>JBBPDC010000002.1:11470940-11521480 GCA_037974485.1 Hemigrammopetersius urotaenia | reverse complement strand
TTATCTCTCCCTAGTGGATATATATATGTATTTGTACTTGTTAGTCCCTTTTTTGTTCTCTTCATTTATTAGATTGTTCTCCTAAGCGACGACTGCTTGATCAGAGCTCAATAGCTGGATTTTCTGCAGAGACGTGAAATGCTGTGTGAGTTGGGATGGAATGGTTTTGGGAGTGCAGGTTCTTCATTTTAGCTGTACTGTCATAATCAGTTCAGTTTAGTTGTGCCAGCATAAGCTGTTGGTGATGCTCCAAACAGCTGGCAATGCTCACCGCCTTGTAGGTCGTTTGTGTTTAGCAGCACTTCTCTCCCAAGACCTCTCATCATGTCCTTTTTTCTCCTTGTTCCTTATCCCCTTTCCCCTCTTTCCCTGGCTGTGTGCTCCTCCAGACTGTACTTTCTGCCTAGGCTAGAAATCGTGAAGCATGGGTGACTGGAGCTTTCTTGGGCGGCTGTTGGAGAATGCACAGGAACACTCGACAGTGATCGGCAAGGTCTGGCTGACTGTCCTCTTCATCTTTAGGATCCTGGTTTTGGGAGCGGCGGCGGAGGAGGTGTGGGGCGATGAGCAGTCCGACTTCACCTGCAACACGCAGCAGCCCGGTTGCGAGAACGTCTGCTATGACGAGGCTTTCCCCATCTCGCACATCCGCTTCTGGGTCCTGCAGATCATCTTCGTGTCCACGCCCACTCTTATTTACCTGGGCCATGTACTGCACATCGTCCGTATGGAGGAGAAGCGCAAGGAGAGGGAGGAGGAGCTGCGAAAGACAAGCAGACTCCAGGAGGAGAAAGAACTCCTGTATAGAAACGGAGAGGGAGGGGAGGGCGGCAGAGGAGGAGGAGGAGGTGGGGGAGGAAAAAAGGAGAAACCACCAATCAGAGACGAGCATGGCAAAATCCGCATCAGGGGAGCCCTGTTGCGTACCTACGTATTCAACATCATTTTCAAGACCCTCTTTGAGGTGGGCTTCATTTTAGGTCAGTATTTTCTCTATGGCTTCCAGCTCAGGCCGCTGTACAAGTGTGCGCGGTGGCCCTGCCCCAACACCGTGGACTGCTTCATTTCACGGCCCACGGAAAAGACAATCTTCATCATATTTATGCTTGTGGTGGCTTGCGTGTCTCTTTTGCTGAATCTGTTAGAGATCTATCACCTCGGATGGAAGAAGGTCAAGCAGGGCATGACCAACGAATGTGTCCCTGACCATGAGTCGCTAGACCGTACTGAGGTGGTGGACACAGAGTCCATGACCACTGCCCCCAGAACTGCCCCTCCCACCCTTAGCTACCCACCCAACTACAGCGAGGCCACAGCCGAGTTCAAGATGGATCCCTTGCACCAGGAGCTTCACGAGCCCACCCCTTTCTACATTAGCAACAACAACAACCACAGGCTTGCTGCCGAGCAGAACTGGGCCAACTTGGCCACTGAGCAGCAGACTAGGGAGATGAAGGCAACTGCTCCCCCTCCCTCCTCCCCCTCCTCCCCCTCCTCCTCCTCCTCCTCCGATAATGAGCAGCAGCCCAGAGATGCTGCTCCCACGACCAGTGTTCCCAGCTCGAGTGGCGGCAGTTTGAATGGCGGAAAGAGCGAGGTGGAGGAAGGAAACGTCACTACTGTGGAGATGCACGAGCCGCCTAACATATTCACTGACCTCCGGCGGCTGAGCAGGGCTAGCAAAGCAAGCAGTGTAAGAGCAAGGCACAACGATCTGGCTGTCTAGTGATCCTACTTACAGCTCAGATTTTTATATATATTTAAATAAAAAATATACAAAAAAATATACACATAGTTTATAAGGGAGGAAATGAGAGGCAGGTAACTGGATGTAATTGAGGAATTAGAAAATAACAACAATAACAACGACAACAGCACCCCAATACACTAACGACTGTGCAATCGGTGAGTTGTAGCACTTGAATGGTGTCTGATGTGTATGATCACAGTGTGATTTATGGTTTGTCTGTGCTTAATTAACTATCAGCATATTAAGAGTATGCCAGAATAGGTACAAATCCACCGTCAAGTGAATCAGGGGTGATTCTAAAGGCACTGAAGTGAATCTGTTTAGAGAGCGTTCATAGATTGGCACTGTCTGAGCATTACAATGCTTTTGGAAAAAGGTAGGGTAGGTACTAGGTAGCCTTAAGCATGAGAGAATTGTCTTATGACTGAATTGTTCTATTGCTCGTTGTCAGTGTTAGTGGTTTTTCCCTTCTTCCTTTTTTATTTCAGCTTCATCAGGCCAAGTTTCAGTACATGTTTCATGGTACTAAATCGTTTGTATGCCACCAAGTACACTGTTTACATTGTGTTCAGAAAATTAGTAAAGAAAGGCCAAAGGCACATCCTCTGATGAAAGACATTAAACTGTGAATTACTAAAGTAATATGTTCTGTTTTCTAATCGGTATCAGTGTTTCATTTAGTATCACTACAAATGATGTGGCTGTAGCTTGTAGCTGAAGTGGGACTGACATACTGGATCTACCCCTCACCGATTCACAGCTTATTCCTTTAATATTTTTACATGCATGTTAGTCAGTGAATTAATAACTGAGGGTGAAACTTCTGCTGAAATTGTAAGAGATCTTCTAGGTGTGAAAATGGAGCGGGTGTGATTTTCAGGCAGTGAAGTAGTCAGCATTGAACTTCCTGCTTAATATCTGCAAGGCCCTCCTTTAATGAATTTGATCTCAATACACCATCCATAAATGTACTAATACTTAATGTGATTCCAGCTCCTGCCTCTACATTTGACTCACCCAGAGTGAAAATGGGAAAAATTGCAGAGAGGAAGAACAATGAAAAGTTTTCTACTCAAGTTAAAAAGCACATTGAAAAAGCACCACTGTCATCTTGAAACATAGAGTCCTCAAAAATGGAGAAACGTAGAAACATAGCTTGTTTAAAATCCCACAGCTTGACTGATGCAGAGATTTTGGTCCATAATCTGAACGTGTTTCAACAGGCCCCTTGATTTCAACTTTACACTCCTAGATTAGATTTGAAAGTTTTTAATATATGCCTATGTTTCATTTTGCCATCAGATACACATGATCACTTTTTAATCACTTTAATGTAGACAGTAATGTGAATAGGAAGGCAATGCCTCTCATTACATGTACTATTGGAAATTTCCATTGGTTTTATATCTAAAAGGCTATTTTCTAAGAAATTGGTTGACGATAAAAACAAAATAACTGATTTAATGTAGTCAGTTTGTGATCAGCAAAGTGATGTATTTACTTTGGTGTCTTTATGCCACTATGAAGACTATCCCACCTTTCCTTCTTGTCCACTTTCAGGTTACTGATGACCTCACCATTACTGACTACTACAGCTGTGATAAGCAAGAGAAAGCTCAGTCCTCTGTCATAACAGAGGTCCCATCTTTATAAATCACACAAATTCAAACCAATGAAATACTATAAAGACCCCTCTGCAAGAAATCTATGCGCTCTTTAATAATTAGAATTGCACATAAACCATGCCAATCAAAATCAAAAAGACACGCTTTAAACCCTGAGGCTGAGCAGACTTTTGCTTGTGACAAAGTATTTTACTTTTAACAAAACACAGTATTTACAGATGTATGTTATTTATTTTCTGCTATTTTAATGTAATCAAAACAAAAGTGTGTTGTCATTTTTGGTTCTTAAAGTTTACATTTTAGTAAATAGATGAAGATTTGCACATTTAGGCAAAACATGCTGTTCGGTTAATTACATATTGGTAGAAAAGAGGAAAAAAAGACTCTGCTTTGATATTTTTGATCCTTAAAGGAAATGTCTTAATGATAAAATAGTGACTCTTTGTGTTAAAGGCAGTATTATTCAAATCAAATGGCATTAAATGTGATTTGTAAGGCCACGTTGTAGGGTACAGGAATAGACTTCCCATGTTTGGATTTTAAGACTGTTAACTTTTAAGCCTGACAGAAATGCAGAAAGGTTGGACATGTATAAGATTATTTCCTCAGTGTTGAAAGCATTGTACTTCTAAATCCATAAGTAATGTACTTAGTTACAGCCTTTTACTTCACTATAACACTCATCTCTTGAAATACTGATTTAACTCATGCAGAGCAAGACTACTCTGACCAATCAGGGAAATGAACCATCTACATATGCTCAGAACAGCAGCCTGTTTCAATGCTGTCTTAAGAGAAGTGCCTTGTGTATTAAATTTTGTAAGAACACGTTGATGTAAATGTTCATTTACCTCAAATGTTTACAAAACTGTTACTAAATAAACTTTTTGTACCATAAAAGATGGTCTGGAATGTTTGAGTAGCTTAAAGCAGCATTGCTATACTGAATGACATTACTGCTTTTGAGCATAGAGCTCTGAATGCCAAGGCCACTACAAATCTACCGTCACATGGAGATAGAACATATCAGCTAACATTTCAGTGCATGCAAAGTGTGAGACGAACCAAGCCAGAAGAGTCCAAAAAGCGCTCGGACCAGACAAGCACACAGGTTGTGGAAGATATACGTGACATTTTTCACAATTTGTTATACAGAAACAATGGTCCTGAACAACATTCTTATATGACAAAACAAGACGGGTTCTCATATTATTGGATATGTTTTTAGAATTGTCTTTTTATGTGGACTACAGTCCATCAAAGAACAAAAAGAGGAAACAACATCTATATTCTATGAATATGCAAACTTACTGACAATTACTAAGTTTCTCCATTAAACATGGTAAGGTTATCATAAAGACAGTACCTGGTAAAAAAAAATATCTCACCTGTAGTTCTAGCACTCTAGCAGTATCTCACCTAAAGAAATAGCATTCATCACACCAACCTCCAGAGTTAATGCCATCCTACGCTTAGAAACAAAAACAAACAAAAAAAGCCATAAATGAGTGGTAACTAGTTACATTTACTTGTAACACTATTTGTATACACTCAAGTATAGTACTCTTACTATACACTACTACACTGTCAATAGTCGTTAAAACAGATACTAGTTTCTTATTTTGGGTTTAATTTCACTGTATGATTTTTGAGTTCTGACTTTTTTAAGCTTCAGCATATAATTGTAGACCAATTGTGGATTAAAGAGAGAAGTACAATAAACTTTTGATGTTGGATATACCAAAATGTTATACTTTAGTTCTAATATTTAGTTGTTTTATGGAAAGGTCATTATTTCACTTTGTATTTGCATAAAAATGGAAAATGCTTTAAAATTAATCCTAGCCTTGACCATTTTAGTCATCAAGCTTACAAATAAAGGGGTCTAAAGGACAAATTCTTTGTAGACTCACGTATTGCAAATGTTCTATACGAGTTAAAGGTCTTGTTGTGGAACAGTAAATCCAAGAGTGTTGGACTGGGCACAGTCCAGATAGCAGTTAGCAGCTAAAAGACTTAGCCACGTCAAATCAGCATGAGTAACTCACGACTCTTAGCCGTGTTTCATGTAGCCTGTGTCTAGACATCTAGGAAGAGACAAGGGTGTTGGTTTATTTTTGGAGGGAGGGATTAGGAGAACAATGTCCATGTTAAACAGGCCAACTTCCTGTCATAGTTATACATGTTTGTGCTCCTGACGGCTCTTCATGTTTTGAATTCCAGCATTTTGAACAACAAATAAGAGAACATAGAATAAAGGAAAAGTAGGGAGGCAAGGAAGACGGAAAAGAGGCATCACTGAAACAAAAGAGGTCACTGTGCAAGAGCTCAGAGGGGACGTGTGAATGGTGGGGAATGAGGAGCTGAGCTGTGGAGAGGAGATGATAGGAGATGATAGGTACAGGGTGTTGGATCCACTAGGCGCAGTGTGTCATGAGATGGCCTGTCCACTTTCAGCAGGCTCCAGCGTTAGCTGTGAATGGCAGGGTCTGTGTGGGGGCCCAGCAGCACCAGCAAGGAAAACAAACAGGCAGTTATTTATAGCCTTTAATCACCCAGCAAATTCACTCTGGCCCCTGAATACCTCTGTCTTCCAGTGTTTAGTCCAGGGGAGCCTGTACTGATCAAATGTGTATCTGCAGTCACTGATCAATTCAACTGAAACATGAACAGGCCCGTGCAGTTAAAACATTTTATTTATGCAAAACCATTCATGGTGTAATGATTATTGTGTTTTACAACAAAGAGAACTGGTTAACTGTACACAGTAGTAAAAGGTTAATATGTAAAGAAATAGTCCGTGTGTTTACCACAGGTCCAGGACATCTTCACTGAGGTGTGGCAAACCAGGGCAGCCAGAGTCTATGAAGGGAAGAGTGAATGAAACGGATGTGCACTACAGTGACCCCAGCAGGTTTGGTGGACAGCGTTCAGTCATGGTCACAGTCATGGTCTATATATGTGTACTTATAATACCGTTTCTCTGGATTCCCATTAAAACATGCTGAATTAATAAAGCATGTTTCAGTTTAAAATGACACCAGAGTTCACAGTGTCCTGTGAGACTGGGTCAGTGGTGAAGGCACAGAGTGAATTTGTCTGTCCAAACATCTCCAATAAACCTATATCATTTTACCATTGGACTAGAATTACATAAGGTTTATAATTGTGAAAGCACTTCCTCTTGGCTTTTATAAACATAGAGCAAATAATGAAATACTTCTGTGATACATCTCACACTAGATAATCTGACCCACATGGCTATACCAGAACTGCCAAAAAGGTGTCCATATGTGTGTTGAAACTCGAAAGACGGGGAGAAATGCAGTTGTCATCCATTCTGGACCCCCTCTGTGCTGTGCAGCTGGACACACCCTCCCCCTCCCTCACTCATCTCCCTGTTGTTTTATAATTAAATGGTGACATTAGTTCATATCATGTGATTCTGCAGGGATTCATCAGACATTAGAGAGCCTAATCGCCACCTATAGTCTGCCCCCCGCCTCTGCCACGGCTCTATCCCAGATGACCCTGCTGAGGGCAGCACTTTCTTTATGTGGCCTGAAAGGCCTGGGGATTGAGCCCAAACAAAAAAAAAAACCACGAGGGTGAAAAAATGTTTTTACGTCCGCCCGCCCCTCTCGCTAGGCCGGCTGTGTGTGCACTCAGGCTCATTTTAACTTTAGATCAATGGGACAAGTTATTGGAGTCTGGCCAACTTTAACAGATCGAAAAGAAAGAAAAAAGCTGCCTCTTCAAAAAAAAAAAGGGAGGGGGGTTGTCATACTTGCACATATGCTCATAAAACAGCCTGTTATTTCTCTCTCCCCTCATGAAAATTTTTCTACTGTTGACTTTAAGCAGAGTATTCCTCCCCTTACGTTAAAGCAAACAAAACACACATGCACTGGTAACACACCATGAGGCTCTCTGGTCCCCAGGTGCTCTAATAGTCTCAGATAGAAGATAAACACAGCAGCCACAGTCCAGCTCTCCACAGCCCACCCATCGTGAGAATAACGGGTAGTTATCATAAGGCAGAGAAGTGGGCATAAATGTTAATGAATTTTATACCGCTGTACCATCCCAGTCCCACCCCTGAATGACCGCTGTGCCCAAATCCACACTTAGCAAAAAGCGCCCCCTATGGACACCTCATGGCATAGAGATTAACTGGTTCGTTTCTGCCTTAATGTAGACGGACAATAGTTTAAAAATGTTTACCAGCACTGTACACTACAATGTAGGCAGAAAATAACCACAATATTACTGTGTTCAGTTTACAGTGCTGGCCATATGGATTAAGACAGTGACAGTCTCACCTGCTATGTCTTTTTACCACAAAACACTGGATTTAAAATAAAACAGTGAGGTCAAAGTCATTTTATTTTATATCAGTTTCATAATTGATAGAATGCTATTACTGACCTCACTTTTGTGGACAAAAAATAAGTCTGCTTATTGGTTTTCTGACTAGCTGTCATTGCATCATTTAGTGTAAAGGGACGGTTTGTCCCATGAACACAACACACTGTGTGAACATCACGAAATGTTTCCTGTGCATTCAATCCATTCACCAAATGAAGCAGCGGGCAGCTAGGAACACAACACTCAGGAAGCCACGTGGGGGATGGTGGCTTGTTCAAGTGTACCTTAGGTGCCGCTAGCAGTTGTGAGTTTCGAACCCCTGCCCTCCTGGCCCAACTCCCTATAACCACTTGACCAGATGATGTACATACAATCTAGACCAGTTTTTAAAGGTGATATTGACATCTGGATATAGTTACAGTTGCCTTTCCACATGGGGACTTAATATGGCTTATTGCCAGGAAATCAGGCATAAACATTATGGATAAACGTACCTAAAACTCCTCTATTTGGTTTGTTATTAAGATGCAAGAATGCACTAGTCAGCTTCAAAATAGAAAAAGATATTACATAATCATAGCAAGGGTGGTGGATAAACAAAAAAAAACCCCAGCTTCAATCAAAAGACAAGACGTGCAACAGACTCCCATACAAATACACTAGCACAAATACTCGTTGGTTCGAATAAGGTGTACTAATGAGAGTTGGATTTTGAATTTGTACCAGAGGAATGAGGGCATTAAAAAGAAAAAGCATGATCCAAATGCCGAAAATTATGCGAATGCAGCGGTAGTTTCATGCCATGGATTAACTTGCTATGTCAACAATTCTGTAAATGTGGACAGACAAAGCAAGTACGTAGCAATGCTTGCCTCACAGAACCCCATTATTTGGTGACAGCACCCAGTCTTGAACTTCAGTGATTAAGTACTGAACATCAGGAATATTGTCCAACTACTTGGAGACCCAAAACAAGGGAACCGTTTATAAAATGAGAGAAATTCCTAGCTCTATAGCGTACCCATAATATCCGAGATTAAAACAGACGTTGCGAACTCCACCGTTACGGTGTATACTTAAAATTCATCGTCTGCTAACAAAGTGTACTGTACATTACCGAAACAAGTGATCATTTTGGTGTCATTAAACAGGCTTCGAGCTGATCACTGCAGTCTGTAGTTAGCATGCAGCTGTCAGACACTTGCGTCTTCAACATCAATCGAGGCAAACTTTAGTTGCAGAACTCATGTGGAAAAGGGCTGACGTAAAGGCTACGGCCTGGCCAAATCAGGAATCGATACTGTGGAGCTTACCATTTGAGTAGTTTTTGAATGAGTTTTCATTCAGCAAATGGCATCAGAGGATTTCAACTTGTAAAGGTGACCCCCCATATCCTTCTAGCATAGGAATTAGCTCTGTCAAGTCATTCACACCACCTCAAGGTCACATACCAGCACCAGCACTTTCACAGCTCACTCTTTTACCTCACACACTTCAGCAGACCATGATCTATAAATAAACCAATACATATTGCAGCTTGTATGTAAACCAAAGAACTGAGGTACCAAGAGTCTGGCTCATGCCAAATACTGGAGGGAAAGAAGAAAGAAAGAAATAAACCCAAAAAGTGGGCTTTGCAAGATAAAGAAATTAGCTTTGCATTTATTGGTACAAAAAGACAAATAAGATAAACAAAAAAAAAACAACATTTGTCATAAATAAAGCTTCTCCTACCCTCCATAATCTCAGTTAAGATACTATTCTCAAGTCAGACTGTCCTTACATTGCAACCACACAATTCCTTGTAATTTCAAATCCTGACGCAATAATGAACAAAGTCAAATGTTTGCTGTGTCCTTCCATAAACAAATTGTGAGTTTATAATCAACACCACTTTTTGTGCTACGTTTCTTTCAAATGAAGTAAAGAAGAGGCCAATTGTCAAAAAAGTGGGCTGGGCAGAAAAAAACCCCAAAACAAATAACGGTCTTGATAACTGAGCGCCAAAATAGCTTAACACTAGGAATTTTAATACAAAAAAAAACAAAACCCTGCATCATACAAGCCTGCTCTGCAAACCACCCAACACTCAAACTCCAAAAGACTGAGGCGGGAGACAGAGACAGGGACACGGATGGACTATCCAGAGGCTGCAGCAGGTTTTAATGCTCTTCAAGAATGTGAGAGAAATGGCACAGCTTCCACACACACGCTTACGCACACACAAACAGTCCCATCATAAAAAGGACTCCGACACATTCACAAACTGCAATAAATAAATATTTTATCTTAAGAAGGCTTTCTTGGGTTTGTGTTGAGGATGATTTTTTTTGTTTATTTATAGTATTTCAGTTTGTTTTTGAACGCGCACACACACACACACTGCACCTCTCTCTAACCCACTACTTTCAGAAATATTTACAGACCACAGCAGCCCAATCTGGGCATCGTAGGTAATGCTACATCACATACACGCAATTCCTAACAAATAAAAACGAAAGGAAAAAAGCAGCAGTCTATGGGTCGCTTTTTGTGTAAAGCACCACTTTCATTGTCCTTGGACTTCTGGAACCACTGATGTAGAAATCAGCATTAAACCTTAAACCATTCAAGTCCTGTTGTACAGTATACTCCTTGCTTATAGCTGTACTGGGATCAATGTGTTTAAAGGGACAGTGAATTAATTTAATGCAGAGGGTGCTATGGTGGCATACGAGTCCTTAGTTCATCTGTCCTTAAATGCCTTCTTCCTCACGGCTGCTCTCTCTGTAGATGTCTTTCACTAGAAGAACTTGAGTTAGGAGGCTCTCCAGGACATGCTTTTCTAGAGGAGTTGAGCTGAACCACAATGAACTGTCTGATGTGGAGGAGACGTCTGGCTTCACATAGAAAAAATCTGTCCTCTGCCTCACAGACTCTGGGCTGAAAAAGAAAGCAGTGACAAACTCACTGTTTAATGATACACTCAAACAATTAAGAATATATTCAACAATTCATGATAAAGTAACAATATATTCAACAATTCATCATAATAATGACAAATGTCATTTTTAATGCTCAGAAGTGTAGTCACCTCACAATAATTACTTTCTCTAAAGCGAAATATAAAGACCATGCACTATTTTCTGGAACATGTGCAAGAATTGGTTTCAGGCAACTCACCACTTAGACAGATATAACTCATACAACAGGCATTCACATTTCTTAACAGGACAATGAGTGGAGCCTCCTGAACTATCATCCAGCTCAAAGTTTGAATCGCTACCCTCTTGTCTCCCTTTACTTGCTGTTGGTTCTGTTCTCACACACAGAAAGAAAGGGAGAGAGAGAGGGAGAGGGAAAGTGAGTTCTCTGTAATGTTAACTTCAGCCCATGTAACTTGAAAGTCAACTGGATGTGACGGAACGTACCATGCTGATCCTGTGAGATGGAAGGGATGCGTATACAGACGGTGGTCTCGTGGTTGTGAGGTTTGGAAGTGCTGGGGCCATACACATTGCCAAAAGAGAGGCGCAAATGCTGCTCGACAGTGCGCAAGCCAAAGTATTTAGTGTTGAGATAGACTAGTGATCGGAGAAGAACGGAAGGCGAGTGCTCTCCGAGCTGCCTGCTGTTCCACAGACACAACTCCTCTACACGACCCCAGAGAGAACCTAAATCCAATCAGAAATATAAAACAATTACTTTTAGCACATAGGGCTGACAAAGTTGTCATTTTTCTCGTTACATAATGACATTGAAATACGTTTAAAGTGACAGACATAAAATTATTTAAATGACTAAGCACACATTTTGAAAATGTCCTCATAATTTGATTGCATCGTCACCTTTTGTTCAGGATGTGAACAGCAATAATTATAATCATTGGACACCTTCACAGAAAAGCAGCAAATGTAACCTTACAGCAGTCAAAACAGATTAACTTTACCATCAGGAAGAACACTGGGTTGCCAGTCTTTCAGAACCTTGTTAAGCTCATCCCCAAACATTTCGTAACAGGAGTCATTGAAGAGATCATCTGTTCTTCCTTTGTCCTGAAAATGCTTCAATAAATACAGCATGAAGTGAGAAGAGGCATCAACACCACTAAGAAAACACTGATGACATAAAATGTCTTGAAGTTTCTTTACTCTCATCTCATCTGTCCCTTTTCTGTCTGCTCCTCTGGCTCTCCCTTTAGTGTCAGCTTTCTGAGAACTGAAGTAGTCCCCTTCATAAAAGCATCCACTTCACGCTAGTAGTCTGGAGCCAGACTTCGGTCAAAGCAGTCATTAAATGCCAGTGATAAAGGACAGACTAGCAGCTCATGACTTAAAATGCAAGTCTATGCCATTCTGCAGTACCACATGGATTCCCAAGCCTGCCTAAATATGACTGAAAGCCAAAGAACTATTGAACAGGAAATCTCTATATTCTATACTTATAAAAGGAGGAAAATCCACTGCAACAAAAGACAGTGGTGTGCCACTCACACAAAATAGATAAAGACATGAAGTCTTACATGGCTTGACTAACCTTCTGGATGCTGAGGCAAAGGTAGAGAATGCTGTCCGGAGCATAGCGTTCCCCGTTGGGTCGACGAACTTCTTTGACAAAAGAAGCCAGAGCTTCATTCAGCTCTGCTGAGCTCAGAGAGAGGAGGTTGCCTTTCAAGCATGCAGGAGTCACTGTGCAGACATGCAAAAAGAACTGAATATATTTGCTATACATTTATGATGAATGGAAACAAAAGACCAAAACAAAACTGAAATGTAGAGATTCTACATCCAAACTCATTCAGACACACCTTCTAATTTGGTTACGTTACGCTGCTTCCATTGCTGACAAAGCCATTTAACTCTGCAAACAGCTTTAAAAAACACTACTAATAGAATGGGCTTCGTTCGAGCAGTCACACACAAGCCGATGTCGAGCATCGTCCAGGGCAATGGTTCTCAAGCCTGTCCGCAAGTAACCCTATATGGTTCAGGTATTTGTTTCATACCTAATATGTTGCTAGTTGGACCAACAGCCTTGACTTTCTGGGACTCTGAGCTAGAGGGGTATAAGGTCAAGAACCATTAGGCTGAGTAGAAGTGAAACTGCTTTCGTTGAATTGATGAAGCCACATTTTGGATAAGTTGGACTGGTGTTAGTGAGGTTAGATACTTGGGTTGGATTCACAAATACTGATGATTGAATGCAATTAAACCCTCACAGCAACGTTCCAAACTCTATTAATACCCTTGATTTCAAAAGAAAGACTGGGTTAGAAGGTGTGTATGAACTTTTGGACATACTTGCACATTAACATAATTAACTCTATGCCTCAATTTAAAAATAAAGCACATATAATGGTGTCAAATAAAATGACACCTCTATCATTTAAAATGGTATAAATGTGTAGAATACTGCACTAATATATTAATCAGTCAGGAAATAAATCTATAAAAATCATGCAGCCCATAGACTGCTATGCAAATTCACTGATCTAAACTAAAAAGTGTGTCCTCATAACTTAAAATGGTCAGCAATGCTTGCTCAGAATGTGAACAGCAGTTAAGTTATAATCATTGGACACATATGTTGTATTTAAGAAAAGGATACTTTTCAAACAATTCTCAAAAAAAAAAAAAAGAGAAAAAAAATGTTAAATTATCTTGATTTGTTGAAGGTGTTCACCTTGTTTTAGGACATCTTTTTCTTTCTGATCTGTGGACTGTGAAGCTGTGGACCACCTCCTCCAGGCATTAAGGCCATACCTAGAAGTGAGTGGGAAGGAGCCATCTGCTGCAGTGGGATCCACTGACGGTGAGGAGCAGGAGGAGGAGGAGGAGGTTTGAATGGACTCCTCTTCAACAGCCTGTCTCTTGTTGCCCTAAGTTATTAACATGTGAAAATCAAAAAAGGTATAGTTAATGGGATCCAGGATGAAACACATTCAACACACCTGTGTAAATATGTCTTTGACATTTGAGACTTTGCATTTTAAACCCAGTTACTGTAAAATGTCAGTGACCCTACCTAATGTCCTCATACAGAACCTCAGCAATCACTTCACGTCAGAATGTGAACAGCATGGTGTTTATAATCACTGGACAGAATTTAGGGTTGATAAATATGATCACGGCATGCTTTGAGTACCCTTCTCCTGGTTCTGGGCCGGGGGGTCTCCTCTCTCTCCTCAGCGAGGACAGGGGGTAGTGTGAAGCCCATCTCTGCATCCAGTCCCTCCAGAACAGGTACAGGCTCTGAGGCTGAGGAGACACATTTGAGAGTTGAGTTCTTAGTGTCTTAACATATCCATTGAGCTATAATTGCCCAGACTTTCCTCAATAGATATTATTACATAACAGTTTTAACAAAGAAACATTATGCCTGAGGAGGGGACATGAGGAAATTAACCAAATAACCACTATAACTCCGAAGTTACCTGGATACTATGCATCAGAATTTAACATTCAGTATCGGAAAGAATAAATCCAACACGTGAAACCTAAATGGAATGGAAACAGTGAGCCAATTCAACAGTAATCCTTCATAACCAAATCAGTGTTCAATCATCGCTATTTCAAGGGTTATGGGCCTAGCTAGGAAAACATAAAATGAGAATGTTACACAACTGACATTTGGATTACATGTGGTCTATGTTTAAACAATTCACTGTGTAGTTCTGTACCTAGAGGAAAGTCATTTTCCAAGTCCAGGTCTGGTTCATATTTATCTTCCTCCTCTTCCTCCGAACCACTACCATTACTCTCGCTCTTTACCCTTGCTCTTTTCACTGCACCACTCTTCTTTTCACATTTGATATCTAAGAGGAAAACAAGTCAACAGTAACATTTCATTCCAGGAACCTTTATTGCCTTTGAATTCTGGGTGAAAAAACTTGACCAAACTGTACTAATATGATTGATTAGCTCAATGTTGAAAGGTAAAGCAATCTAAAAGAAACGACAAAATATATTTCTATGCATTTAAATGTTTACATTACACAACTGTGCAGACCCCAGAACTAGAGCCAAGTAACACTGATCTAGGTTTAGTCATTGAGCAAAAAGATGTGACTAGCTTCTACAATTCAAGTTAATGCTTTTTTTCAAGCTTTTTGCCACTGATATACATTTAGGTTAAATAAACTGAAAATTAATGTTTCTACCAAAAAGCTCCATTAAGATACACAAATTCTAATCTACTTTTAAAAACATTTTAGAAAGAGTAAAATATCACCAACACTCTTAAAAGCACAGATGTGTGAAATCTTCCATTTTTTACTTAGCCAAAAGCCTGCAAATCAAATACAGTAAATGGAATCTAACAGGAGATTCGCACCAGTGCAGTCAGGTTTCTTCTCATCCTCTGCTATTATTTCAGCCATAGCCAGTAAGTCAAGTTCTTGAGGAACAGTGGGGACCTTAGCTTTGAGTTCATCGATAGTCTTCACAATCTGCTCAGCATTCTGCAGCGTGGTGGGCAACAAAACTGGCACAGGCACCTGAGAACAACACAGGGATGGGCCAGTCCATCTTTTGTTCAACTATCATTAACATTGCATTTCATGACCAACAAAACACCTTTTGTTCCCATATAGCTGTACAACAACTAAACTAACACTCAAGTGACCGGCGTAATTCTTACCTGACAGGATTATTGCTGTTATTAAGGCAAGCGTAATTTTTAGAGAAGAATTTAAACGGAAATGAAACATTTTTGGTCTTTGAAACAGCACTTCCTGTCTGTTCAAAATGAACCCTCATTACATCATACAGAAGAATACATTTCATTTCACCAGCAGAGGGAGTCTCGTTCAAGACTCCCCAAGAAAGAATCTCTTACCGGTATAGGTATTGCAACAGGTGTGGGTGTGGCTTGAGCATAAAGGTTCATGGGTACTGGGACATACACAGGAACAGGTATTGGTACAGGGACATACTCCTTCACCAAACCATCCAAGCCTTCCTCTTCTGTGGACACACAATGTTTTACTAGTTTGTTAATCTGTGTGCACCATTAATATATTACAGGCCACTGATGTCAAACACATGGCTATGCATGTTTCACACAGTAAGAAGTGCTCTACCTGTCTGCAGCAGCTTGCTCTGCATGTGAGGTTTGCAGTAGGTGGCCTTGGTCAAAGTGAGGGGTTTACAGAGTACAGCTTTGTTCTTCACATCCTTGAGAATCCCTCCTCCAGCATACGACACAGGCCCCTGATTAATCAACTGCATGGAACAGAGAACAAGACAGGTCCTTACAATAAAGAAAGAAAAACAAATAGAAGGTTTTTGATCTTGATAAGTCTTTGTTTTCCCTGTAATAACAAACCACAAAAACAAAAAACCAGGAGAATTTATGATCACTCACTGTAAGCTTAGGACTCTGTCCTCCAAGTCCTATTTAAAAACAAAAAAAACAAAATCATAAAGTACAATGTAATGTCCAAAAGGAATGCTGCCCACATTTGACTTTCTAAGGATTGGAGGTTACCTAAAACTGTGTTTTCAGGGCCTTTCTGTGTTGCCATGTTGGGCTGATTTTGTTGACAGTAGAAGCGTAGGAGACACTGTTGATCACAGAATTGCTTCATCTCTGCTCGCCACTGCACAGACTCTGTTAGGTTCCCCTGCACCTTACAGCAGTCACAGCGTGCCGCCTAGTGGAAAAACAAGACAAGTACAGTTTTATGAGAGCTTGTCACTTGCAGCATAAAAAAATCCTTATTTAGAAACTATGATTAATTATTTTTGACAATTCTTTTTCTGATGGATGTCCAAAGCACACTGGATGTCCAAAAAACACAGGGGGCAGGGTTTTTACCCCATGATTGTGTGTCCTCATATAATAAAAGGTGTCAACACCATGGTTCAGAATGTGAACAGCAAATAGTTTATAATCACTGGACACTCTGAAAATCTCAAATGCATTGTAACTACTGTGGAAAAAATAAATTAAAAAAAATACGAACTGCAGACCTTGTAGTACCAGTCGTGAAACTTTTTTGAACAAGATTCGCTGCAGAAGTCTCTGCTGACCCCATCAAACTGTTTGGTGATCGATTTCTTGCACATCTGAGTACAGTGGTTGCAGGTAACACACTTTAGGCCCAGACGGCGTATAAAGTCCTGCTTAAACAACAGCTTGCAACCTGTGCAAAGAAGGCAGTGGGCAAGTGGGGTTAGGCCATAAATCCAGAAACTTCAGCTTATCAACCGGTCACCAGACCATTTAGTCACTGTTGTTGGTTTTCATCCTACAACAAATAATAAAACTGTTGTCTTACAAACTTCATATAAAATAATAGCCACAAAAATCACAGCCCCAAAAAATAATGTCCTACTTTCTTAAACAGTAGTGGAGTTGAATGAAAAATGGAAAAAGTACCTTCGCTACAGAAGGGTCTTTTGACTCCTGAGAATTTGACAGTCTCATGAAGAGTCTTCTCCTCCTGGCAAAACTCGCAGACGGTGACAATACAATGGAGTTTCTTATAATCCTCACAACATGTCTTACTGCAGAACTGGTACACTTTATCCTGAAAAGAATGGATAGTCATTTTTGAATCCCATTTTATGAGCGAGTTCACTATTAGAGACATTTAGATTGCGCATTGTTCTTAAGTCCTCACCTCCCACTCCAGAATCTCTGGCTTTAGACTGAAGCAGCCTCTGCAGTAGTTGCATTTTAGTTGGATGTTGCTGGAATCTGAGGCAGGAAGCTGACCATTGGCTGATGCTTGAATAGTGGCACTCTAAAACAGAATGGATATTGGAAAAGTTCACAATGTACTAATGTGAATGGAACCACTTTGGCTCAGGTTCAATGCAAAGAAGTTTAAAAGCAAGTTTATATACAAAGATGTAACTACATTCTCAGTTATATATACAGGGATGTGGAACTTCAGGTACCTGGAACTTTGTGACACACTGGGAGCTGCAGAAATTTAAGACTCTTCCCTCAGGCAGTGTTGCCTGATACTGAGGTAATGCATTTCTCTTACAGAAGTGACAGGAGGGCTCAGCAACTACAACAGAGGTAAAAAGTCAACATAGACCAAAAAAGAATCCCAAATATTTCTCAATGTCTATACTCTTTGCTTGAAACACAACCGGCACAGCACCCAGAATGGTATTCTGTTCTATCTGATAAGGAAAAGCTACAAAGTTAAGGGTTAAAGCATAAGCGGTTATGTTTAGGTCATGTACTGAAAGTGAGTCTGTGTATCTGTTTTAGGATGTCTCCTATTTTTGCAAAGACATGAACATCGTTTGTAATATTTTTAGTAAATAAAAGACTTAATTCTTTTTAATATTCTTTTTAACATTTATCTTTAAGATTTAGAATGGACCAATCTTTAGATCAGCAACAAATGATCTCCAGACACAGTTTATTATTATTATTTTAAATGTAATAGTCAGGAGACCAATGTCCCATTGACAGTGAGGCCCTAAGAACATCATGTAAAATACATACAGATATAATTAAAACTTTAAAAGAATCAGGACAAGTAGCAAAACAATCTACAATCTATAGGTGCCCTAAAAAGCACCTAAAACAGTGTCTCAAACTGTAAGGTATACAGTATATTCAACATTTGTTAAAATGGTGACTAATATTTGTGTATTTAAATAAAGCCCCAAAGAATTTTATCTTCACTAAATTCTATAATAAAGCCAGTCCAACATCACTTTAGAACACCTAATTTAGAAAGGCTGGGCACTAATACATTAGCAGATTTTAGCGTAGAACACTTGTTTCTGTTCATATAGACATAGCTGTATTTGCCATATTGAAGGGCATCTCATTTTATATATCAACAAAAGACTTCATACTGACATATACCCACAAAAAACAATATACACACAAAAAACTAAGGTACTTACAAAACACAAGACTTATAATGCATCCTACATCCAGACATTTTGTTACATTTACTGATCAGAGATAAAAGCAGATCAGCTATGTCTTTCATCAGTACTTACTCTGTACAACGGAAGCAATTTTGGTTTTAGTCAAACAGGCTGTAGAACAATAAGGCTCCATGACTCCATTGGGTCCAATGCCATGGGTGACATCAAACGACCTGCACATCACCTTACATCCTGTACACTGAGTCATCTTTCCATGAGTCTATTTTAAAAACAAACTCATGTGAGGAATTCAAACATTTAGAATTGGGTCTTAAACCCTTTAAAAAAACACAATCATATACATACACACAGTCAATCAGCCATGACATGTTTGGTGTCTGGAGCTGTGAGGCTACTGTAACAGCAAAAGTTTGAGGTAATTACAAAGTCGTAAAACTTATTTTAGGAAGTAAAAAAGGGAAAAACAATCAACCATGTTTGTATGTGGAATGGTTGACAGCTGTGATGTGACAAGAAGCTACTCCGCTGTTAGAAAACAGTAAAACTACAAAGTTAAAGGTGACAGAGTCACTCAACTGACTGTAAAACATGCAGTCTCTTTCATATACCTATTTATAGACACTGGGGAAGGAAAGTGACAAGTTTACTTAGACACTAGTCACATTTAGATCCATTTTGAATATTCAGTGCTGCTATATGGAGTGCCACTAGCATGCCTGGTCAAAGATATGAAACTGCCTATCATGGTGGGTTCCACTAAAGAAAATGTAACTGCGCTCACAAAACTTCGGCAAACACAAGTGGGACAAATATGGATGATCTGAATTACATACTCCACAAGCAATACTAAAAATAATAAGTTTTACAATGTACATTCATGTTTCAGATTTCATGGATGTTGTGAGAAACTGGATTTTCAATATTTACAATGAGACGAGCCTGAATGACACCCTTCAAGGAACACAATAAACCAGCAATGACACTACCAAATAGACACATTTTAGGGGACACTCTTACCTGCTTGTAGTCCCTGACACAGTTCTGACAGCAGAACCGCTTCTGCTGCCCATCAACAAGTAAGAAGTGATTTGCAGTGGCACGGCTGGGAAGGTAGTTCCCACACTGTTCACAGCAGTTCATGATCAGCCCATTAGCCATACGATAACGGTTAAAGCAGGCATCACTACAGATCTTATGGGTGACATTCTTGAAGCTAACCTCATGCCGAATCTGAAGATGATTTAAATGAGAAAGTTGTTCATACACACAATATACAAATGCAAGTCCACAGAACAATGAGCATTATGTAATATTGCTCAAGTGCACATGAAGAGATTTAGAGGTTTTAAAGGAATAAACATTTTGTATAATTAACACTATGAACAGCAAAAAGACAATTCATAGAGGATGTACAACAATGTCTAAATGTCATCCTGATAGATGGGAGAAAAAACATCAAATCAAAATTGCTAAGACCTGCTGCACATCTGACCTCCGTGAGTTTTCCACAGACAGTACACTTGGTTTTGAGAGCGTTCTTCGGGGGATTCTGCTTGTTTTCGTATGCAGCCAGGCAGCCGGTACTGCAAAACTCCTGAAATGATTCACTTGAGTCCACCTGAGCCACAATTGTTCCTTTCATACTAGTAATGTCTCTGTTAAATAAAAAAAATTTAAAAAAAAAAGAGTTCAGCATATTTGTATTACAGTAGTCACTTTAGAGAATTCACGTAAACATCAACTTTCTCATTACAGCTCTTACTTTTTGCACATGGTACAGCTCTTCTTGGGTGTGGGCTTGTGGGAAAATGCAGAAAGGCAAGTGGTGGAGCAGAAAAGGTGGGAGGAGCCTTTGCGCTGATAGGCTGTCTGGCCTTTCTTTAGAGGTTTCTTACAGTTGGCGCAGGTGACCTTCATGGTGCGTGTGGGTTGTTGGGACCCTGAGGAGGACTGACCTGGAGGTTTGGGAAGAGAAGCTGCAGGAGAGGGAGAGTCCACCCCTGGCTGTTTTTGATTGCGGGGAAAAGACGCTGACTGAGAGATCCAGGAATCTGAGAAAACAAAGAATTTTTTTTCATTTTCAAGTAGACCCAACTCTCTCAAGACATGTCACAGTAAACTGACAGAAAACTTTGTGTATTCACATTTCTAGGACATAATTACAGGAGTACATTCAAATGGGGTGCAATAATGATGGTGAGAAAAACTAAACTGAAAACGAAAACAAAAGCAAATAAAATAAATTGTTGAATTTGATTTACTGTCAATGTCAGCTTGACATTTGCTTAAAGATATTAGCTAAAGAAGACAGTATGAATATTCCCAGGACATGACCTCAACTAATTTTTCTATGAATCTACTAAAGCCTATTCTGATATCAATATTTTTGAATATATATAGTAAACAATTATAATGGTTCAACACATTATTGTAATTCTGAAAAATGAACGACAAAATAGTGACACAAAAAGCCTTCCCTTTAGGAAAATACACAGATCAGCCACAACGTTAAAACCACTGGCAGTTAAAGTGAATAATCATGATTTTCTGGTTGCAATGGCACCCATCAAGAGGTGGAATATATTGAGCCCGTTGATAAGCACAGGGTGTGAAGGTTAACTTGTCTGGTCTGATCTCATAGAAGAGCCACTGCAGCACAAACTGGTGAAAAGTTAACGCTGAGATGATAAAAAAATTGTCAGAAAACACACCACATGGGGCTGTGTGTGATCAGTGTATATGCTGATAACCGTCCACCGCCGAAAGCAGCCAAAACTGGCAGGTGAGCCTCTGAACTGGACCATGGTGCAATCACGGGAAGGGCCAGGTATGTGTGGATCGCTTACCTGGGAAAAGAATGCACCAGGATGCAATATGACAAGGCGGCAAGCCAGCAGCACAACATTCTGAGTAATGTTCTGCTGGGAAACCTTGGGTCCTGGCATTCATGTTGATGTTACTTTGGTATGTACCTATATCGAACTAAACATTGATGCAGATGCAGCACACTCATTCAATGCAACAGTATTCCCTAATTACACTGGTCTCCTTCAGCAGGATAATGTACCTGCAATATTACAACACTACTGGTTTAAGGAACATGTCATGTCTAAATTCCCCGGATCTCACACTGTACAGTACTTAAAGGATCTGCTACTAACATCCTGGTGCCAGATACTAGAGCACACCTTCACAACACATCTTGTGTTGTTTTGGTAACACAAGGGGGAGCTACACAGTATTAGGTAGGTGATTTTAAGGTAATGGCTGACTGGTGTATGCTTGTTATATTATCGCAGTCAAATCCAGCGAGGGCCCATCTTTACATGAAAACAACCATGAAAAACATATTACAAAATAACATGCAAGCTAAAAAATATGATTTGTAAAGTCAGCAATGAAACATATTAAAAAAGAGAGGTAAATGAGTGTGACAGACAGAGGAATAAAGCATGCATAAAGCAAAGACAGCATAAGATAAAATATGCATATGCATTACCAGATCTCTGGTGGGTCCCCGTTTCTCCATTTTGAACCGGCTGGGCAGCTGAGCTAACACGTCCTGGGTTGAAAGTGGGTGAAGGTCTGCCGGTTGATCCTTGGCTCTGCTGGGCCTCTGGGTTCAGGCTGAATGCACTGCTGATCAGTAACCCGTTTTCTGCTGTCTCCACCTCTTCCATACCAGAACCTGCTTCATCATCCCCCTTCAACGATGTCACACTTGTGATCTTGAGGGTTAAGTCCTCTTGGGCACACGGGGCAACAGGCGTTCCTGTTGATGTTGACATGGCAACCTCTGATGTCACTCCTAATGTGGTAACACTGGCGATTTTGATTTCCGAATCAGGCTCAGTGCTACTTAAGACACCCCTTGCCTGGTTGTCCACCAGTGAAGAAGAGGAAGATCCTCTGTGCTCAGAATCTTCCTCATCGTCTATGACAATGGGCTCACTCTGGGTTTTGAGGGCCGTAGTTACGGCTGCCGCAGAGGCAGCAGCAGCTGCAGAGGAGGGAGGAGTGGGCGCTTTGGAGGATGCTGTTGCTGTGGTAGCTGACTCCACACAGTCTGTGGTTTTGGCAGCAGCAAGGGCCTCGACAGGTGTGGGGGTGCTGGAGGGGGTTGGGGGCTGCGTTCCTCCCTCTGAATGTGCAGGAGGCCCCTCTACTAACACAACATCATCATCATTATCCTCTGGAGCTTTGGGCAGGTCTGTTGTCATGGCACCAGCTCCACCTTGATGTTGCCCATCTGAGGATTGATCTATGGAGGGTGCGGTTTCCATGGGCTCCTCCTCCTTGCTTAAGGCCTCCTCCACATCTGCCCTGGGCTCCTCTCCATCCATCACTTATGTAACCACCTGTTGGCACATAACAAAATGAGTAAAAAACCTGACAAGATTATTTTTATGCCAAAACACAAACTCTTCCAAATAAAAGCAAACACATTACCATGAACTATAAGGATAACAGACACCTGATCCATACCTAGTAAGAAGCAAAGACTGGCAATTTTTTGCATAATAATCTTACTACCGCTAGAGTTTCACATTTCCTTCATAAACTGCTGTTTCATATTCTGATTACAACCACTGCTTTTACACATTTTTGGTCTTAAACATCATTTCTGCAACACAACAGCAATATTCCATCTTAGGTACTTGGCACCTGCGGTTATTGTGGTAATAAGAGCTTCAAGGAAAAGCCCTCAAAAGACTTTATAATGCAGTGTGTTTACAATGGGAAATAAGTCCTAGGATTTGTATGATACAGAGAAGAAGCTGACCATCTGTACTGGTCTATGTGCAGCACAAGTGGGTGTAAGATTTGGAAGGCAGCAATATGATATTTAGTAATATTTCAAACGTTACTATGCATCACAAATCCTAATGCCCTAACTATATGATCAATATATTTAGTAAACCAAATTTAGATCGCTATTCAAAATCTGGACGTACACTCTGCATGTACAAATTTAAACTATGCATACACCGTACAGTGCGAAAGCAAAACAAGATCATTTTCACGTCTTTGCTTCCTTTCTTTGCTTCATAGCTCCTCCCACTGAAAGGGCAAGAAAAGGAAAAAAACTCACACACAAAAGAGGAGTGTAAACCTGTATCATGCATCTATCACATATGCTGAAACACACAAACACTTCCACACAGGATGCATCTCTATAACATTAAGGATATTTAAATATTTGATAAGTCAATTAAATTAAAATTTAAAAATTGTGGACATCAATCAATTTCTGGGTCATGGGCAGAAAGACAGGGAAGAAAAGGACTCAAAGAAGCAACATCACCATTCTTTGATAAACATCTTGTTACAGACCACAATAATAAATTTGCAACATTTAATACTGTAGACATATATATGATGGTGGGTGACATAAATTTACAGAAAAAAAAGTTTAGAACTTTATATCTCAAAACAATCTTAATTATCCAGTAAATCCTGATTGCCAACAGGAACATGGCTATTTCATTAGACAGAACATTGCCATGGATAATGCTTGCAATCCAGCCACACCACTAAAACTGAAAACCATTATCAAAACGTGACCTCAATACAAGCAGAAATGGTACAGTCAGGTGAGATTCAGCTACTGCATACAAGTCCTCGGTCAACCAAATAAGTGAATAACAGTAACCTTCATCAGTAAACACTAAATGAGAATTTCAATCAAAAGCAGTCACACTGACATGATTTGTTGACAATGAAACAACTTTAGGAGCTAGTGTGAAACCAAGTGGAGACAAATCAACGTGAAACATCTATTTTTAACATCTCCTATTAACATCTCCTAAACAACTTTAACTGTAATTAATGTCTTATCTTCATAAACAACAATCACACATTACATTTTTGTCCATATGTTACAGCCCTACTAGAGTAATGCTGTCTTAATTGAAATTAATTTTAAATGCTATGCATATATGTGCAATTCAGCCAAGTTTCTTAGCTTAGTTACACAGGAATAAGAGAACATATGTTGATATCCATCAACTTTTTAAGCACACATCTTATAAAGGCCTGTAGAAATCTATACACCATGAAGTCACATCACCATGCAATGGGTGATCAGTTCTGCAACTTTTACCAAAGGACCAATATGTTGATTTAAGGGTTAATATTGTGAGATGGGCAACTATCACCTTGAAGCCCGATCTTTCTTGGGTCTAGCTCAATTACCCCAAGTTCTTTTAGCTACATCGTACATATAAATCATAATCAACAGTTCCTGGAGTCAAACCTAGGGCCTTGAACACACAGGCCCTTTTAAATACTGCAGTTTTTAGCCATTCACACATCCTTGGGCTGAAGAGGGGATAAAAAATCCAGCACTGTTCAGTCTACCTCAGACTCATGAAGGCGTTGTGAGCACATGTCTGGAAGCATGTGCTAATGGGGGGACTGGCTGAAGACCCTGAATGAACGATGCATGCATTAGTTTCACACATTCAGCAAAGTATATGCCTATTATTTGAAAAAATGCATCAATTCAAAAGATTTAATTGAAGACCCTTTCATGATGAGGTCCAGCAAAAACAGAAAATCATCTCTAACAGAGGTTGTATGGTTCCAGACAACCCAGGGCTGTGTCCTTGACTCCATGCTCATATAAAACTTGCCAAATTTCAGTCTGGACCAGGGGTTCCTCGCAGTGCTGTCCATGGAACCGGACCACGACGTCAACACGGGCTTCCATTTTTAACTCAATTTAGAAAACTTGGGGCTAACTTGCTTCGTGCAAAACTGCGACATGCGGGATAAACGCAAGACCGTGGTTTTAAAAAAAAAGACCGCAATTTGACCGCAAAAAACTACGAACGTGTTTCAGTTCAATGTGCTCCCTGTTCCCACCCCTGGCCTCTCTTGCGCATGCAGCCATTGGATTAGCGTCGAACTGGAGGGAGGAGAGCCTGAGAGACTGCGCCATTGTTATTACAGCGGAAAATGTCGCAAGTTATTCACTTAATAATCGCCACAATGATCAAGTCCGCCAAACAAAATCATCATGACCAGGCCAAGACCAAGATCTTCCATTTTCATCAACAAGGACCAATTTCAAATTCTCTGTCATGGTCCTGGGACCATCACAAATCTCACTGCTTTTTTTTTTTTTTTAAATAAAAGAAATCCATAACCCGCCTTTTGTGTATTTTGCATGAGTTCAAATGAAGTTTTTTGATGTTCTTGCACTTGAGTGAACGTTTAATTGGTAAGTTACCCCAAGCTTTTACCCCAAGCAATCAAAAGGTCGTTACTCGTGGCTACCTAAAGGGGCGCTGTACAGCAACAGAGCATCAACTAATAACGCCTAGATACATTTACCAAAAGGCCGGACCGTTCGGGGCGAATTTGAGTCGAGCAGTCGCGAAGACCAAACACAGAGAAGCAAGAGTCAATGCCAAAAAGGAAACCGAGGGTTGCTATGACAGAAAATTTGCCCCTTTAATGAGCAGCATTGCCTCCCGTCCGCCATTAGAGAGCGAGCGAGACAATACGGGGACCAGAGAGGCAGCAGCTCCCTGCCACGGCGGACAGGGGGAGAAAATCTCAGGCGGGGTAAAACTGTCTGCCTCTCTGCCCCGCTTTAATGAGCCCTGAGCACAGCGCCGGGGGGACTCGAACCATCTCCGCAGGACGAGCTCTAGAGCAGAGGCGACTCGTGGGGAAAACTTTGGCCAATTAAGCGCAGTATAGCATCAAAACGCCCGTGAATTTCTTACCCGGAGTAGAGCTGGAGACGGTAGAGCGCCAGTTTTGTGCCTTGACATAAATTCAGGAGCGCATGCGCGAAAACGTACAGACGTTCCAGGCGCGTGGGAGGAGGACCGTGCCCGCGAGGGCCCTCTCCATCGCGCACGCGCACTGGCTCCCGATCAACTTAAAAATTGAAATCACAAACCTGAGCCTGGTAGTCTGACCATAGTATCTCTTACTACCCTGTGATTGTTATCTGCTATAATCGAAGATCCTACCACCACCACAAATTCAATACTGATTTTTTAAGTATATACTTTGTTTGATAGTAGCCTAGTGGGTAAGATCAATTTAAAAATTTAAATCCCAAATCTAAACCTAGGAGTAGCCTGCTCAGTGTGTTTTACTGCCTTAATACTTACCGGTTATGATCCAATACTCTACAGTCCAATAATTAATTTCTAACAATATTATATTAGCATGATCACACAACATTACACTAGAGAGACTCGGAAGTGGCACCGATTAAATTAAAACTTGAAATTCCAAACCAGCAGAAGGTATCCTGCTCAGTGTGCCATTTTTATCTGCGTTATGATCTAGCACTCTATCGCCACCACTGTATATTTATATGAACTACTGTGCAGTGTTGCTTTTATTCCATTGATTATGTTGCTCTTATTCTCTTTTTAGTTCTTTGATGCAGTGACAATGCAAATTCCCCACCTGTGCGACTAATAAAGGGTTATATCTAATATGGAACATATTTTTATGATTGTAGCCTACACGACATTATATTTGAATAATTCCATTTCAAGATTCCATTTTTAAGGATATTATCAATTTGCATTTTTAAATCAGCCAACATTATATTTGAATAATTCCATTTCAAGATTCCATTTTTAAGGATATTATCAATTTGTATTTTTAAATCAGCCAACATATTAAGTGAAAATGCACAATACGTGACTTATCTGTGCCACTTCGCTCAGCAATTGCAGGAAATGCTGATTTTTTCCCCTTTGGTATACACCAACAAAGCAGCCTTGCATGAATAAGTGCATATATAGTGTATATGCTACCCGGAGAAGGCAGCTCGTATCAGAGAGATTTTAATCTCCTGAATCAATGTTGAGAGAGGAAAAAAGCCGAGGTGCACGTGTACTGAAACACTGTAATGGGGCGTCTAAACATGGCGAGCAAAGTGCAGAACTGAAAGAAAGGTCAGAGTAAATGGATTTCACGAGACTTTTGCATCCGATTGAATGTTATATTACACATACATACCTTATAGTTCGCTTTGACTAAAACCAGTTTCTTTAAAACGTGTCTTTAAACGGATGGGAGGCTCCTGAAGGATGAGATCCCACGTTCAACAGGCTGCATGACGTTCTCTCCAAAGTGAACCAAAAACAGGTCTAACCTGAGGAGTAGAACACTAAAAAGGAACGCACTGGCTGGATATATATTCACATTCAAAACGGTCTATATACTGTCTTTTTATGGAAATGAGAAAAGCCTACCTTCTCAGTTCAGTATTTCTTACATGATAAACTGAACTCTTGCCTCTGTCCCCATTTTAACCAATTAGAGTCGATTAGCATGCCTTTTTTTCCTCATTTAGACTGAATTTTCTA
The DNA here is from genome assembly GCA_037974485.1 of Hemigrammopetersius urotaenia. Classification (NCBI taxonomy): domain Eukaryota; kingdom Metazoa; phylum Chordata; class Actinopteri; order Characiformes; family Alestidae; genus Hemigrammopetersius; species Hemigrammopetersius urotaenia. Next base: position 11,493,543 of record JBBPDC010000002.1, on the reverse strand, counting down.
TTAATAGGCATATATGCTTAATATAGCCCATGTTAATCATCCAACAAAACAGCATGGTGATGGTTGTGGTGTGCTCTCGAGCTTTTATTTTGACACTGCAACTGCTCGTTCACAAGCTGTGGGTCTCGTTTTTTGAACGACTCCTTAAAGTGAACGAAAAGAATCAAATCTCTGGAAAGAGCCGTTCATTTCCACCTCTAAACCCACGAACACTATGTTGACGAAAGTGTTGGGACGCCTGGCCATTACACCAAACAGGAACTTCAATGACATTACATTAAAATACATAGACTTTAAAATGGAGTTGGTCCCCCTTTGCAGCTGTAATAGCTTCCACTCTTCTTGGAAGGCTTTCCAAAAAAAATTGGAGTGTTTATTTGGGATTTAGTGCCCATTCATTCTGTAAAGGATTTATGAGGTCAGGCAATAATGTTCACAATCTCCGTTCCACTTAATCCTAAAGGTGTTGGATGGGGCTGAGGTCAGGGCTCTGTGTGAAGTTCAAGTTCTGTCAAGTTCTTCCACACAGACCTATTCCAACCATGTCTTTATGGACCTTACATTGTGCAAACTGTCCACAAAGTTGGAAGCATGACATTGTCCAAAATGTCTTGGTATGCTGAAGAATTAAAATTGTCCTTCTCTGGAAATAAGGAGCCTAGCCCAAACCCTGAAATAATCAGAATCAGACTCAGAGAACTTTATTCATCCCGGAGGAAATTGTTCAAGACAGGTGTTCCAATACTTTTGTTCATATAGTGTAGATTGGAAACAAACGAGAGTCTTTAATCTTTTGATCAATGCCTTTCCTCAATGCCAATGCCAATTCTTTTGAGATTATCTGGTGCCCCTATCTATCTGTTTATGCAGGCATAGCAAAAGCAGTTCGCCCAGGATCTCTGTTTATTTATCTATGCAGGCATAGTAAAAGCAGTTTGCCAAGGATCAGTAAAGTTGTCTAAATCTGATTGTTCATAATCGGTTATAATCGAGTTTGCACACGTGCTTAAGAGAGGTGAAAGTAATGGAGTGAACATTAACATTAACAAACATGAACAAACTTTGAGTCAACGAGCCGACTCAGGCCCAGATGAGCCGAGTCTGTTCAAAAAGAACCGAGTCCTCCATAAACACTCATCGCAACTGCACGGAGTCCTACAGGCCCCTCTTCCCCTGCTTCTTCTGCTTCTCCTTTCTTGTTTTTCTGGTTCTTCTGTGAAAGCTTCAGGCAGGCTGAACGCTGCCACCTACAGTACCGATCATCAATACACTGATCTAAGAAAACCAGTACTTCATTACAAACACCTCTTCTGATTACTGACCTCAGACCTGGTGGTCAAAGTGTGATCATACAGCAATCTGTATATGAATATACAGCTGCTGTCTTACCATTGACTCTACTGAGTATTAACCTACGTGAATAAAGACCCCTGACCAGCATTTTGAAAAGGCTACTTTTCCAGGTGACTGTTTTTGTTTGCTTAATCCAGAAAGCTGCACAATTAATCAGAATTCAAGCACGTCTAAAGGATACGTATTGGTAAACATTACATTGTAATATTTCATTCGTGTATTCTGAACCCAGGACAACATCCTTGCTGAGTAATGCAAATAAACTTTTTTCTGTTGTCCCACACAAAACATCAAACCATGAACATGAATAAATTTGATTTATTTGAAAATGTTTATATGTATCTGAATAAAACAACACGTAACTACTACTACTATGAATAAATAAAAAGTCTGAATGGGAGATTGTTAGGTGGTTGCTATGGAGATGTACAGCAGATGTCTGACAGGGAAGAAGGGGTTGTTTCTTTTGGCTTTAGGCCAACAGTGCACCTATTGGAAGAAACACCCCCTTGCATCCTGTGCTGCATTTAACTTGAAATTTGTCATGTTCCTAAACAGTTCTTGTCTCTGTTCAATGATTAAAAACCAACAAAGTCAACAACATTTTTTTTGTTACAGAAAAGAAAGACAAAAAATTTTTTTTCAATAAAATCTTACATTTTTGCAAAGGTTTTCCTCTGTGGTGGACATGCTGACCACGCTGGGTTGAATGTCCTCACAATTATTTTAATAGATTATCTGTACTAGCATTGCCAGTGAGTTTATGTATTTTTATTGGACAGACTCACGTCCATAACCACACAAGACAGGACAGATAAAACAAAAACAATTCAATTACATACAGACATTTTAGCCAATGCACTCTCAGTCTGGATGTGTACCGGGAACGACTCAGAATGGTATTTGAGAGCTCCACCATGATACTATTGGTGGATTCATTTGTAATTATTGTTATGAGTATTATAGTGGAAATGTAAAGAGCTTGTAAAGATTTTAGTTCAATTGTATGATCACATTTTACATTATCTGTTCATATAAATAATCTAGACAGCCAGGCAAGGTCTGCTGTTGATATTGGTCATGTTATCGATCACCAGGCATCATTATCACATTATTATCAGTCTACAAACATCACAGCACATATTATTCATACATTATTCTCACTTTCCCCTTCCCCTCATCAACACATTTTTAAAAATCAATCAAAATAGGGCTTGTCAGGATGCTGCTCCTTTGAGATGGATATATTTGGAGAAGTAAAGGAAGACAATTTAAAAGCTATGGTTAAAATACAAAGTGAAAACAGTGGCAGAGATTAGTGAGAGTGGGAAAATGAAGCAAGAGGATAACAACACAAAAGCAAGGACAAATGGGTAACTGTATGAGTAATAGGTTCCCATTCATATACCCAAAGCACATATCTGTAAATTAATTTTACAGATTTATTTCAGATAAAAAAAAATTGAACAAAAAAGATGCGGCAAGGTTTCAGACTTCTGGGCTTCAAAAAAGTGACTGCTGTGAAAGAAAAAGAAAGCTGCTCAAGATATATGAAGTACTGAGGCTTATGCTTCATTAAACTGTGTGTATGAACTGAATGTTGCAACACTGATGTCAAACATAGTCCTGAGGGTTAATTATGCATAGTCAACATTTACAACAGCTGTTTTCTGTACCTTATGTCCATGGATTATGGCACATCAGTGCTTTTACCACTGAACCACTACATGGGCAATTTACTCAAGTTACAGTCCTTACAATCACTAAACAGGGGATCATGTTTTATGCAGTGGGGACGGAATAGTTTATATTCCACTTCTGTATTTATTTTACAGAAGCTCTGTCAGTTTAAAACATGAAAGGATAGTCATTTCTTGAACATGGAGTAAGTCTGTAATTGCAGTACCAATGGTGTTACATGTGTATACTCTAATACAATAGTTCTCAACCTTTTCAACATTAAGGCCCACCTATCTATAACAGCATGCTGCCAAGGCCCACTTGGCTACATTAGATGGTAGACCAATGGCCTGTCTCGATTTTAGATTCACGGCCCAATCAAAAGTCTTTGACTGGTTCCTGGGCCAGTGGTTGAGGAACTCTAATACAGGCTCTAATACAACCTGGTCACTAATCGTGGCAAGCATAGAAGTGTGTGTGGGTCCTAATACCCTAAATACCATAACATGACAATGGCATTAAACAAGAAGTTTATAAATATCACACACAAACACATAAATGAATATTATGAACACATACTGATATTAACCTTAAATTCTGTCAAATGAGCACCAACCACAAATGTAATATTTTCAAATGTGTCTTTTAATGCAAACCTAGATACATGAAATGTCTTAACATCTGTAACATAACATTAAAAACATCGCTGGCTTGAGTATACAAGCTAGGAATATCTCAACTTACTCGCTTTTTTTTTTAAATTATAAGTTGTACATACAATATAAGAATCGACTGAGAAGCGGTATCATTACATTTCTCTACAGAAAAGTGAGATGAGGGCACTGTGAAATCTTACCCACATCACACAGAAACCCCTGCTGTACTGAATTCTTATAGCAGTGCGCCACCCAGTCAGGATCCATTCCACAACACCGCTCACCTCTCATTGTGGTGTGTCCAGTTTACACCTTTCTTGCATAACAGTTTAATAATATAAAAAGATGGAGATCTGTACTATTCAAGTAGTCACTGTGAGGAGAAACGAACCATCAGTTTCAAGAGTAGTAATCCATCCATGTGCAGTAACATTGTCTTATGACAATTAGATTTTTTTGTGGTCCTAATAAATTAAAACAGCAAAAACCTTATGGAGTGTTATGGAAACATATGTACAGTTTAATTGAAGAGGAAAGCAAGCTTTTTGCATTCTCTCAGTCACTATCACACAAAGGGAGAAGGGTGAACAATTACTTTACATAACAGCAACTGAATAAGTTAAAACCATGCCTTTTAGCATACTGTTTCCAGATGAATTTCTGGTTATAATATCTTAATCCCAATCTGATTCTCATTTTAATCCTAACTGATTATGAAAGCTGGCTATTAAAAATAAATAAAAAATAATGCTATGGCCTGTTATATACGACCAAACAACCTCACTAAATAGGTGATAGACCTGTGTCTAATCAACCAATCATAACCATACAATTCAGACATGCAAAAAAAAAAAAGGCAGCATTCAGTGGATGATGCACTGAGAAACTTGCATGAAAAAGGAAAAATAATGGATTTTACAATATTAATAGGAGATGAAGACAAGGTGTTCATTTCTAAACAAATTGTATCATCACGCATGGTTCCTTTCTCCTCTGAACAGATACTAGCCCTTAAAATAGTTCCCAAACACATGCACACTTCACCCGTAATGTTGAATAAGTCCAGGATTCATGGGTATTGTAATCCTACACAAACTAACCTACACTTACAGACTGGCCAAGAGATCTATTAAATTGAGTGTAAAAATAGTAGACTGATTCAGAAAAGGCAAAACAATGGGCAGGACTAAAGAATCAACTGTTGATGTTTACAAGGGCTTATGTCCTGTTACATCCTGGTCCCACAAATACATACATATCAACAGAGGGGCATGAACTAACTCTCATCTGTTAATTCAGCAGGAATTCTCACACACACAGACAGAGCACACCAGGCAAGTTAATGGTGATAAGCACCAATAACATAAAAAACTACAGGTGAATTTGGAGTGATAAATGATTCTATTTAAAAAAGAAGAAAAATCTTTACAAACGACATTTACAAATAACTCAGTGATTCACTCCTTCCACCTGTTTTAAACTACATCTGAAGGAGCCAGCCAATATATTTGTGACATAAACAGTTTTTCCTTCTTCATTGCTAAAACACTTCTGACACACTGTACCTAAACACTCCAAGGTTTCCTTTAGGCATTCACGTCCAGGCAGTTAAACAGAAAAGACTGAACAGAGGCCATCTGCTCTGCCTGGCATGCCTTACGACACAGAGAGTACAGGTCTGGGAAATTACTCTTAGTCCTTAGAGTGGCTGCAATTCTGCACTGAAGTTCAACCTGTAAAGGTGCTCTGGACATTACTGTTGCTGGACTCGGTATGCACAAATGAGAAGTTTAACCTGTGGAGATACAAAAAGACACAGTTATATGAACCTGCAGTAGGGATGGGAATATCTATTTAGTTTGTGATTTAATTTAGATTTTGCTGAGTTGCAATTATAAAATGACTTCATTTCTATAGCCTACATTATTTATTATTTTATATTCCCCCTGTATTCGCACACAAGTAATGCTAAAGTAGTTCAACACATCCTACATATAGCTGTAGTTACATGACTTTTACTGGCCTACATCTTTGGTTTACCATTCAATAGTGAGGTTTTAAACTAGACACTGATATACGACACTACACTTAAAAATATTGTATACATGAGGTCTCTCTTTTTGCACCTAACCATAATCTACAGTAAATGTCTCTGTAAAATGTGTGGCAGGCACTAGTCCTGCTCCCTTACTTTAGCTGTAGGCGACTCAGCCAGGCGAATAAAGAGTTTGTTGGCTCCAGGAACAGGACTGAAGGAATAAATAAAGTGGCTATCCTGTCAATAGAAGACCACAAACATAAACTGAAGATATATATGTGCAGCTCTCATAATTACTAGAATAAAACAGTGTAATAAAAAACTAAAAAAAGAGCACCCTTTTGTCAACAGATGCTCAAAGAAGTCTTACAAGGAAGATGGGCAGCTGGAACTTGTCATTAAGGATGACAGCATGGACACTACAGGGCCCGCAGAGTCTGGCTGTGATCTCACTCATGAAGTTAGCATGGAAGATGAAGAGCAAGATACCCGATCCTGTGACATAATACAGAAAAAAACAAAACAAAAAAAAAAACACACTTAATGGTGCTGACAGTGGATATAACAAATATCTGATAGAATAATCATTGATAAATAGGAAAATCTAATTAATATTGATCTGATATTGAAGCTACAGACCATAATTTCAACCGGTAACTTGGCACCTAATTTGTGACTTAATATGCATTTATGCATGGATAGTTACTAGTGCTGTATATTCCAGTTATTTTCTGTTCGATAAAATCCTGGTTAACAATTTGATAAATTCCTGGACCACGCCACAGTCAAACTCTTGATCTATGCAGGTGTACGATTATAGTAATAAAGAGTTCTTGGACCAAACCTTAATATTACATTCACCTACAATTCCAACATGTTTATAATACAAGTCCTGTCTGATTTAGTATGCCACGTCATATAAAACAATAGAAACAAACAATATAAATATAAAATTAGTATGCCACGTCATATAAAACAATAGCAAAAAAGCTCTTAAATTGGTGCATATGTACTTATACCAGCAGTTTCACCTAAAGTATTGATGTAATATAAGAGAACCATATTTGTTCCCAAAATATTTTTTATAAATGAGATAAGTGTGAATAACATATGTAAAGAATCTTCACATAACCTTTAACTTCATTAAAGACCTTGATCTCTTTTAATGTTCTTTGGATTATGTCATAGAACCATTTCTGGAGCTCTAAAGAACCTGTAAAGGATTTAATCTAGCCGTTAGTACTGAATTCCTTACCTTCTCCAGGTGTGTGTTGTTGAGATTTGTAATTGAATTCTAGTGAGAAATCTGGTCCCTCACAAAGGCGATGGCAGGCCAGAGGAAACACTGGCTCCAGCAGTGCCAACCGTGACTCAAAATATGCTCTGATCGTATCCTCCGCCACTGTTGATAACCTGTGGACAATTATGTTCACGTGGTGTTCCTCGATGGAATAAGCTTAAACAGTATTTTTGTGGTTTCATACAGAATCTAAATCCCACAGGTTTTGCTGTGATGTTAAAGAGATTCTAAAAGGACTTACGTCTGAATATGATCTTTGATGAGGTCATATACCATTAGGTTATTGCTGAGCTTGGCAAAGTGCAAGGCTGTGTTCTTGTGCTTGGAGGGGGTGTTGCAGTCAGCTCCATACTCCAGTAAAAGACGAACAACATCTGCATTTCCCCTTTTACATGCCTTACAAAAAGAGAAGCATTCATGCCAACTGAGTGTTAAAGCTATCAAGCAAAAAATGATCAAAATACTGAGCTTTAATTTAAAATATCTGTTCTATTTACAAGGAGATTCTACTCCCTGTTGAGGAAAGCAATACTTTTGCGTTCCTCACCTTCATGAGTGCCGTCTCTCCACTTAGAGTTTGAGCATTCAAGCATGAGCCTGCCTCAAGCAGAATGGCCACTGTGGTCAGGAAATTCTAGACAGGGAATGTAAAGTGAAAGATTAACGCAGACTTCCTTTCTCAACCATATCATAACAACACTGACAGAATGACATCAACAAATTTGTACTCACTGAGGTGAGTCTAAAGTAGCAGAAAGTCAGCAGAGGAAATGCTTCTGCAGTATCATGAGGATTACCTTCTCAGCAGCATGCATAAGGGCTGTGGTGCCATTCTTCTGGCGTCCATTCACCTTCACTCCTTTTTTAATCAGCAGTCGGAGTATGTCATCCTGTCCACTTGCAGCAGCTAGCATGGAAAGGGACATACCACTAGAGTCCTGCAGGGGGCAGAACGTTTCCACAAACACAAACACACACATGGAGAGCATGAGAAGTGCCTTAGTCTAGAGGGGAAGAAATACACATTACATTAATTTGGCAAACACTGTCACCCAAAGTAACATACAAGGGGTGAGGAAACATTCAAGTTTCTAATACACTAACCCACATATGTGTTTTAGATACAAAATCAGATACGAAATCAACAGCTCAACAGCATGATTAATGTAACCTTTCATACTGCACACAGCAACAGTAAAAACCATATACCAACAAAAATAACATACTGATATGGCCCTTATATTATTCTACTAGCTATATACTAGTTAGAGGTTAAAACAACCACCACCCTTATCACCAGTACAAGAAGTGCATACCTCCTGATCCAGGTTGTAGTCCTCTTTGGAACCGAGTGCACGTTTTACAGCCATATAATTTCCATTTTTTACAGCTTCCCGAAGTTCACCTTCACACATGAACATGAGACAGAGAAAAGTAAAAAAAAAACCCAAACAAACAAAAAAAACAAGCCATCAAAGCCACCAACAAAAATGTATTATTGGTGTGAGGATGTGTGTTTAAAACTCACTGGGAGTTAAGGCTAGTGGGGAGAGATTCTCATCCTCTCCATTCAAGTGTTTTTGGAAGTCTTCCAGTGTCATCCAGTCCAGCTTCAGCTCCACCCCAAGGTTGAGAGATGGTGGCCCCCTGTCTGTTAGACAGACAGACAAACAAACACACACACAGCTGTAGTGAGCACCATTTCTTGTGCCAGATAACCATGGATTTATGGCTTTGTTAACATTTGTGTGAACTGACTACATTGCTTAGTTCAGGGATTACCAACCAACGTTTAGGGCCAGTGTTGATGCAGATTTTTATTTTAACTAACAAGCAAAAGTGCAGCTCACAACTCACAAACTGAGATCAACTAATTAAACAAGTTACCAGGCATGCTTCTGCTTGATTACAATGAATCCTACAGCAACACTGTGTCTTTTTGATAAGACTGATGATCGCTCATGAATACAAACCAAAAACATTGTCAACCTACCAGGACATTAGGACATATAGATATTTCAGACATATAGTTATAAGGCAGCAGATGAGTTTAAAACTGGATGTAAGAAATTAAAGCATGGGCACTGTGAAGAATACTGGGGCTTTCACTGGTTGGAATTGTTCTACAAATTATTTCAAAATGGAAACAGCATAATATTGGTAAAAAATAAGTTTCTGCATTATCACAAATAAAAAAGTGGAACAACAAACAGCAGGACAGAAGTTGGCAAGCATCTCTGATTAAGACAATACAAACCAGGAGTCTTGTCTGAGCGTTCTAGGGGGTCCTGTGAGTCCTGATTGTCATCGCAGGCAACAAGAAGGCGTGATTCACTATCCTCTCGCCTTCTCCTTCTTCTCTCTTTCCACTTTGAGTCTTCTGTAGACTCAGGAGACGCCATGGTCTCCACCATAGACCTCCGGTCCAGGCGATCTAACCGCGCCTCCTCTGCCAACCTCTGTCTCTCTTTCTGTGCCTCCTCCATCCTTGCCTTTCTCTCTCTCTGGGCTTCCTCAACCCTCTCTTTCCTCTTTCTCTCTTCCTCCTCCATCCTCTCTTTCCTTCTCCGTTGCTCCTCTTCTTTCTGCTCACGTTGTAGCTCCTCCTTTGTCTTGGCAGGAGGTTCATCTGACTTTTCACTCCTCTCTGACTCTGGTGTGGCCTTTTCCTGTTTCTCCTCTGCATCCATGGAAACAGGACTCTGGCCTGGAAATGAACAGAAATTTTAAAACACTCACAAAATTGATATTACAAGCAAAAGAAATATACAGGTGGTGAGAAACTATTTATGAGCTACAGTCATTTGTGTACATAAATGTAATTATTAAAGAATCCACTTCTTACCTTCTTTTGATTTGTCTGACTGATGTGCTGGAGACTCCTTTGTGGACTTTACCTTTTTCTCCGTCTTCCCTGAATTCTGGAATGATACACACAAATACACACAAGTTTCTAAGTACTCTTGTCAAAATTCTAATAAATAAACAAATAAATAAATAAATAAACAAACTAACTTAGTACAGATGTAGCTTTGTACCTTTGGTGTTGTGTGAACAGCTTGTTTCCTGGGAACGCGGTCCTTGGCCTCACAGGTCAACAAGAACTTTTCAAAAAGATTGTTTGGGGTTCCTCCCTTTTCCCCAGTTTCTTCCCTTGGCTCCTCCTCTTTAGCCTTGTGGGAGGGTGCTAAAGCTGAAGAGGAGGAAGATACAGAATCCTTCTGGGGAGGCAAACTCGATTCCAGACTTTTCCCCTTGTTTTTTGGTCTTACTGCAGCCCCAGCATCACCAGAGTCGGGGTCATCCTCACTGCGGGATGACTTGCTGCTGCTCTTACTGCTGGTCAAACTTTTAAGCTTATTTAGGCTGTTCTCTTTGAGTGAGGGGGTTGGGCTGTCCATTTTTTTTGGCTTCTTGTCCTGAATAAGATCTTTGAAACCTTGCAACTTAATATCAGCTTTGCTCTTTTTCTGTTTTGTCTTGCTATGATCACCCCCAGAGGGCTTCTCTGATGATCTAGGAGTTGTAGTTCTTGCTACAGTGCTGTTGAGGTTGTCTGTAGCTGTTGTGTCGTCAGTGTGTGATTCTGATGGCACATCGCTCTTGTCTGTCTCGTCCTCTGAAGACTCAATCTCTTTTTTTGACTTAACCTTTCTTTTCTTTCGCTCCTCAACACTTTCCTTTTTTTGCTTTCCTGCATCTTTAACTTTGCTGTCTTTCTTGGGTTTTTTGGCTGACACTGGACTATCAACATCATCATCATCATCATCACTTTCAATAGACCTCTTCTTAGCATCTGCCGTCTTTTCTTTTTTTGGAGGTGTTGGTATGGAAACCCTGTCTTCCTCCTCCTCAGACTCAGGTGCAGGCAGTGGTTTGTCCTCCTTCCACTTCTCCTTTTTCTTCTTTTTCTTCTTTTCTTTGACTGACTTCTCATCATCAGACTCCTCTGCATGCTTCTTCTTTTTCTTCTTCTTCTTAACAGGTGATTCTTTTGAGTCGTCTTTACCACTGTCGCTTTCAGAGTTTGCATCGAAAAGATCACTCTTCATAGGCAGCTTCTGGTCATTAAAACAATCACAATTAACTTCATACTGGTCATATAATTCAAAGTCACTCCATTGCCCTTAAGCTTAGGATTTATCTCATGACTGACTGCTGCGGACACAAGGCAACCAAATAAAACTGCTTAAGCAGGTTCGAAAAACACATGAGGAGTCTCACCATGCCAGAGTCTTTCTTAACTTTCTTTTCAGCCAGGACTCGCTCATAGGCCAGCAGCACCTCACTACAGTCCTCCAGGTGAGCCTTGGGCTCCCAGGTGTCATCATCCGATGAATAGTTCTTCCACCGCACGCGGTACAGCACCTCTCCCTAAAAAGACCAAAAGACAGGGTTATTTTACTCATACACACAGAGCCTTGTTTCTATGCTGCAAGTGGTAAATGGGAGCTCACTCAGAGTTTCCAAATCAAAAAACATCATAAAATGACATTGAAAATAGCTGTCCTTAATCAGCATGATGGCCATTAGTGAAATGAATACTCAATAGATTGTTTTGATTTGCACAGGTGAATTTAACGGATGCTCATTATTCACCATGTTGCTAAGTAACAGTAGTGGCCTGAGAACACAATGATCAGCATTCATTTGGATCAGAGTGGGCGGGCAATCTTTCCTGTCCATTGCGCTGCTGTTTCCTCTTTCTGCTCATCACTCTCAGTTCAAACAGTGATTCAATCTTTGCTTTCATAATACCCTTTATAATCTTGTCCTTGTATAAGTTAAGCCCCAGCATCTGCCATCATGTGAAACCAACACAGGCTTATAGATCAGGTCAATGCTCGCTAATAAAGCATTTGCCTGTGTGAGCTCCATTTTTCCAACACACACATGGCACAGTGTGGGAATAAATCAGAGACTGTTTTTATAAGCACAGCAAACTGACTCACAGATCCCACTAACTGTCTCCCATGTCATTGTGTGAATGCGCACACAAACAGAGAGAAAAAGAGAAAACTAGAGGACAATAGTAATGTGTTTCATGTAAGGCCTTTCTGAAGACTTTGTAATGCCTTCACGATCACTGCAACTGAGATAGAATAATCTGTCTCCTCTCAATCTGAGCCAGTGATTAAGGTAAGGGGGCGTTTCAGCACACATTGATCAAAAAGATGCTTGTATAAAATCTCTTTTCGTATATAATCCGTGATATTCAGAGGTATATCTTTATACAACTTAGCAATAAGTGCATGCACTCAAACGATGTAATGTTTTTTGACAAAAATCTCTAACGCACCTCTTTGTTGTAGTTTTGTGTAACAGTATCATTTGTGTAAGTTCACATACCAAAAACAAATAATTTTTAGATCTCTCAGTCTCTTTTTAATCGCTTTGAGACTGTGATATGTAAATGAGCTCTGTTCTGACTGACTGCTTTATATCATGATTCATTCAAAGAGACCAGAAAAACATTACACGAATGGGTGCCAAGTTGTCAGAGTTGGCTTATACATGTTTTGCAGGCAACTTACTTTTTATACATGGACTAAACAGCTTGGAGAGTGAATGCTACTTTATGAAACTTTATCAAATTCTCGCCTCAAACAGGGAACGGACATCTATTTTTTTGGGCCCTTTTATAGACCTACTCTCTGAGAGCAAAGTTAGAGAAGGCACAAAAATGTACAAAGGCATCTATCTAGTCTGCAGAGAGGCATTCAGAACTGGCTCTTGTGTACCAAAATCTTTCAAATTCTAGCTATATATATTTCTATATTTATTTAGGGGGCAACTGGTCCCCCCACACTGCACCTCAGGCACTGTGTTCGTAGCTGCCCCCTGCTTCACTTGGTGAATGGGTTAAATGCAGAGGTGGAATTTCGTGCTATTCACACTGTGTGCTGTGGTGTGTTCACGTATGACATAATGGTCACTTTCACGTCACATATATGTGTGTGTGTGCGTGCACGTGTGTAATATATTTATATATATATTCGAATTTACATTAAGTAAAACAAACACATATGCATGCGTACACATGCAGTGACACGCATGCACACATCTAACAACACGCAGTCAATGAACACAGATAGACAGCAGTTCAAAGAGGACGAGGGTTCATTGAATAGTAGCGCATCTGTGGATTGAGTATTGGATTTTACTGTCAGTGTATCTTATCTGCCACAGCCCACGGCACAGCTCTAAAGCACAACTGTTATTGAAGCAAGGTTCTGCAGAGCTGGAGCCCACACATGATAAGAGAAGCATCAGTTTGATCTCAAGCTAACACTTCTTCCTCATTTACACTCTTCTTCCCTCTTTAGATGCACTACCATTTAATTACAGGCATTTTATCTACTCATTCTGCTCTCTTTCCTCTAGCGATCTGCCAGTGCGTTTCCTCTTTGTCGCTCTCTCAGTACTTGTAAAATGTCCCTTTGTCATTTGTGAACACACCACAGCACACAGTCTGAACAGTGCGAAATTCTTATCTGCATTTAACCCATTCACTCAGGTGAAGCAGCAGGCAGCCATAAACACAGCAGTGTGTTGCTCAAATGTGCCTGAGCGGTACCCCTAGCAGTCCTGGGATTCAAACACACAACCTTCTAATCGCAGGGGCAACTGCCTAATCATGAGGCCACCAATAAGCCAGCCGAGTTCACAGTAAACCAGTTTTATATGCCAAGTGTATTAGAGACAGGAAAAGCCTGGGACACGTGCACCACGACAGCTACCTACGCTTACGTGACTAAACAACTTCCGAGCCTGCAGCGTTACTAGAGTGGAAAAGAGTGCCAGAGTCAGCCCACAGTGATCGGACAGCAGTGGACCCACACATTATAATAACGTTCAGAGTGGAAGAATATAGTCTCCTTCAGATGAGCACACAGTCTCATAGTCATCAATCTGCATTTCAGCACCATGATGTCATCCATCTGTATCGCAGTAGTGTTCACATCACCTCCCAGGGGAGCCTGCACGAAGCCAGACACAGTTCACAGAGCTCCTCGGTAGCAAGCAGGGAGAATCCAACACTCCTGCTCAAAATAACAACAGGCTGCAAAAATGGTGCGCCTCTCTACAATGCTGAGTCAAACCTCCCACTCTTACACATACAAACAGAGCCACCCTGTCCAAGGACGAGTGCAAACGCGGGTGTCTCCAAGCCAAAAACAATGTTTCGCTTGATCCACTTGTCTAGTTCAGGGCCATTTCTGCAGTTATTGTATATTGCTGTACTTGGATCATTTTGTTTCCCTCGTCGGTGGGGCAGAATTTAGGACTACAATGCATGTACAGCATTGTTTACCCTGAAAGGACGTGTCAGACAGAAAGACGAACATGAGCAGTGAAACCATGCTGTTTTGTACCTCGAAGTGAATGTTGTCTAGAACATTTACCGAAAGATCTAACCTAACTTTCTCTGACAATTTTTCCAGGTTGTGGCGGATCTCATATTAATGCAATCTAGTCACTGCTGTGCCAACAATTTTAGCAGCTGGACACTTTCAATTCAGTTCAGACTGTACAACAAACAAGCACCTGTTTATCAATTCTAAGCTTTAAAAATATTTGAAAGCACCATGTTTTTAGAACTAAGCAACAGCGACACGGCTGGCTCTACGACAACAGCAACTTTAGCAGAGACGTGACCCAGCTAGCCACCAGCTAACCTGGGGAAAGTTAGCCCAGATAACTTGTTAGCTCTCCAGAGAGAGTGGAGGTCTTCGTGCACAGAAGAAAGGAGAGCCTGCTGGTCTAAAAGCCATTTTTTTCAAACAACAATTATGAAGGGTTGCCAGTTCAATTTTCGTTTCGAAAAGGGCTCCGCGGCTAACGTTAGCTTAGTTAACAAGATGGCATCCCAACTAGCAAGCAGTACTCACATCTTCCACTCGCATGTCAATAATCCTCTCCACTTCGTACACGTCCTCCTCCTCATCCTGTTCGCTATCTCCGGGCTCGGCTCTTTCGGCCACAGAATCCATCTCTGTGTGGTGCAACGTCTTCTCTCCTAACTTAGGTTGATTTGTCGCATCGCAGGAAGGGCCTGTCTGTGCAGAGCTGGTCCTGTTCTGCAGAGGGCTGCTCTGCTCTGCTCCGGCTGAGGTGGAGAAGCTCTGGGCGGGTCAGAGTGGGAGGAGAAACGTGTTCGAGCCTCTCCAGCTCAACGATTACAGAGAGACGACCCTAACTCTCACGAAAGGTCAGTAAGGAAAAATAGGTATTAACATACATGATTATGAACTCACGAACGCTTATAAAACTTCTCATTTCCCCATGTTGTTACCCTACTATGGACAAAAGTATTGGGACACACCTGATTTTTTTTGTTGGAGGGACACAATGCAGCATATCAAGACGCTTTGGAAAATGCCGTGCTGAACAACTTTATGGCCCTTTTCTGTTCCAGCGTGACTGTACCCCAGTGCACAAAAGCAAGCTCCATAAAGACATGGTTGGATTAGTTCCGTGTGGAAGAACAAGACTGGCCCACACAGAGCCCTGACCTCCACCACAACAGAAACTCCTGTTAAAGCTGCGAATGGGAACCAACTCCAAATTTATTATTATGCATTTCAATGCAATGTCATGAATGCAAGTCCCTGTAGGTGTAATGGTCAGGTGTCCCAAATATTTTGTATATATAGTATATATTTTACATGTTCTCAGGCTGTTCATGATGCTGTGGGTAAGTAGTTGATACAGGTAGTTTTTCAAGTAATTCTGCTGGATTTTTCACATTAAAAATTCTGCAAATGATCAGAATGTAATGATTTATCCTTGTGTTTTCAACAAACCACTCTGGACAACTATCAAAGTCTTTACAGGTAACAATCAACAACACTGTCAATGTTTATACGTAAGAAATTAGTGCTCATTAATATCATGGGCTGTGCCCTAATGAGGTCTGCAGGTCAAGTTGGCCACCTGACATTTTAGCGTTAACAAAAACTGCCTTCAATGACCCATTTCATTTTAGGAGTACAGTTTTGTCTGTCACCACCATTGACACAACTGTAAGTCTCAAAAACAAAAAGGAAGGCTGAATTACTTGTTGCTTTTTAAATCGGGTGACACACTTTCTTGAGAAGTCTTGCTTAGATTGCTCATGATGCTTTATGCTGACAATGTAAACAGCACCACTGCATGCACAATAAAAATGATGAAACAGTTTTAAAAAAAACTTTTATAAAAAATCACACTGTCGACATTTACAGTGCTTTTAATAGAAACTATAAACCCACTGTAAAAAAGTTACAAAAATATGACAACTTAAGAGTGTCCTGTTCACATCTGTGTCATGTGTTGAGGGCTACGGTAATAAAACACTTCACTATTTTAAAGTATCAGTCCATAAGGAATGCGAATGATATGAAGTATAAAACGGAAGAATGATTTATTCATCTCATATAAAACAAATGTGGTACATTTGGCAAAATAACTTTTGTACAAAAGTACTACTGAGTGAAATCCTTACAGGCATCCTTGCTTTCTTAATGCTTTCTCAGCCTAATCACAGAGGACAAATGTCTGCTTTAATTGTGGGTTAGAACATGTAGAAAAGATTTCCAAATCCCTTTTATGAGGAGAATGAGCAAAGCCAGCAGCTCTCTTACACAAATCCACCAAAATCTTTTGGCACAGTGTTTCCCAGCTTCATTCCTCTACTCCACCTGCTCTACAGTTTTATGGTTTTTGGTCCCAGTCAGAACTTCTTGCTTGAACTAAAGTTCCAGGAGCAGATAAAACATGGATCTGACCTCCAGGAGTGGAGCTAGGAAACGCTGCTCTTTGATACTGTGTGAACATGTGACTTTTGTACAGACAGTACAGACACTAAAACTGAATGCATAGACAACTGAACTGACTCCGCAGTTTCCACTGGCAGATGAATGTGACGGCTGAGCAATGTCCGAGTTGCAGCATGTAGAACAGCAGAATCCTGGAATACCATGTCAAGGCAGTGGCTGAAGATTAAGACAAATTGGCACTGATCCGTATCCACTGCAGTCCCTGTCTGGTGTACTGGACTATATGGGCCATGCTGCTGTGCAGAGTCAATGGTCCAGTCAGTGTGTTCAAGTAGTTAAAGAACTCTGGTCAGACAGAGAGAAAGAGAGAGAGAGAAAGAAAATAAGAGACAGATTTATGAGTATTTGAAGTGCTTCTTTGTAATAATACATTTAGCTTTATGATACATTATGATACAAATATAGCTACAATAGTACGATTACAGTATTTTCAAGCATTTTCTGTTCTGTGATCGCAGGTGGCACACAAGGAAAGAACCCAAAAAGCAGTTAAATACATAAAGTCATCACACAAAGCCTGAACGTCATTCAAAATACACTGAAAATGTTCAGAAAAAAACAATATTCACAAAACAAACAAAGCAGTGTGAAGGGACCCAAACATTCTATCACAGTGTGAATAAACCATGCATTTCTAGAACTGTGTGGACAGGGAAAACGTTCTAGAACACCTAGTGGCGAAGAACAATCTAGAAGAGTGTGAACAGGGAAAACATTCTAGAACACCTAGTGGCGAAGAACAATCTAGAAGAGTGTGAACAGGGAAAACATTCTAGAACACCTAGTATGAAAGTACATTCTGTAAAACTATGAAGGTAGGAAGAACATTCTAGAACAGTGTTGAAGTTGGTGAACATTTAATAACTGTGAAATGGTAAAACTATGTAAAACGTAGCTTGACATTCTAGAATAGTGAATGGGTAAAATACTACAGAACAAAGTTGAACGAGAACATTCGGACACAGCGAGAATGGAGGAGAAATTGTTGTGAACGGAGGAGAGCATTCTAAAGACTCATACCAGTCACACACAAAATGGCCCAGCAACCCTGTGAGTTTTGTCTTTGTTGTAGAACATCTGACCTTTACAGAGAGCAGACCCTGACTCCTTGCTGGTTCCTCACCTTTGTTTTCCTTGGCCAAGGTGTCAGCCACCTCCCAGTACTCATAACTGTAAAGCACACTGTTGGTGATATTGAGGTGATTTGCTGCCATCTGGTGGATACGGTGGGGAATGTTAATAAAAGGGGAGGCGAGAGAGCTGCCAGACTGGGATCCCATTAAAACAACAGGGGATATGCAAGTAGGAGGCAGATTTCCCCTGAAGAAACACACATACACCTTGCATTTAATATCAGCTTTATCTGTTAAAGAAGCACTTATGCCATGTCCAGTAATTAGGCCTTACTTTGTGGTATCGTTCCAGGAAGGTCCTGTGTAAGGCACTTTTGGAGAACTCTGAAAACATAAAAAATGATGTTCATGTGAACAGGATAGTTTGCTTCTTTTCTGTGATTTAAGTAACACTTAAGTGAACTACAGCTGCAGAAATCCCAAATTCAGTGACTTCAATAAAGTAGGTAATCGATTAGTCAGCTGACAATTTCAGTGATTTTTTTTTTTTAACCTAACAGTAACAAACCACACCTGGCAATTTAAAGAGTAAAATGTTATGGGAAAACTAAACTAGTAAGCCTTTAAGGATGCTTTATTAAAAATGATTAAATTAAAACACTTAAATTATGTGGCATGAACGCATATGGATGAATCCACAAGGCTCTGATTGTCACCGTTAAAGCGACCAGTAGGAAAACTTACATTATCATCAGGCAAAATGCCAACCGATTATTGCTGAGTCATAGAAAAGGTCAGTTTTAATCAGTGATGTTATATAAATCTCAGAACCTTATGTGAACTGTCCTTGCCACACATAAACACACCCCTAAACTGTTTCTCAGTACTAAACACACACACACACACACACACACACACACACACACACACACACACACACACAAACTGTTTCATAAACAAGAACCAGACTGCCACTCCCCAATAATATCACCAGGTTATATTCCCTTATTTATACACTGTTAAGTATTTTCTATATTGTTTCTGGTAAATTTTTGCACAATTATTTAATCCTTACCTCCTAAATTCTTTGAACCATTCAATTACATAATACAGTAAGTGCAAAATATGTGAGTAAGTCTGACATAATACTGTAATTACTCTCAGTACTCTGTCGGCTGCACTGTTTGCGGTTCTATTGTAATGTTTCCTTTCTGCACCCTTTACTTTTGTGTGGTCCTGGTCAAAGCTGTGTAGTCGTGTGCTGTTTTGTGTGGCATCACAGTACTGGAGAAGTGTTGCTTAGTATCACTGTGTACTGTGTAATGAAGTGGAAATAAGCCTGCTTGACTTGACTAGAGATGGTAAGGTCATACCTTGAAGTAGTCCAGCAGGGCTTTGGAGTATTTCAGAGCGTGGTCCTTTTTCAGGCGGAACATTTGCCAGTATAGAAGAGCAAGACAGCGGAAACTGCAACACAGAAACAAAACATTTATTGCATGTAAACATGGTTGCAGTGTCTTTCACTTACACACGCACAAACCCACACACAAACCATAGAGCCAGCACAAGGTAAATTCTGTGAACTGTCTTGCTGTCCCTGATGGTTGGTAATGTCCCTGTCCCTGATGGTTGCTAACACCAAGCTTCACACACTTCAAATGGCAAGTGCCTTCGACCTCACAGGTAGGTGGTGCTGTTGTGTAAGTGATTAATACTAAGTTAAAACATTTTATAACATCCAGGGTGATATTTACCAAAGCACAGCAAGCTGCTTGTCCTCTTGTCTGGCTCCAGCACCTGTGTGACTCTTTAACCTCATGGCATATCTACCAGAAACAAAACATATCAATTACAGATCAGTGCCCACATCACCGCGTGCCCTGTGTACTGTGTGTGCAGGAGATGCCTGTCTGTAAGTGAAGGAAAGTAAATAGAGGGAGATACAAGGACAAAATAAGAACGCAAAACCCATACACACCTTATCAGCTCCACGGTTTCCGCATACATGGTGTAAGGGGACTTGGCCTCCAGAGGTCCTTCCTCCATGGCTTTTCCACACTCCATAAAGGACAGAGCAGCATCCACATAATTCACAGCTTTCCCTAGTTTATCCACCTGAGAGCACACAGGGGTAAATGTGGGTAAAAGCCCTGAATGGATCAAGCAAAACTCTTTAAGTAAACTGCATCACATGTTTAAGCTTCACATGCTTTAGTGCTGTTTTTGGTAGAATACTTCAGGAGTGTAATCGCTGATGAGAGACTTTGTGGAATCAGCACAAATCAACAAATCGTGCAATGGTTATTCTATCTTTCTGCACTAGTTTTGTTTGATAGCTCCACAACAACATAAATATGGTCATAATTTTCCTTTACATTTTTTCCCCCAGAATGTTGCAAGATTAGTAAATCAGTAAATACCATTTCAAATCAAATTGTGGGTTAAATTTGAATTTCTTGTAAACATTGGTTTTTTTTACAGTATCAAAAATGTTTTAATGTAGGACTGTACAAAAAATATTTGAAAAAATATATACAGATGTTAAGTCTTTTTCATTCCAGAAAACTGATGATATTGGGCCTTTTTAAAGACAATAGTGAAATAAGTACCAGTAAGTGTAAAGTGACAATTTGTCATATGTAAACACACCACAGCACAGTATATTCACAGTATGAACAGCATGAAATTCTTCTCTGCATTTAAGCTAATTACCAAGTGATGCATCAAGCAGGAACACAGCACCCACGGAGCAGTGAGTGAAGATGGTACCTTGCTCAAGGGTACCTCAGCGGGCCAACTCCTTAACCACTAGGCCATCAGCCCCAAAGTAAAATCGCAGTAACCCTAGTCCAAATTGTGCCGCTTTACTTTCATCTTCAAATTAATACCAGCAATCAAAGTATTTATAGTGTGTAGTTATCACTGTATGCATGACATACCATAGCATCTGCTCGATGTTTCAGTCTTTTCGCCTCATGCATGTAGTATTCTGCATGGTGTGAACTGAAGTGAGAAAGGGAGGAGACTGTGAGGTGGCTGTTACATGGGCTTAGTAGATACTGATATAGACATTTCCACAAATACAAAAAAGCTCCTACAGATAACTCACACGTCAGTATAAGGCACGGTTCCTCTATAGCAGGCTGGCTGGTTGGCGGCAGGTACCCATGACCCAGACGGAAGCTTTGTGTTCCCTGATGCTCCAGCACCCTCCGCCTCAATTTTAGTCTGAGTTCGCGACATCTGTAACAGGTAATGGTGGGTGGTAAGAAAGAATAATCTTTAACATGTTCACAATGCATTCATCATTAATCTGATGAATAATGAGTAAAATGCACAAACAAAACAGTATTATCACATTTAGACAAGGCTCTAAAACTCTAAACCCATCTTATTTATGATACATCCAGCAGTTCCGTGCTCTAGTACAACAGACCAATAGCTTGTAGCAAAATCTTTTACAAACTTAACTGTGTGAGAAAATTATTTCCACTTTCAAAATACCAGCTATATATAAAAAACAGCTATACAAACAAATATAACACTGGTTCAGAGGGTGCCCAGTGGTTGTGTCAGTGTAGCCCTAAAACCTCAATCTAATCACGGTGGAAAGACACAGTGTGGTTATTATTGAAAGCTGAGGGTAAATGAGGCATAGTCGACTAGGTCTGTCTTTTAGTCTGTAGCAGCTTTTTTTCTGCTTGGGCTGTTCTATTTTCTGGAGGCACAGATGTTCCTGTGTTGTAGTGTTTTGTGCACCTGTGTTTTTTTCACTGCAGACTCTTTGTCTCTCTGTGGGTTTGTGTGTTGCTGGTCTGCATTCGGCATCTTCACAGCAGAAGGAGGGGAGAGTGGCGACAGTGGCCTCTTCATATAAAAATAGTCCTCATGAAGGTGTCTGTATATAAAAACCAAAAACAAGACTCTTTGTATGTCTTGGCCTCAACAACCTCAAATCTGCTCCTAATGACAGAACCGTATGCTCTGTGTTCAAAAATCTGTAGACACTAAATTATCCAATGTTGCTTTTGAAATTAAGGGTTTTAACAGGGGGAGCCCCCCACCATTGCAGAAACAGGGAAGCCTATATATACAGGGGTGCCCAACTCTGTTTCTGGAGAGTCGGTGTCCAGCACAGTTTGGTGATTTGATTGCACAAACACATCTGATTCAACTCAGCTTTAACAAGCCAGGTTTAGCTTTTGAGGAGTGAAGACTCTAAGCTCTGTTGGAAACACCTGTGCCAGCAATGGGCAACTTAAATGTGCTGAATTCCAAAATTAGAAAAGATATCTGGGTACTTTTGGACAAATAGTTTCTGAGACTTCTTTGTAAAAATAAAACAGTGTGAGTTATCAGCACCTTTCACACATGTATTTGTAACAGGGAATTTAGTGCATAACTGGGCAATATGAACACAAACTAGAGTCAAAATTCTGGTAAGTTGTGAAAGGTGCTTTGTGGGTAACTGATCACTTTCTGTTTAATTGCTGTTGAATTCTAGGGGTAAAGTGTGTGTTTGAAAATGAAAAGCCAAAGTCAAAATCCTGGTAAAGTCATCTCATACATAGACTGACGGCTGAAGGTCTGGAATTCATAGCCACATTCTTTGGCCAAGGCCCGCCCATAAGGCCGTTTGACTGACATGTCAAACAACCAATCACAGTTCGTTTCGTTCAGCG
>JBBPDC010000002.1:11434134-11461040 GCA_037974485.1 Hemigrammopetersius urotaenia | reverse complement strand
GTGTGTGTGTGTGTGTGTGTGTGTGTGTGTGTGTGTGTGTGTGTGTGTGTGTGTGTGTGTGAGAGAGAGAGAGAGGGATGGCAAAGTGAAAAACATGCTCTTGGTCAGTTCCATACCAAAACACACTCATAAACACACCCCTCAGAAGTATAACGGCCCTGTGGTTTCACTGTTGTGAAAAACTGGGCCCTCTCTGGTTGTGTTAATTTCCTTTTTAATTGGACGCTAACTCCAAGTTTATGGACTTAATGAAGTGTGTGCGGACCGAGGGAGGACAGAGCCAGAGTGAATGCCCCAACCTTCCACATCAGCTCAGCCTTAAAACAGCAGTAGGGCTGAAGCTGTAAAATTCTAGCTCTCCTCCCCTTCTCCTCCCAGCTTTCTTTCTTTTCTTTCTTATGTTCACTGTTTTACTCCATCTGTACTCAAATGTACCAGCAATGTTCAACATAAGGATGCCACAGAGAAACCCTTTTGTTTTCCTAAAGAACCTTTCAGTGGATGATTTTCAAAAGAACCATTTCTTGGTGTTTGAAAAGTTTAACAAACCTTCACAGAATGTAATGAGAACCCTTAAAGAGGTAACGTGCTTTAATATTATATGACTTTTATATGCCTTTAAAAGGTATTTCACCTTTCACTGCCACTAAAATAGGTAATTATTACAGAGATGGTGCACTATACACTGTCAAAAAGGAAGTTACTGTACAGTTGCATTTTTGTCCTGTAAGAAACAAACAGTGAAAGTGTGAAAGTGAGTGTAAATATATCCTCAAAGGCACAACATCCAATATACCTAAGATCCAAATATGTACCTTAAATATGTTTCACTCAAGAGAACGGGCACATTTGTACTTTTTCATAACACAACATTGTAAACTAGAAAAATAAAAAGTCCCTTAAAAGTAAGGGTCTCACCACAGTGGCTAATTATTATTTGACAGTTGTTGTATAGATGCTCTGACGGCAGTATCTTGGTTAAATAGTTGACTTGGATTTAAGCTGTTTTTCAGGTAAGAAACAGTCGTGGACTTCTTAAGCACTGACGTACGTCACTCTGGATAAGAGTGTCAGCTAAATGCTATGAATGTAAATGTAAATGTGATATAAGAGGCTTTGTAGAGGACAGTCTAGGTTTTAACCTTTTCCAAAACAGTATTTGACATCAGATTTTTATCAAAATCATTTAGGCAGGTAAAATGTTTTTTCCATGAGATCTACCCTTTGTGCCACCTTTCATTAAAGAGTAAAAAGGCTTAACTGTGGTAGTGAACTTGGGGTTATATTTAGCCATTATGATTCAAACATTGAATCAGAAGTCAGCTTAGAGTAATTCTTTAAAGCTGTACTTGATGCATACGATGGCACGTGATGTTTAGTTGAATTATCCATAATATTTTTTTTATGTTTTTACAGTTTATAAAAAAAGTATTTACTAGATTCAAACCTCATGAATAAAATATATTGCACTGACACAATTTTTGCAAAAAAAGCCACTTCAGGACATTGTGAGCACAAATTCACGCAAACACACATAACCCTTATAATATATGCAAGGACCATCATAATAATTATTTCTGCAATTAATTTGTATATTGTGCTCTCACAATTACAGTAAATGTGCATCTTCTAATGACAATATAATCAACTGACCTAATTATTTATAAAAATGATCATGCTACTTATTTTATTTTTTATTTTATTAGGCCCAGTTCAATTACTATTTGAAATCACACTGCCATTAATTTCTGTAAATAAATATTTAACAATGATAAAGTAATAAAGGAAGGTATCAGTAGTAGTAATGTGTGTGTGTGTGTGTGTGTGTGTGTGTGTGTGTGTGTGTATGTGTTTGCATGCGAGTGTGTGCGAAAGCTGCTCTATAATAAAGCTCACAGTCAGAGGTAGTCCAGGCACGTACTGCTGGTGCCTGGTTACCTCGAGCAGATCAGGTGTCATGTGTCCCACTTACGATTTGTGAGGGGCCACATGTGGCATCCTCATAGAGGCATCACCCTTCGCTGAGATTCAGGACAAAAGGGAGAATGAGAGAATTAGAACAAAAAATTTTTAAAACATACTTGAACAATATATGAACAAGACATACTCTCTAAACATACATGCATGCACACACATACACACACAGTAAGAACCCAAAGCACACATCTCTGGAATAAAGCTTTGTGCAGCATTACCATGTTTGTGCTGAGAGCCGTGTCGTTTCCCCTCCTGCAGCAGACACACAGAATCAAACCCATCAATCACGTTCGGGTAGCTAAATAAATATCATCTCTCCTGGTATAAAAATGAACTGAGATTTGTGCCCTCTGGGGTTGGCTCATTTGTTGTGCTTGGGATGGCCCGTCAGACGCCCTGTACTCACCTTGGAATCTGAATACAGAAATCGTTCAGTGCCCCCTCCTCCTGGGGGCTGCTGGGAAGGCCAGGAGTGGGTCATGTCCTAAAGGGAGTGAGAGAAAAGATCGAAGGTCAAAAAGATTAAAAGACTCGGCTTGAAATACACGCAGAGTTTCACTGTTTGAGGCGAGGGACAGCCATGACATGTTTCTTATATGAATTGCGTGTCTCGTGTCTATGCCAGTATGGTGGCTGGTCACTCAAGGCCAAACCAGGTAGTTTGAATTACATTTTCTAACAGACAGATTTTGAGCAGAGTGGCTGTGATTAGTTTTCAATTACAAGGACATTTGACTGTACTAAAATTGTTCTTGCTAGAGTTTTAATGCCTGAGAGCAATGTTGACTGCATTGTCCCACAGTGTAGTATTTTCTTTTTTCCTAACATATAAAACTTAACGTATCCTTTAACCCAATAAACCCTAAAGAATCTCTATGTGGGTCCAAGTGACACATATATTTCACATTAATTACAGAATAATAAGTCTTAAAATGAAAACTTGAATGATAAGATTTAAAGAGTTAAATGGGTCTTTGTGGGTTTTAGAGCAGGGCGAGACACTGCAGAAATCACATACCCTTAAATACATAGATACTCAGGTGGAAACACTGATTTCTCTGCTGATGTCTTGTAGCAGTTTGTTTGAAAGTTACATCTCTATTCATAAAAACCAGTGTTGAAATGAGAGAAAAAGATCATTCTCTAAATGTCAATTAGCAGAAATACCAGGCAAAATATCAGTTAATGTCATTGAAATAACAGCTCCAATAATTAGCCGTCATCACATCCACCATACTGTGAGTGGCAAAAGCACCATGTAAACTAATACAGGTAGACATGGTTTTCTGATTAAAACACAATAAGACAATAAGACATACATTTAATTGTATACACTTGGGCTTAAGAAATAATTTCTGAAAACATTTCACTAATTTCTCTCTCTCTCTCTCTCTCTCACACACACACACACTATGTGGTTACTGTGTTATCACCATAGCGGCTTGGTATTAAATTAAAAAAGGAGTCGAGCTAAAATCCTTAGACAGTGAAGAACAGAACTGTCTTACACAGCTTTCTCTGTGTGTGGCCCATTTGTAATTTAAGAGTATTCAGTCTGGCAATGTGGTGCAGCCTTAGTTTGTGGAAGAGCTTAAAATGATCGTTGCCTATTTCAAACTGTGGTTCGGACAAACTTATTGATCAAAGATCATGCTTGCAAAGATAAGACCTGCCCTGATGATAACATGTTCTGCTACTTTGACCAAATTGACTGTCCCCTCAGAAGGAATCATCAAACCTGGTAGCTTTGACCATATGATGCCGATTCAGCATCTGTTCCTATTACGGTACAGGACCCTGGTAAGGCTGAATGATCGTTTTAATTTTATTGGATATTATAATATCCTGTATTATAGTGCTTATGTTTAGCCAAAATGTTGTTTGGAGGCTGTCTTGAACACAAGTTTATAAAATTTGGTTAATAAAATAGGATTTTAAAATGGCCAAATATATTCAAAACAATTGTCCAGCCTTACCTATGAAATGTAATCACTCAGGATCTGGTTTGGAGTGTACAGCCTCAAGCCGCACATGTGTGAGGCATCTTTATCCACTACTTCACTCCACAGCAGTGCCTCTCGCAATACGGTGGCGACGTTGAGGTGGTCATATAGTTTAGTAATATTCTATGTCTGTGGTCAGTCTAGTAGTATTCAATGTCTATGATCTACTCTAGTACTGTTCTATGTCTATGATCTACTCTAGTACTGTTCCATGTCTATGATCTAGTCTAGTACTGTTCTATGTCTATGATCTAGTCTAGTACTGTTCTATGTCTATAATCTAGTCTAATAGTATTCTATGTCTATGATCTAGTCTAATAGTATTCTATGTCTATGATCTAGTCTAGTACTCTTCTATGTCTATGATCTAGTCTAGTACTCTTCTATGTCTATGATCTAGTCTAGTAGTATTCTATGTCTATGCCCAAACGGCTCTCTGTTTTGCCAAATTTTGTCAAAGAACCGACTCGTTTGCGAACCACACATCTCTTTCGAGAGCACTGTTGACAGAGATTTATTTGACAGGATATAAGACAAATAAAGATGAACTACATGAGAAACACTATGTTTTACTTTGGCAACAATTTAGTCCATGTTGATTTCTTGTTTCATTTTAACGCTTTTTACATGGGGTAAGACTGGAAACAAAATGTGCCATGACAATATTTTTTATCACATTTGACAGAGAAAAAATCATACGGTGTTCCCTTTAAGCTTGTCAGGATACTGAAATTTCAAACACAATATTACCGATATTACTAAATTTTAGCATGGATTAATATCTGACGACCCTAGTTCCTTTAATGATGGTTTAAAAAGTGCATCTGATTTCCCAGGGCAGGGAACAGTGATTAGGACCACCTTTAAGCACAGTGATAGTGTGAAAATAACAGCTTGGTTTAAACTGTGCACAGCCATAAAATCTTACACACTTCTTAAATTTAATTAAAGCAGGCAATACATGTTTTTTCATGTTCATAAAATTCTAAACAGAAAAATACTATAGTAAGGCTTAATCATCATTCTGTGTGTCATGCTGTACCATACGCATGGCACTGATGCTAATGCAATAAGGACAATAACATTAAGACAGAATGCCTCATTAGGAGAAGCTTAGGAGATGTGCATGTGTCTGTGTGTTCTGGTATGTCTGAATGTGTATCTGAGCAGATTAGCCTGTGTACTATGTAATATGTGACTGATGTCCTAAGTATATTTGTGTGTGTGTGTGTGTGCGTGTGCATGCGCGTAATGAACAGGAAGCAGTCTGTAGTAAAGGTCATGTGTTATTTGCTGTGACGGTTGTAGGCTGTCAGAGGAACAGATGAGGATGTATGATAAAGCAGACTAGGGTGGAATGCTGTCTGTGGCACATGTCTGCTATTACACAAGACATTACTCAAACAGGCACATAAATATATGCACACTCTAGTGCCATGGACCTGTGATGCACTGCTCTGATCGCTATCAGCAATGATATGGCACCGAGCTTTTTAAATGGTCTGTGAGAAAGATACATTTCACACTGTTTCTTCATCATAACTGTTGGGAAATTGTATCTGTGCAGTTATTTAAAAGAACTAGAACAATACCAATAACATTTTGCACAATCCTAAAGAGAACTGCTAAAACTACTGTCTAAAAACTGCATACACCGAATCTTTCCCACTGTTATCACTGATTTTAGCTTGATCGGTGAGGGAAAAAGGAATACCTACTAGCCAATTCGGGAGACAATATAATGCCTGTTCTGTGGGTGTAGACTAAGCGCAATCTTGGTCTAGACAGCAATGAATATTACATTTGGGCTCAGGCTTAATTTGGGGCTGGGAGAACGATCCCTTTTTTAGGAAACTGAATTGTTTAGGTTTTAAACACGTTGCAGTAACATGTTTTAAATATGCCACAGTGTTTAGTTTAGCTGGTCCCCCAACTGAGAACAAATGACTCAAAAGTTTGACTGTAACATAACAAAAAGCATCAAGATATAAAAGAAGAGAGCACTTGGTTTGAATAATCATGTTACATCTAGGTTTTAGACCCTGACGTTTATTTGCTGGGACCACTTTACCAAGACAGGCCCCTATAAATACTGCACAGACATTCAACAAACTTTTTTGAGACTCAGCACCGTTTGGGTTAGGATTAGTACCAGCGTTATGGGCTGGGCTGAAGTTAAGGTTAGGGTTACAGTGAGGGATACTCTAGCACAAAGGATTCTTTGACTCGTAACAACTGTTTATGGTGTGCTTTAGAATCATTTTTTAAAAAGGCTTTTTATAGTAACTTATCTAAAAGGTTACCTATCAAAGGGGAGTGATTTAAACATGCAGCTTTTTAAGCATTCATGTTTCTTTAAGCTGTCATAGTTCTATTTATAACTATTGCCTTTACAACCGAATCCTTGATATAATCACCATTTACAAGATTAGGTTTAGGTAGTCAAGCTTTCCGCATTGCATTTTTAAATAGGGGCATAGCTCTGCCCTTGTAATGTTAAAGAAATGTGTTTAAAACATTCAATTTACAGTGTAGCTTATGGACAAGATATTATTTTACTCCCAGGAAATACATGCCCTCTCATATCAGTGCTCTGCATTCTGAGCTCAGATGACAGATTCACTATCTGGAAATATTTTAATCAGTGCATCCCAACTGGCGGACACCGACAGATACATCATATCTATATCTGCCATATCTATCTATATGCCTCCTTGTCAATCCATTCCACACCTTAACATCTCTATCTTACACCCTCAATCTCTCTCTATCCTCCGGCCATCTCTCTCTCACACACAAACACACTTCTCCCTACGGAGCATAAGCTTCCCTCTTTCCACTTGTCCTCTGGCTTCATTATATCTCTCCTCTCTCAGTCACTAAGGACTTGGGCTCATCCCTCTCTTCCAACAACAAGGCTTCCCAGGTGAGCCTTCTTCTATCTGCTGTGTGCCTTTTTCTCTCCCCCTCTCCTTACATCTCTCTCTGCCTCACTTGCACAAACAACACTCTGCATCCTACCATGACTGCATGCCCTACTTTTTGTCCACCCTTTCAGTCTTTCTTAACTTATTTCAGCAATATGATGAGCCAGAGGAGGAATGAAAAGAGGGAGTACAAACTTGTATATATCTTTAAATGTCATAATATAAAGCATCAGACTCTTTGCTATGGCCAGCACACAAACACACAATGTAAAAAACCACTAGGCATAAAGGTTTTCTTGGAACACCAAAAATGTTTAATCTGTGCATTATGCAAAGAACCCTGAAAAGCACACTTATTAACCATTAATTTTTGGGACAAAATGTGTTGGATATTATCTATCAAATAATCTACATATCTATACAAATCTTCAGCAATATTATGTTATACTGGTTTAGACAATATACCGCACTATATTAAAGTGGAGAGAAACTTTTCTTGCTTTACCTGTGAAGGAGCACAAAGGGCCTTATTTTGAAAACACTTGAACAAAACCGTATGTTCACACGCATGCAGCTAAAAAAGGATGACTGCGTGTGCAAGGTGAGTGAATGCTGGTTAGCACGAGTGTGTGTGTGTTTTTGAAATTGAAGCACATGTGTACAGTACCACTGCGACACCCACACAACCTGAAACCACATCCAGCACACTTACAGCTCAGCATCTGCCACGACTCAAAGCTCTACTTAAAAGGCCTGAGAGAGAGAGTTTGCAATATAGCTGTGAACTCCTGAACACAGCACTCTCTCTGAAGAACTTCACAGCCACTGAGAAGGAACTCAGAGGAGGCAGTATGTAAACTAAATGAGGGGCTTACTTTTCAAAACGTCTTTATATCAGCTGTTGTGTTTTTATGTTCTATAGTGAACATACTATATGCAGCAAAAACATGCTGACAATCTCTGTCAGAATATTTCAAACTATATGATTGTAATCAAATCCAGTGCACCATCAAAATCATGCAATCATCAGAATGTAATAGTTTTTTTTTCCAAACAGGCTCGTAATTTATCATTCTGGTTTTAATCTAACTGTCCAGCAACTTCATAGTGTAAATAAGTGAGGTGAGTGCACTCTGTTCTTGAATAGTACTTTATTTATACATCTGTTGCATAGCATACTGATGCATAACCCATGGTGTTAAATGATCCATGGACTTTTACTTTTGAGGAATTTGATATTTAAAAATATTTTTTAAATATTTTTAAAAATATTAAAAAATACTTAAAACATCTACTTTAGTTTCTAGTTACTTTGTAATGGTCCAAACTGACATTTTAAACTAGATGTTTTAAATATTTTTAAATATCAAATTCCTCAAAAGTAAAAGTTGTACTGGCTAATAAAAAGAACTGGTTCCAATGCATTTCGTATGGTTCCAGATATTTTAAAAAACGTCCATTTGCTAATAAAACTGGAATCAGTCGTTTTTATTTTCCAATATTTAGAAGGCATTCCATATGCAACAGAGGTGCAGTAATGTGCCTTGTTAGACAACTTAGCACCACTGCTTAACTTAATCAGGTCTTAAAAATTAAGCAAACTCTTCTTAACTTCAGTTTGGGCTGTATTCATGATCAATTATTACTTAAAGGAATTGTCCAGCAAATTGATTTTAGACAGCATACTATTTTTAGACCACTGGGAATGTTTTCAAAAACCACCTCACTAGCACAATGAGAGCTGGATGCAGTGTAAAAAGTTGAGAAAAGTTTTGGAGCCGCATTTATGGAAATTATTTGAACCACTATTGATTTCTAGTGCTCTGGACTCCAAACATGACTTGAGTGATCAACTGCACACGGGGTCGGTGGGAATTTGTGGAAATTTTATTTTCGACAAACAATTCCTTTAAGACCAGGGTCAGGTTGTCCCAAAGAACCCCACATGCGTGCAATAATCATGCTAGTCGGATGTAACACCAATGTCTTTGACACTTTGTTGTGTCACGTGGTCTCAGTTTTGTGTTCAAATCTGTCATGGTGTTCACACTGAAGGCTCAAAAGGCCTGTGCTACATTACACTGAATAACTTATCTGCCACCACCATCTCTTCATTCAAGCAATCTAAGCTTATCATCTACAAACACATTTCACCGAACCAAGTAGTGGTGAAATGTGCTTCTGGAGTAGTGGAGCTTCTGGAGGGGAAAATCTGAAACACACAAGCTGACTGCTATTCAAGCAATAACAATGGCTGATGAAGCTCATAATGAGGAAGTTCATCATAATATTTTTCTGAGCTCTCACCACATCTCACTGCCGACCCCACATGAACACCAAGTGTAGACTAATCTCTTTCCCTCTCTAACACACCTCCCAACAGCTGTCTTTGTCCTCTCACTGTCTCTTTTCCTGTCTGAAAGAATGACTCATCTGTGTTGCTGTTACTAGAGTAGCATGTGTGTGTAAGAGAGAAAGAGAGAGACATCAACGTGTTTATCAAAGCAGTGCATGGAATTTACTTCATTCAAATGTTCAGATCATTTCCACACACACCCATTGTCTCCCTTTCTGTGTTGGAAAAATGTGTTTCGTTCATGTGGGAATAATGTCCACATGTGAATCATGATGCAGATTCAGTACACTACTTATTCAGTTAAATAAAGGCCTGCTGGTCACTCACTCGTTCAGGCAGGTCCTCCACGAGGTTAATGGTGTGCAGCACCTTCTCCGCCCTTATTCAGCTTCTCCTCACTTTTGGCTTGGCCTGCACGGCCAGCTGTCCACATCAGGCTTCACTCCACTCCTCAGAGCGCTGAAAGTGCCCGGGCTCTTCAGGGAAAGGTGCAGACTGGGGCCAGGCCGCTGTGCTCATGATGTGACCCCCTCCAGCAGGGGCTCATAACGGCGCACTGCGAAGCCGCCCTGCGCAAAGCACAGCGGAGGAAGTCGCAGTTTGAATATTGTGATTTGAATATTTCGCGCATGGCCACAAAAGCAAAACCGAAAAGAGACTGCAAGGACCGGAAAACGGTTCAACTGACAAAACCAGCAGCCCCTAAACCCACGCTCACGAAACCCCACTCAGCAAGCAGTTCAAAAAAACCTGAGACACTCCTCCTGAGCCTTTTACGCAAGTTCACAAGAGATGAGGCAAGATCTTCCTCCGCAGACCGAGTCAGCTTCTCTTAACTAAACAGTCTTCAAGGGGCCATAATTAGACTCCGAAACAACATAACATACACAACATACTCGAAACGAATAAGGCATTTTAACTGTGAAAGTTGCACTTACCTGATCTGTGCGTAAAAACACGTGAAACAGTGCCAACAGCTTTCCCTTTAGCTCTAAAAACAGACATGATACTGTTAGTGTCTTCACTTCTCCATCACTGTGCTTAAACACGGAGCAGTGGAGCGCCCGGTGGGCGGGGGATCCTAACAACTCCAATCTCCTCCAACCACCTCCTCAACTCTTCTTAACTCATTACTGCGTCCACCAGCTCCTCCTATCTCCTCCAGCGCCGAGAGAAGCGCTCCTCACTGGCTGAGCTTCATGAAGCAAATGAGGCTGCAGGGGAGGAGGCAAGGAGAGTCACTGGAGAAACATCTTCCTCTCTAAGCTTTTTTATTCTTCATATTAAGAAGACTTATAACCCCTAATGATAAAAGTAGCAGAGGTCAACACATAGAGAACTCTGTGTCCAGAAGTTTGTCTGGAGAAAAGAAAATACTCATCCGATGTGTCATAACCAATAGGGTATTACTATAAAACATGTTCCCCTTTTGCTGCAAAAAACAGTCCCTACTTTTCTGGGAAGGCTTTACATTGAAACATATGTAAAACAGTTCTACTGTTCCACAGTCCAGTACTGGAGGGCTTTATACTCTCTTTAGTTGATGACTGGCATCGGAGATAGTGGCATTAAGCTTATTCAATTATTCAATTCAAGTCAATTACCACTCAATTGGAAATGCTTGTTTGTAAAATTCAGTACCTGGATGTTCTTCAGTGACGGTTTCTGGAAACTTCTGAACATACAAGTGTTCTAGGAATCTTTATTAAACCTGCAACATTTTTAGACAAACAAATGCATTGCCAATAGAATGGGATGCACATTGGATTGTGGGCTGAGGTGTAACTGCATGTTCTAGAGTGAACACCATCCATAAGCATCCAAGCATGGCTTGGAGTGGCATTTGTGATCAAGAAAGTGGCCTTTGTTTGGCAGGTGTTGGCTAATTATTATTTGACAGATGTTGTATAGGTGCGGCAAATTTGCAATATTTCAGTTAAATAGTGGATGTGGATTGATGCTGTTTACAGGTTTAAGAAACAGTTGTGGACTACTTGAGCACTGATTTACGTCGCTCTGGATAAGAACCAATTATCCATTCAATCAAATCCTTACAGCAATGTTTCGACATGTAGTGTAAAGTCTTCCCAAAAGAATACAAGCTGATGCTGCAGCAAGAGGGGGCTAAACTGGTAATATGCTGCATTTCAGAAGAAATATAGATGTCTACACACTTTTGGACATACAGTGTATAGTCAAGTTCTCAAGAGTTTTCTGATCCAAGGGACGTTACTTAAACGAAAACAGAAAACCAAGCAGGGAACTGAATACTAATGCCTGGAGCACATAAATGCGTCAGGAGAGGCAGGAGAAGATTTACAGAGATACTGTCTGAGACACAACTTGCTTGTCTGCGTATTGATTTTTCACTGTGAAGCCGAAGGGAAGTGAGACAGTGTGAGATCAGCGTGTTCCTGGGAGGCCTGTGGGACCTTAAATTCAACACACCCTCCCAGACTGCAAAATAAAGAGAACATGAGCAAGCGATCCCACATTTCCACTTTCTGTTTGAAATAATACCATTTCACTCTTGTTTTCAACACAGTCTAATTAGCACAAGGTCACGCCGGGTAAGTTTTGCTATTGATGGTCCATGGAAATGAGCCTTGGCACCTGTTTATGTGGCTCTTATTCACTGCAGAGATACATACGAACAATTTCAATTAAATTATAGCTAATAACAATGGTAAAAATAGGAAAGTATTACTCAGTTGATAATCTTAACAGCTATCTCTCAGTAATCACTGTGAAGCTGATGTCAGATAAAATGTACGCTAGTTAGACTTAATTAAATCTTAATCAAAGGCTTAATGAAATCAAACAACCTGTATCTGAAAAATAATTAACTTTTACCAAATCATAGCTCATGTGATAATCATGATATATTTAGCTTTTTTATATTAACCTTTAGTGCAACATGTCAGGGCTGCAGGAGTTCTATGTCAGTGGAGGCATGTGTGAATTTCTAGCACCCAAACCTGTTTAAAATTGAAACAACCTCTGTTCCACTGTTCCACCAGATGTTCATGGTTAAAAACAGAGGTTCAAATAGATAATTCACTGCTAACTGACCTCTTAGCAATCAGCCACTCTACTGAACAGAGAAAGAGCCACACCTGGGGAGGAAAGTCATCACATACCGAAACCAAGAAATTGTGGCCAAGAATGATTGCAGATAAAGAAAGAGAGAGAGAGAGAGAGGGAGGGAGAAAGAGAGAAACTTTACATTTTTTTGGAATAGAAGCTTATCTGAATGCAAAAGGAGTGTGCAGGATGACACATCCACACCAGAGATTGCATCAAGCCCCTGACACTGTGTTTGTGTTTGTTTAATGATACATGCAGGTTTATATGTGTATCTGTTTATGGCAGAAGATGGTGAGTTATGGTGTTATTATATCTCCTACACATGAGGGCGCAGAAGTGGAGTGCACAGATACTGCATTATGATAAATCAAGGAGAAGAAGTCATTAACTAGTGACAAAAATCAATAACAATGTTCACACCCTCTTAGTGGCTCTCACAAATGATCATGCACTCGTTCAGATCTACACCCTATTACATCAGAGAAAAACAGTGTACACGTTTAAATGCAAAAGAGATGCCCTTTATATGATAGAATGTGTCAAACAAGTATGACTGAGTAAAATATGCCTCATTAACATAAGTGACCAGAAAGACAGCAGTTGTGTTGAAGTAATATTTTTAAGTGCAAATGTTAGAATCATGAACTTTATGTCTTTTGGCTTCAATATTTGGGGGAAATAACATTAATCAGAAAAAAGAGATTCTTTACATTTATAGATGCAAAGAAAGCTGTCATATGTTGTCGAGATAAATTATGTCCATTAATAGAACAATGCCATGTTTCCATTAGGGGTTATTGTTATGACAGATGCTGAATTGGTGTCACGGAGATGTTTTCACTGCTGACACGTTTTATAATTCATCCATTCACAATATATGAGCATCAGAAAAGACAGAAAACATGGGCTTATGCTTTAATAGCATGACAGAGGTATGTCAGTGAGTTAGAAAACATTGTTAAACACAGAATATGACAGAGAGCACCTTAAGCATGCATTGAGAGGACGTCTTTGCAGGTGCTTTCTTGGTTACAGCTCCTGGTGATGTTTGTCCCAAGGCAGGCCTGTTAACACATGATATTCTGTTCCACCAGCCCCAGGAGTGCAGGTTCTCCCACCTCAACACCCTAGAGTAGCTCCTTGAACCTCCTCTGGTATCCATGGTGACCCGCTGGGACCTTAGATTCCTCCAGGTAGTCGGTCAGGTGATGCTGTGCAAAAAAAAGTGATGCATTGAATTTACTTGAGTCGAATCATGCATCATTTCCACATGGAGGAACTATTACTTCAGTACGATTATTCAGTTTTGGCAAAATGCAGTGTGCCTGTAATATAATTTAATTAGAAATTATGTGCACATTTGAATCAAGTTAATTCACTGAACGGGGTATTTATATCAACACGGTACAGGAGTCTGTTATTCAGTTCAGTAAGACTGGGCTGAATCTGTGTCTGAGGGTCTCCCAATAGTTGAAAAATTACATTCCAATCATGAAACCTACTGCTACATAGACAGGCAATTACTTATAATGTGCTAAATCATTATCGCTGGGTGCAATTTGTTTATTATTTATTGTGTGCAGTAGTTTTACCATGTGCAATAGCATTACTTATGTCACTTATGTAACTATTCATGTCACTACTTATGCAATAGTATTATCCTGTGAAATATCACTACTTCTGTCAATATTGCATGTAATAACAGACTTGGTATAGAGTGCAACTCCAAACCAGCATTTGTGTTAACTAGAAAACTGCTTTAGTAGTCATTTTGGTTTTTTTTATCCTTTTGTGACCATGGGATAGTGTAGTGAGTGCTAAACACTAAATGTGTTTCTGGAGTTTTATTCTGACTTTTATTTTGACTTATTTGAACTATATTTAAATATGTGTTCCTATTTTTGTGTCATTGTGTCTGTACAGTCTTTGCATAAGCAATTTCCTCCAGGATCAATTAGGCTTTCTTATTCTAATTCAGATCCCCATTTCTTCAGCTATTGCTCTTTAATACCTGTTTAAGAAGGCCTTGTTTTGAGACTTTGTCAGACATTTATTCCACGAATTTCTCACTTCGAAATACATCAGCCTGTTGCTGACAACGTAACACATTAAGTGCTTGAATTATTTTTCTGATTTGCTTTGGATTAAGCCAACTACTAAACTCAAACACTGAACTATTATCAGCCTTGTATGTCCAGTGATCTCAACATCCTTATGTATTATTGCATGTTAGGCAGCACCACCTTGCGGAGAGCTATAGTACTGCAACAGCACCAATAAAAGAAAAGAAACAAAACAGGCCTGTATTGTAAGAATATGTGGTGTTATAATAAGGCCAACACTTGCATGATATGCTTTTGCAAATAACCAGAGCAGATTAACATGCTCGTATTCATTAGGTGATCATGAATATCAGCCAGATGGGGTGATCTCCTAAGCTCAGGCCAGGAGAGGCTGATCGGAACCAGGCTGGTCTCGTCTGCTTTTGTGATGTGAAGAGACAGTGCCTGTGAAAAAGCGATGCTGCGCGCAGACGCGTCTCCAGCTCATCAGAGAGTGGTCGAGCGGGCCGGGCCGACTGAGTGATGTCATCTGCCGGAAGACGCGCCGAGGCGGAGGCTGCGGGTCGAGTGCAGTGCGGTGCTGGTGGGTCTCCGGTGAGCTCCGGACTGACAGGAAAGAAAACGGCTCCGTCGAACTGCTGGAAACGCATCTGAACGCACGGGCGGCCGGAGAGCGCACCTTCAGCCTGGGAGACCTTTCGCCGCGCCCCCCCTAATGGAGGAAGAAGATGGTGCTTCATTCAACGGCGACTGGCTGATCAACCGCGGCTTCCATTTTCCATAGGAAAACACACAAACACACACATACACACGCCTACGCATAACAAAAACACACGGCTGGAAGGTGACATCGAGAAGTGCGAGAATGAATCCGGCCGAGCAAACGGTGACATGGCTCATCACGCTCGGGGTCCTGGAGTCCCCAAAGAAGACCGTGTCGGATCCGGACGGGTTCCTGCAGGGCGCGTTGAAGGACGGGGTCGTGTTGTGCCGGTTACTGGAGCGCCTGCGTCCGGGCTGCACGGAAAAAGTAAGACCTTCTGTTTCATCTTCTCCTCTCGCTCTGTCTGCACTCTGTTTGATAAAATGCTTTAGGCATATGCACATTTTTCCGAAATCCCGCACACGTATTCGGTCCGTGTATCCGCAGCGCGCGCGCCCGTCGTGTCTCCTGCGCGCACCGTGGGCAGCGGTGGAAACACACAGTCTCGTCACGCAGGCCTGCCTGGCTGTGTGATCTGATGATGAGGAGAAATAGGCCTCCGTCCACTCACGGCCAGGTAGGCCGGCTGTGAAACGACAGATTAACCCACATTATCGTGTCGCGTTATGGAAGAAACGACATACTCGCAAAATCGCATTATGGACACGGGCGGACATCTGTTCCACATGATCGGGGTTATTTACCCCACTCGAGGAGGCACCGATGGAAAAAACGAGCAAAAAAAACCCAAAAAACCGGTGCAGCCAATAACAGTGCGATCATAAGCTGTTTATTCTCTGGGGAAGCGATGGGTGATGTTAAACAGTACATTTTCAGATATTCTGAGGGGGTTTAACAGAGATCGAGCTTCATCAGAGGCTGTATGGACACTGTGTGTTTGTGGTGTAAGCGTTATGAGAGAAGCTTATTTCAGTAATATTTGGATGAGATTCAAATGCTGAAAAAGCAAAATAGAGAAAATAATAGCTAAACATAATAAACCAACAATTAAATATACATCTCAGAGATCACATTTTTGCTGACAGTATCATGAGTGCTACAAGCAATTTACTAATAATTACAGAATTAATAGCCTAATAATAATATGCCTCTGGGGATATAATTGACAATTTGTGGTGTTTATAGAAAGGCAATATTGTAATACAACACTAATAGTCCTAAAAGGCATAATCAGGGATTTGTGACTGTTGTTTATAAGAGTGTTTTGATACAGTCCCGACACAACTCTTCATTACAATGTGAGGCACCAGTCTTATACTTTTCAGGGATTACAAATAATGTGTATTTAAATAATAGTGTTTAGTGTTTAAATAATGTTTTGGCCACATAAAACCGACGTGGCATAGCTTATATTACTGCATACAGACTTTAACTGCTCATAATTTCCATTGCATTTAGAAAAAAAATTACCTCCTGTAAATATTATTCTAGCTCCTATAATCAAACTGTAAATCCAAGAGCAAATCCTCTGCAGTTTTCCCTGACTTTTTTAATACAACCCCAGAACAAATATTAAATCTGTGTTTAATTTTCTTATTTCCTACTTATTTGCTGCCCATTTTCACCATTTTCATTAGCTTTCCTTTGCCCTGACTGTCATGTTATTGCGCAAAATACTTTCACCAAGGGGATTGTATTTTAACTTCACAATGTCTTAGTCTGCGCAATTTTAATGCGATGCAGCTGCTACAAAGTCTTTATATACAAAATCACTGTTCTCCACAAATTATAGGTTACAATTGGATCAAAGTAACTATTTCAATAGTCTTGAATCACCACCGGTCTACTGCAAAAAAAGTCCATTGTCCTCCCCACATATATAACCAACATGCTTAATTGGCACCAGTTTTGTAAGGTATGCTTTAAGTAAAGAGAGTTTCAGTAAATATTTACAGATTTTCCAACCTATTTAGAAAGTCAAAAAGGGTTTTACACACCTCACTGCTGGACCAGCCCTGCTGTACCTGAGGGAGGGCACATCCACTTGTGGAATGTGACTTTTAGGTTGAATGACCAGGTGTTGTGATGGCAAACTCTGTAATAAAAGGACCAGTTACTTGCCTGATATTACACTGAACTGACTTAATTGAGTGATGGTTACATTTTTAACAAATTTACTCACAGTCAGAAATGTAACCACAGCAGTAAATTGCTCCCGGCTACCTTTTACATTGTGAAAGCTGGGTTTTGTTGTTGCTACCCAAGAAAACCACCATGTCAGCTATCTTTAATAATTTAATTTACAGGGAGATTTCTTTGATAAGTGTTATGGAATGTTATACAGAAGTGAAGGGGTGGTGGTAGCCTAGACGTAGGATATTTGCCTCTGGACCAAGAGGTCATGGGTTTGAATCCTACCTTCAGCACCACCACTGGGTCCCTGAGCAAAAACTCTTAAGTTGCTCCAGGGAGAGACTGTCCCCTGTAGGTAGGGACTGGAAGTCGCTTTGGATAAAAGCGTCTGGTAATTGTAAATGATACATTTATGCTATACATTTTTATTTCAGTAGTATACAGAAATGCACTGTATAGACAGAAATATTGGGACACATCTGTTTTTCAGGGTTTGGTCTAGGCCCCCTTACGTCCAGTTTAGGATCTAAAGGCTTCAGCATGCAGACACTTGCCATGCTTGTGGACACAGTTTGCCATGCCATGCTTGTGGACACAGTTTGCCATGCCATGCTTGTGGACACAGTTTGGGAAAGGCCCTTTTCTATTCCATCATGAGTATTCTCCAGTGCACAAAGCAAGCTCTATAAAGACATGGTTGGATCAGTTCGGTGTCGAAGAAGCTGACTGGCCGACACAGCCTGAACTCATAAATGCAACCGAATTAATGGGTCACAAATTCCCACAGAAACACTCTAAAATTTCTAAGAGTGAAAGCTTTTATAGCTGCAAATGGGGAACAGCTCCATATTAAAGTCTACGTATTTGAATGCAGGCGTTATGGTCAGGCGTCCTAATACTTTTGTCCGTATATTTTGGTTTCTTATACTATTAATACCGTTTTTCTCATAGAAAGTTATACTATATCAATGAAGTATCCCAAAGGTAGTAGACTACGTTATAAAACATTTAATTCATTAACTATAAGACGAGTGCGAATACAACCGTCACATTTATCTGAGTAAACAGAAACGGACATTTTCGTTTAGAAAGCAGATTTTCATCCTTACATCCTACTTGACAAGACTACTGTGTGACATTCGCACGGTTAGAAAAATTAAAGGCGTGGGTGTATGTATGACCACCAGCGCCATCGCCTTGTCGTTTACTCACAAAACACAAACGTTGAAAGTCCTTTAGCATAAAGTAGGCTTTTAGTGAAATGTAAGAGCATAGATGTAAGATAACAACCCAAACACACTGTACAGAAAGCCCTTTAACTAACGAGACTGAGCTAAGACCACAGACTGTGCACAGAAACATAAACAGCTTTTATATCGCCCGCTGAATAACAAACCGGACTGTGAGCCCACCCTCTCTGTCGTCATTTCCGATCTCTCTCTCGCCAGATTGTGAGTGAGTGAGTGAGTGTGTGTGAGTGTCTGTGTGTTCAGCCTGGAGCTTCTGGACAGGCTTTGGGCAGCTTGCCCCTTCACCCTAATGCTCAGTGTTCAGATACCTCTCTTTGCCCCACAGATTCAGAGCAAACACAGAGGGCGAGAATAGCTTATCACCGTCTCTGTGTCGATTTTCTCTCTTAGGTTTTTCACGACCCCAAAAACGACACCGAGTGCCTGAGCAACGTAAAGGAGTTTCTGAAGGGCTGCGCTGCGTTTCATGTAGAGGTAAGTTGATGCTATTCTGCACAAAAACGACTGAGAGACGCTTTGGCCTGCACGGTTGCAACTTTAGAGTTGCAAACAGTGCAACGAGGGGGGTGGTCAGTAAACAAAGGACGCGTAAAGGGAGGCAAAACAGCCAATAAACACAAAACCAGCCTTACAACAGAACGGGTTATAGACTACTTTCAGTCTTCACAGACTCCCTTCTGGACATTTTCATCTCCCTGAATTAAGCTCGTCTTTCTTATGAACAGTCTTGCATTGTTCATTCATGGTGATGCCTTGACACTCTAGGATTTGGCATGATGTGGAAACACCAGTGTCATTCACAGGCTCTGCTAAAGCCTGGTTCACCTGCATCTGTGGTCGTGTTTTATTGTCAAATAATGAGAGATATCCCAGTCCACATGGAAGTCCCTCAGCAACTTAACTCTTTAGAAGTATTTTTTGAAGTTCATTTGGGCTTATTTTCTCCAGACCACTGCTTAATGGTGAAACACTACTAACAGGCTTCTTTTTTCCAAGTTGTTAACAACTGGTAAGACCGCCATTTAATTAGATGGAGGTGCAATGGGCCATTGCGATTCATACCTGCAACCTGGCCAGATGAAACCCAGTGTTTGGATATAGGAAGCTTCTAAATGTCATTGTAGAGCACAAAGGGTCTCGGATTGGAGCCCACTGAATTATGCGCATTTATTATGGGTCCAGATGGTTTGGGATAAAGCCCATCTATAGGCAAGTGCACTGAGAGGAATAAAGGTCTGGTCTGTGGTCACGTATGGGACGTATCATGTTAGCTATTTAATGGGCACAAAAGCAAGTCATCATTACAAAGCTAATGACCACTTGCTTGAGATGTTTGCATTGTTTTTTAGGAATTAAATAATTGATTTGCCTTTTCAGTCTTCTTAATAGAAACATTCCCTCATGACGGGTGAAACTGTTCAAGTCTAGACTTAGCTGAGGACGACTGATCATATGTGTCCTGTGTTCACTTGCTCTGTTTCTGTGTAGAGTGTGAGCAGGATACTACAGTATTCTCTTCACATAATACAGTAGAGTTCTCACAGAAAGATGCCCTGGCAGTGCCCATGTCCAGCTGGGACATGCCTGCACAAGCCCCTCTTTGTCCGTGTTGAAGACCCGTTTTTGAAGGGCCAGTGCACTGGGCTTTGCATGATTGCTGTTGGGTTAGATCACAACTGAACACATTAACAGTACAGCGAGAGAAAACTCCCGCTGCTGTTGCTGCCGTTGTCTGTTTACTTTGTTGGCAAGAGCTTTTAAAGCGCTTGTTTCTGGTTTTATCCGAGATTATCACTTTTAACACTTAGTAGTTTTCATTTGGTCCTGTTGTAGTGCACCTGGCATGCATGATTGCTGCTGTTCATCCTACGTACACATCACTCTCTCAGTCAGTATTTCAATCTTCCTTTTCTGTTTTTTGATCTCTTATTTTCATACACATGACTGGCTGTGGTCTAGTGCCAAAAGCTGCTTATTCTCTTGCATATAAAATTGTAATTTGTCCAGGACAGTTTACTAATCTGCTCAAACCACAGCTACTCCACTTCACAGAGCATGTGGCGCTCTCAATGCAGCAATTGTATTTTAACCATTTAAATGTTAAATGCAGCTGTTATTTTTTGGTTTGGTATGAAATATAATAGTTAATTATACATTTGTCACACATAGAAGAATAATGCATT
This sequence comes from Hemigrammopetersius urotaenia, assembly GCA_037974485.1. Lineage (NCBI taxonomy): Eukaryota > Metazoa > Chordata > Actinopteri > Characiformes > Alestidae > Hemigrammopetersius > Hemigrammopetersius urotaenia. The sequence continues at coordinate 11,440,397 of JBBPDC010000002.1, read as the reverse complement.
TGTTTTCTGTTTCATGTCCTTGTTATTAGTCACTTTCTGCAGTCTGGATTTACATCCTTTGATCCTGGGCAGTATATTTTTTGTGTTAGAAACTTGTTTAACTAGGGCAACAACAGTACATACACACAGAATGACAAAAGCACTGACTGGTAATACAGATATACATGTGCGCATACACAGACACACACAGTCTCTTATTCTCCCCGGGCATATCTGTAATCAGAGCGGAAAGTGAAAGGGAAGTGTAGCAGGGATGGCGGACTGGGACTTGTCAGCTATTCGTGCAAAACTACTTGGTACTTTCCATCTAATCATCAGTTAATACTGGACAGAACAGAAAAGTGTGTTGAAAATATTTTTAAAGACTGTATTTATAGTGCTTCTCCTACTGGGGGCTTAGAGGGCGGGCAGGTTTAAAATTATAAATGGCAAACAGTCTCATTTACTATCCAAAAAGGGCCTAAATATTTGAGAATGGCTATTGTAATCAGTGAGATATGAAGAACATAACTACTAGTTTCAGTGTTTGAATAGTTAGATTGTGTAGGTGAACTGCCTGTAATGAAGAAAATGAAAAGATCAGTGATGGACTCCTAGCGGTTGGCTGCTGTCTACACAGACATGGCCAGTAATTAACACACAGCCTAGCCATAACCCTGCTGGTAAGAACGCTGAAATAGCTTCTGCAGACAGTGAGTGAGCTGGCTGGCTTACGATGAAGCTGCCTCACCTGTCTCGAGAACATCCCACACTTAACTCGTATACCTCTGTAAAATATTATTCTCCCAGATGTGCTGCATGTTTTATGGCTTTCTGGCTATAGGCAGTTAAAAACCTATAATTGCCAAAAAATTTAATTGCTGCATTGTTTCCTTTTGGATGGCTGTTGAGCAATGAATCATGTTGATAGAATGATATCTTCAAAATACTCTGAAAGGACTTGATATGAATGTTTTGGGTGGTGGTGGCGTAGTGGGTTGGATACTTGCCTCTAGACCAAGAGGTCATGGATTCGAATCCTACCTTCAGCACACCACCAATGGGTTCCTGAGCAAGACCCTTAACCCCAAGTTGCTCCAGGGAGACTGTCCCCTGTAATTAGGAATTGGAAGTCGCTTTGGATAAAAGCGTCTGATAAATGCTGTAAATGTTTTTTTTTTTAATGAAAATTAGAGGCCTTATATAATGAATGGTTTGCTTCTCAACCCTTTCTCTTTAGCCATTTGAGCCTAGTGACCTGTCCCAAGGCCAGAACTTCAGTAAAGTCCTCACTACATTGGTCGCGCTCAACAAAGTGACTGCAGGTGAGCAGGGCAGATAAGGATAGGGATGCAAACACTTAACAGCCTACCAGTACACTAAAATGAACAATGGTATTTCTATCAGTTGTTAGGAACTTTAGTTATAGCTAATTTCAGCTGTTGTAAAATAAAACTATAGCTTATTTTAAACATTTAGCGGTAAATGCTTTCTAGTTGGTGTTAAACTTAAGAATTTTACTTATGCATTTATATTAATTTTAGTTTTTCTTACCTATTGCTGAATGAAGGTCTCATTTTGTATATTGTACTGTAGTCGGCAGCTTTTACTATGTCTGAGTCTTTCTTGTGTTTTTTTTCACTGAAAAGATATCGGCATTGGCAGTGACTCTGTATGCACGCGTCACTCGTCCGCCCACCGCATCAAATCATTCGAATCCCTGGTATCACAGACCTCACTGGGCCGATCATCCAAACTGCTCCATAACCAGTTCCGAAGCCTGGTAGGTAGCAGGTGTCAGGATAAATCTTTAGTGTTATTATCAGTAGAATTGCATCTCAGAACAGTTACTCTTTGTGTTGAAGGAAACAGCCAGTAAAATGACAGAGCAGATATATCTGGATGATACATATTGTTTTGATAACAGGGATTAGAATCTGGTAGAGGTAGAATCTGCTTTAATTAAATTTTCCTGTGATTGCCTGATGATCTGCTGACATTCATGCTGAAGATGTGGATTTTCTGTCTTTCGCTTCAGGATATGACGGAGAACAGTAACGCCCAGTTAGTGGTAAAAGCTCGTTTCAACTTCCAGCAGACCAATGAGGATGAGCTCTCCTTCAGCAAGGGTGACATCATTAACGTCACCCGCACAGAGGAGGGGGGATGGTGGGAAGGCTCCATTAATGGAAAGACAGGATGGTTTCCAAGCAACTATGTCAGAGAGGTCAAAGGTTGTGGCAAGTGTCAGTCACGTAAAACCAACATCACCCCCCAATTTTTTTATGTTATTAAATTAAATGACCTTTATCTTTTATGATCTGCAATGATTTTTTTTCCATTTTTTGTATTCTTTTGGTGTACTGCAGACAAACAAGTCTCCCCCAAATCTGGAACACTTAAAAGTCCCCCTAAAGGCTTCGATACAGCTGCTCTCAGCAAAACCTACTACAACCTGGTGAGAATTGTTTACATTGTTAAAATGGTTTGATTTTATTGGTTTCATGACTAAAACCAGCATAAACGCACTCTTCCAGAGTAGAGCCTTATGATATGTAGGAGGCAGCGTTAGCAGTCATCACTAACTGTTCTAATGGTGAAGTTTTACTTGCCTAAGGGCTTTGATGGACATTTATGTAAGCTTGTCCTAGTTCTGTCAGGCTAAGCTTTTAATGTCTGCCTCTGCTGCTGGTTATTGGAAAACAGAAGTGCTAGCCCTTTGCTTTTGGAGGCAGACATTCGTTGCCTTCAAAATATTCTACATCTTACATTGTTTAGTTTTTTCATTTGTATTTTATCTATGCACTTCTTACTAATGTTCTGCTGTTTGAGTCTTTGTAGTTAAATAAGTCAGTATGATGTGCTATGATCTTAAGACTGATGTGGCCTGTATGATTGAGGGGATTTTTATTAGTACGATCAGAGCTTCTGTCATAAACTCATAGCAAATGACTTTTTATGATAGTCAAATAAACCTAAAAAAATATATTGGTTTAATTGCTTAGAAAAACAAAACCGTCTAGACTTTTCAGAGTATGTCAGAGACTACATCTTTGTGTATCACTTCTCTTATCGTCTTGTGTCTCGGTATCTGACACACGTCACTTCTTATGTCCACCTCATATAACCTGATTGACGGTTTATATTGAATAGTAGTTGAAGCATGAGAATACTAACTACCTGATGCTTTGGGAGTTATTGAAATTGGTGTCCAAACTGTAAACCTTAACATTTCTTATCATGTCTTCACTTTCTCACCACAGGTGCTACAGAATATTTTGGAAACAGAAACGGAGTACTCAAAGGATCTTCAGAATCTTCTGTCAAATTACCTGAGACCACTACAGAACACAGAAAAGTAAGCCATGTTGTTATCCCTCCTCCCTGCATAGCTATTGGTTGTAAGTGAACAGTTTTTTTTCAGGCCTAGTGATATTCCCCATCTATAGTTTGTATAATTTGTATAACAAGTACCAGAGCAGGCTCCACCACATTTTTTCAGAAGAGATGGGTGCTATGGACCTTTTTAAGAGCATAAGCTGTTTCCTGCTGTGCAGTGACTTCCCATAGGTTTTCATGGAGGAAAATGGTGGAGGCAGCTGAGAAAAGCAGATGTACGTGAATATTGAGAATGGCTTCATATTGCCTTCATTTTACATCTGACTGTTTCATACAGCTGGACACAGTGGATTACAGCAGAGACCATGAAAAATGTTTTTATTTTAAACATTTGAAAATTGCTTCAGGGCTTCTTTCCATTGCTCTTAAATTATGGCTTGTATTGTGTGTGCTGTCACTTAATCATATTGTTTCATAAAGATGCCAAGTCTTAGGATTCAGGAGAAATTTGTGTGTGTGCGTGCACAGCATTCAGGCTCATCTAATTGCAAACTGTCATGATTCTTAGTTGCCGGAATAACATTTCCTTGTGAATTATGCTCAGTTGGAAGATGTGGGTGGTTGCAGAAGGATTGCTTTCTATTTTTTTTTTTTTTTTTGTCAGAGGCATGATATTTCTCATTTGTCACAATTTTTGACTTTGATTGCAATCAAACTATTTCTGTTGTGTGCTGGATATTGAGACTCATAAATTAAAATATGTTCAGAAGCCATAAAGGGCAGCAGTTGCCAGCCAAAAAAAATCCACTTGTGCTTAGATAAGCGTACTCGCTCACTCACATGCTGCGTTACTGCGTATTCTGCGCATTCTTCTGTTGCGCAGCACTAAACTAGTTCGCCCACGTGAGTGTCATAAACTTGCATGTCGAGACTCTTGTAACTCAAGGACCCCCTGCATTTGGTCATGTTTATGAATGTACTGTATACTTTGACATTATTCGAATGTTGACATCTGTGTGGACTAAAGTTAAATAGGAGCCCGTCTGCTGAGATGTGATTTATTTATTAACTCACTTGAATACAACATGGGGCTTTTATTATCATCTCCAGTTTGTTTTTGTATTATACATATTATTTTTATATTGTCAGGAAAGGAAATGTATGATTTTAAAATTGTGGCTTTTATAAGAAAACTAAGTGTTTCATTTCATAAATGTTACTAAACCAACGTTCCATTACCTGATCTATCTTCGTTACCTAAGGAACTGAAAGTAGATGGCAAAATTCACAAGTAGGCTAATAAATAACATTATTAGAAAAACATTGTAACAATGTATTTTATAGCCATAGCCTACATTAATTAAACTACATTTTTAGCATTCTGGCCAAAATAAGGAATAGGCATTCAAGAATATTATAGCATAATGAGAAAAAAAAACCTATGTAAACACAAGATCAGCTATTATACCATTCTACCATTAAAACCACCCCCTCATCTGACCAAAACAACTTCAACCAGCCAATTCACAGACTCCAGAAGTCCTCTGAAGGTGCCATGGTAGAGACGTTAGCAGCAGATCCTTTAAGTACTGGAAGTTGGAAGCCGAAATCTCTGTGGATCAGACTGAGATGTAAAGTCAACTCCTTTAACTCTCCGTGTTGTTCCTTAAACCATTCTTGAACAATTTTTCAAGGTGGCAAAGCACATAATACAGGTGAAAAAGACCACTGCTGTTAAGGAATCCTATGTCCATGAAAGGTTACGTTTATTCAGCTGTTTGTGCTACAGTAACTTTTCTGTGAGATTCGACCAGACAGGCTAGCTTTTACTTCTCATGCACATCAGAATGCCTTTGGTGCCTGTTACCCTGTTGCCGATTCACTGGTTTTCCTTCCTTGGGCCACTTCTGGTAGTTATTGCATACCGGGAACACTTCACCCGACCCGCTGTTTGGAAGAAGCTCTGACTCAGTTGTCTAGCGATCACAGTGTATCTCTTAAATTGCTTAAATCCTCATGCTTGCCCATTTTGCTATGCTTCCAACATATCAACTTCAGGAACTAAATGTTTATTTGCTGCTTAATATATCTATCCCACCTCTTGGCAGGAGTCACTGTAACAAGATAATTAATGTCATTCAGTTTACCTGTCAGTGGTTTTAATGCTGTGGCTAAATTGGTATATATATGTGATTAGAACTGTAATGTGACGTTTGAGTATTCTCTGAATTCACATGGCATTCTATCACAGTTGATTATAGGATGGCAGATGGTTAATAATTAAAGCTTAGGAAGAGCAAACACAAATATTAGATCTGTCATGTATATTACAGATCTTGCATAATCCTGGATTATCTTCTTATAATTGGTTCGTGTATAGTTTTCTCTCTCTTTCTCTCTCTCTTTTCTCTCTTTTCTCTCTCTATACTGGTTTGCGGTGAACACTTTGTTCCATTCCATTTTAGATTTTGCCCTGCCGATATCAGTGTCATCCTGGGAAACCTGGAGGAAATCAGTACCTTCCAGCAAACCCTTGTCCAATCACTGGAAGACTGCACCAAGTGAGTACCATTAATGAATAGCTTTTAAAGTTGCAGTAGGTAACCCCTATAAAAAATAGCATGTCATATTTGCTATAACTGCCACTATATACTGACAATACCACAAGAGGCAGATAGTTCTTCTAATTCAAAGGCTCTTTAGGAGTGGAGGAGGCTGCGGTGCCTGAAATGATAAAAAAAAAACAAAAAAACAATGCCCCATTTCTGCTTGACCAAGTTTGGCCACCTGAAAGGCACCTTAAAGCATGTTATATGTAGCTGTATGGAATTTAATTAATGTTTGTTCATGGATTAAAAAAATAAATGCATTAGGGCTGTTAAAAATATCGCGTTAACTATTTGCGTTAATTTATTTTCTATAACGCTTTAAAATAAATTGATCGC
>JBBPDC010000002.1:11402820-11431148 GCA_037974485.1 Hemigrammopetersius urotaenia | reverse complement strand
CTGTGTGTGTAAGAATTTTGGACATAGAGGTGTAAAAACTTTATTTTTATTTCTCTAAGGTTGTATTTATTGAAATTTGTCATTAATATTTCTTGTATGTAAAATGTACTCCCTATAGTATATCATGAAAAAAGGAAATTCATGAAAGTGGCATTTTTGAACCCCTCATAAAGTGAGTTTGTCTGTGCACGTATCAGATCCATCACGTATGGAAAAGTAACGGAAGCAATGTTTTTCAGGAGAGGAATGAACGTTATCTCCTGCTGTTCCCACATGTTCTACTCATCCTCTCTGCTAGCCCAAGAATGAGTGGCTTCATCTACCAGGTCAGAATCTAGGCCATACTTAAAAAATACAGCATGCTCAAAGAAGCAGTGCTTCCCCTCTCAAATCCACTCACAGCCTTACTGTTCATCTTAGACATTGAAGGCCTTAGCAAAATGCACATTCCCTTTTTTCTCTCAGGGCAAGCTACCTTTGAATGGCATGATAGTAACTCCATTAGAGGACTGTGAAAGCCACAAAAATGCTTTTGAGCTCTCGGGTGAGAACAAACCTGCACCATTTCATTTATTTTAAGTTAAAACAGCAGGGTTCTAATAGATTTACTGATATGATGGATATGAATGCTGGAAATGGGGTGGTTTGTTCAGTGTGTTTTATTCATCCCTACAGGTAGCATGTTTGAAAGGCTGCAGGTTGTTTGCTTTAACAAGCAGGATCAGCAGGACTGGCTAGAGTTTCTAAACCGCCAGACCAAACACACCACTATGACGGCACCCAGCATGAAGCCACTCACGGTACCCTGCCACACTGTGAGTATTTGATAGGAGACAAGCAGTGAAAACCTTTTGGTTTGCTGATACCCAGTGTCTGTATACATTAATCTAATCAAAGTATGTATTCATTTCATAAATAAGGCACTAATGAGGAACTACGATGAGTTTGTGTTAATGAGGGTGATTCATTTTGTGGTTTATCTACTAAGAGCTTTCATGCAAATGAAAACAGATACATCAGTGTAAATATTTACATAATGAATCGTTAATTAAACAGGTCAACAAAAACCACAACACACTTTTCTAAAGTTTTTCATGCTGATTTCTGTTATAATTTGAAGTATGAGTAATATTAGATTTGCAATAGATTTACATGTTTTTTTTTTTATTAAACTGCAGGCAAGTAACTGTTTCAATATTTTCAGTATGAAATCAGATAGACGCACACTGTGGCATAGATATAATGATTAGTGTCAGTCAGCTACGACTGTTTCTTCAAAAACGCTCAACATATGATTATTATATGCTAATTATACCAACTATCATACAATATATAACTAGCTTTATCACAAAAACTGTATGTGTGGGAAAACTTAAACACAGATTTGAAATCAGCATGAAAAACACTAATTATTAAGTATCATGTTTTTGCCTTATAACCACCCCTTCTTTGTATGCTGAAATGATCTTTGTGATAATTATTTTGGCAAAAGAAAAGACACACTTATGAGATGATTTTGGCATACTAATGTAAATAATGTTAAGTGGAGGTAATATTTCAAAATGTCAAGTGGTCAAATCAAAAATTGTTACACTGCTGCCAGAAATGAGTGGAATAAAAAGTCCGCCGCTGAAAAAGCCTTCAAATTGTTGAAACAGTGGCAGCTGTTAGTGTTGAAAATCACACTTTTCACTTGTGTAATAATCATTCAGTATTTGGTAGATTAGAGTAAATGTTTCATTGTAATCACCTCCTCCAGTATGCTGTGCTTTATTTGATTGTATTGCAGGTACTAAAAGATTATTCTGTCCATGTAATAAATTTTGGCCGTCACTTTTACTCTTGTTGTAGCACAGAACATTAGTAGATGTGTTTCTGTGTCAGATTTGAATAAATGTGTATTCCGTCCCAAGAAGTATGCTTTTTATTTGGGTATTATCTAGCCCCAAGTTTTCCAAACAGTCGTTCCTGATGTTTCTCATTCACTCTCGCTCTACTCCTCCAGCTCCCATCCCACCCGCTTACGCCATCCAGACACGCAGAGAGCCGAGGTCTGACTGTGGCTCCTGCCTACCACACCCTCCCCCACCCCTCGTCTCATGGGGCCCCACACAGCACCATGATGTGGGGCCCCCTAGAGCCACCCAAAACCCAGAAGCCTTGGAGCCTTAGCTGCCTCCGGCCTGCGCCCCCACTTAGACCATCAGCTGCACTCTGCTATAAAGAGGTATGTGCTCATGCTATTACCAGAAATCCAGTGCTTCTTGAAATCGGTGTTTCAGAGTAAACACTAACATTTCCAGGGCAGGGGGCCTCCAGGACAGGGGGCCTCCAGGACCAGGGTTGAGAATCACTTACGCAATCTCAGTCATCTCGTGTTCCTCATTCTTTTTTTCTTTCTTTCTTTTTTTTTTTGGAATAGAATTACTGAATAACTTTGACTCGCATTTTGGAAGTGCATCAGATTTGCATATGTGATACATAAACCATGCTTTGGTTCGCCATGCACATTTGAACCATGCACATTTGTACAAATTGTCATGCATGACTATTTACTCAATTTGGTATATTGAAAATAAATAACTAAATCAAGCATAACATTTTGAGCATCGTTTCAGTCAATCCACTTGTTATTTTCTGTCTTATTATTCTAGGTAAACTCTGCCAATGCATTGGTTCATTTTGTTCCTCACTACTCTGAGGTTTCCTCTAACAAACTTCAACTAGTAGAGCATTAGTATTTCTTTTAATCCCTTTCTGGAAACAGTCATTTTAATTTAAAATAACAAATATTTTAGTTTAAATTACAAGTCACTTGCATTGTCCTGGGTATTCGCTGCCTTGGCCTGTAACCGCTGGGATAAGTGGTAGAGACGATGGATGGAAGATGTATCAAAATTCAAGACTGAGTGACCTCCAAAACAGGATGAAATTGCATTGTAATTTTTGTAAAAAAGGGATACAAATTAGCAAATATTGCAGCCTAGTGGATGAAGGCTGAAACTGGTACTAAATCAATTAATTCTTCTGTTTTTTTCAGGACCTCAGTAAAAGCCCCAAAAGTATGAAGAAGCTGCTGCCCAAGAGAAAGCCTGAGAGGAAGCCGTCTGATGAGGAGTTTGCATTGAGAAAAAGTATGTTTGTTTGTTTGCTGAGGCTGTTGATGATCACAATTGTGGAGCTGTGGAGGCAACGCCTCTAATGGATCTCTATTCAAAACAGGTACTGTAGCTTTGGAAGAGGATGCTCAGATCCTGAAAGTGATTGAGGCCTACTGTACGAGTGCCAAAACAAGACAGACTCTTAATTCAAGTAAGATAACCTGCAATTTGATTTTTTATTAGATGTTCTTTCTATATGTCTCTTATATACTAAGTCTGCATAAACATGGGTCTGTTTGATCTTAACACCACCATTCTTGGGGCTCTGGTAACAATACCCTCTCTTTCTCTTTCCTCATTTTAATTTTTTCACATCATTCATTTATTGATCATTAATCCCCTGCTCATTTATGTAATCCTCTTTTCGGCACTTTCTTCATTGCACATTCCCATATATCCTTTTCACTCTCCCATTTCCATAATACATTTCTGTGGTTTTCTCCCGTTTGGTTGCTCCCCTCCAACCCTTTTATTCATGTGCACACACACATCCATGTCTTGCTGGGTAATCTCCCACTGATCATTCATATGATTGGACTATCATCTGCTGTGGCCTGCCCTCCCCTCCCTCCATATCAGCATGGCAGGGCACTGATCTCATGCATAACCACGTGTTGGATCAGTCCAGCGTGGACTCACTGGGTCGCCGGAGCAGCATCTCACGGCCTGAGGCCACGTCGGATCTATCAGAAGACTCAGACTATGACAGTATATGGACGGCCCATTCATACCGGATGGGCTCTGTTTCCCGTAAGAGCTGCAGCTCGTACATCTCCCACCAGAACTGAACTCCCCCCAATACTGTTTAATGTCTGTCATACAATTTACGTTATGTATTTATTTTATGTATTTATTTATTTTTTTCTATTTATTGTATTTATTTGCCTGTTTGTTCACATGCCTGAACACCTCACACTTTGCGCAATTTATTTTTGTCCTTTTTGAGCACTTATCCAAAGCAGGTCCTTGTTCTATTGACAACTTCAAGCCTTTTTTGACTCATGTGGTAGTTGGGGAACATGCCTTTCTCTCCCTTCAAGCTGACTAGTATTTCGTCATAAAGAATAATTTAAGTAATTTGTGGACTCCTGAAGAAATGTCATCTCGATTTCAACCTGCTAAAAACTGTAAAATCTCAACCACTGTAAATATTGTAGCATTGTCTTTTTTATGTGAAGTATTATTGAAAATGGCTTTGTTAATTTAGGACACACAATGGGCGAAAAGAATTCCAGTCTTGGTATTTTAAGGATGCCAGACAATAGAAGAGTTAAATGTCATGAGAAAAGTTTGATGAAAAACTAGATGAGTTGTTGCTTTGGGCAGTATTAGTAGATTATTCGGTATCTCTGTCTTATATTTATGTATTTATTTTTAGGTTGTACAGAACACGAATTTTACATTTTTTTTGACATTTTAAAGCTCATATGTAACATATATGTTAATAATAGTGTCTACATATGGTATGAATGTCTACCAAAAGATGTTGAATTTTAATGTCACTTCAAGAATTTCTTTGAATGAGTTCAAACCAAGTGTGCACTTGGTACTGAAGGCCTCTTTGCTACTCATGAAGCTCCGTGAATACCTGTGGTGTTTCAAGTAAAGATGAACCTTTTCCTTTTTTTATGTATGAGGTGTTTATCAGACAAAAGAGAAATCCGTCTTGCCAATTACAGTGTTAGCACCTGAACAAGAAATAAGACTATAACTCTTCATGTTGTGTAGTATTCCTTGTGACCAAGTTCTATTCTGTGGTTAAACAAAATGTAGACAAGAAAACAATGAACCAAGTCGACAAACTTGCAGCCCTTTTGTCTGTTGTACTGTGCAGGTATTCTAACCTCGCTGTATAAATCAGAAGTCAGTGTTGTTTACGTGGTTTGAAATGAAGATATTATATATATAAATGTATTACTACTGTATATTGCTAATGTGATTGATTTACATTACATAAGATGTAAAACTGCATTAGTAATACGTAATAGTAATATATATAATCACATTCAAATATGACACGAATCATGGTCATTGTAATATAAATTTTCAATAAATTTTGGCTTTGTTAGATATTTTTGTAATATTTTGTCGTTTTTAGTCAGTGCAAAGGTGATTATTATCCAATTTTGGTAACTTTTTTTATGCTTTAATATTTTAAAAACTAGAATTTGCCGATTTTCATACATATTGAAATTATGGGAGCCATTGTTTTCTAGGGAATGTTTTTTGGTCTTCTCGTGTCTTGGATGTTCCGTCTCTGCATGACTAACTTGTCTCACTCCTGTCTTGTGCACAATTCCTTGGAAGTCTGATTCTGTCAAATCACTGTTTCTGAGCATCTTTGTTCACTTTTAACTGATCTTACCAGTCAGTCCAACTCATGGAGATGGGCAGAAACCAAACTGCAGGGCTTTGGCTTTTTCTTTCGGAACAGGACAGCGGCGAGACACGGCTCCAGCGCTCCTAGTGCCAGGCGAGGAGAAAATGATTGTGGAGGAGATGAAGAGCAATGGGCAGACGGTTATGGAGGAGAAGTAAGAGTAAACGTTATGTCATTTGTTTACTTTTAGTTGGTCACCAACTTGATCTTTCACACACGTTTTTGTATGCTATTGTCATGTGTATTTGTTATGAAAAATATTTTTTATGTGACAGGACTCTGGTAGATGTTGTGTATGCTTTAAGGGATGAAGTTCAAGAGCTTAAACAAGTAAGTGCAGTAAATGTTCTCCTCAGTTTTCAATTTCCTCCCCATGCATTTCTGGGGAAATGTATCTCTTTCAGTTATGTGTATCAGTTTAGTCATGTTAGTTAATCTGCAAACAGGACAGCAAGAAAACGAAACGATCTCTGGAGGAGGAGCAGAGAGCTCGTAAAGACCTGGAAAGAATTGTACGGAAAGTTTTAAAGAATATGAACGACCCCTCCTGGGATGAGACCAATTTATGAGATCAGTATGATTTGGTTTATTTGTATAATATTTCTCTGTGCAACTCATGTTGAATGCTGAAATGTGATGGATTCTTTTCATTTGAAAAATTGTTTGGCAAAATCTTGAATACAGAATTTGAGGGATTTGATTATGCAATTTTCGCATGCCGACCATAGTGGCATCTGATTCTGCCCGTAGGGAGTGTAACTACATTGGTTCCTCATGAAATGAATACTTCTGCAACAGATGTACATTATTTTAAACCATTTCTAACCCAGATGAAGACCTGTTTGGAGTCCATATTTTGCTTCCATAGTTCAGATCTCCAAACCTTCTCTCAGTCTACTCAAACTCCATCCAACTCCTTGTTAAGGTGGTGTAAGTGTTCCTTTAGAGCATAGTGTGTGTGCATGTTTGAAAGAAATGTAAATCTTGTGGTGAAAACCTGACCAGATGTATCATATATTTGTGTAATTTATTTACTGCAGCATTCCAGTATCCAATTCAGTCAGAAAAAAAATCAATGATGTTGAAATAAGCTCATTGAATTTTCCATGGTTTGTAATTAAAATTCCAGTTATTTACACTTTTTTAGGAATGATAAGCTTACATGTGAAATTTCCATTAGGATTGGAAGGCAACCAATTGGGCAGTATTGATCATCAATTGGTTGTTGAACTGATTGGTGTCATGCAAATCACCTACTGGAATTTAACAACCCCCTTTCATGGGAGATGAAGTCAGTATCTCTGGGTACATTAACCAGGCCACTTCATGATGGAAATTATAACGTAACTTAACTGAGGGAGAGGAATGATTTTGGTTCAGTGTGATCCTGCTGAATCCCGGTGAACTCTCCTGGCAGCCTTTAGAGCTCCCTGGTAATGGTATAATAAAGATCCACTATCCGTGATCCATTTTAGCTATTGCAATGAGACTTCACTGGCTGACTTCATATTTTTAAATTCTGCATTGTTTTAATTGAGATCTTTTATTCAGACAACTATATAAGGTACTTGTGTTGTACAGAGATATGTAAATTGTGAAAAATACAGAGATATGATCCATAAGATTGTGTTTGTTCCATATTCATTGGCAAAAAATGCTGATGTTCTCCTCATAATAATCTATTTAGTTATCAATGCAAACCTCACACAAACCTTTCACATGGGTATAAATCAACAGCCAGGCTAAATGCTGTCAAACAGAAGTCCTAGTTGACAGTTATGTGAAATTTTATGCTGACCCTGTAGAGCTTCAACTTGTCTTTATTTTAACCTGTGGAATGGTAGTTCTCATTGAGTCATAAATTACCCACAAAACATGATTTAGAAATACACAATTTTGTTTTGCCATGTCATGTTTGTTCTAGTGTAATTGCATTTGCTGTCTGTGAAGACTAGACAAATGCCAAATTGTTATTTATGGACTAATCTTTCTATGAGGGTGCACTGAGGACTGTAATATGCCCCTGACTGACTGTACTACAAGAATGACTCATAGAAGGTATTTATTAAGGAGTCCTTGAGCTCCAGACTTCTCCCCTTGTCAGTGATACCATTTAATTAAATCTGTAAATAAAGATGCTTCTCTTTTGCTACTTCTTTTGTGGGGATTGTCATTTTATAACCTTATAATAATGAATTGTGATATACTGTTTATTAATTAGCAATGATGGCCCCCATATCCAACCTACTGTATCACTGTGAGCAACAAAATGCCAAAATAAGACCAGATTTTAGGCTGTAAGATTTTCCACCCTGCATTCCTGAAGGAGAGTCTGATGATGAGGATGACTTTGTGCCCTTGTCTTTCTTCCCTATACAACAGTGCTGGATGAAGGTTGCGCATGCACCAGGACCTATTACAGTGACAAGGCAATCTAGGCCTTTTGTGGGCGATGATTCTACTTCATTGATTTACAATGGAAAGGATATAATTTTGCTGGTGTTGGCAAAAAGCTCAAATGTCAGCCTTTTCAGAATGCCAGCATTGCCTTGTTCGCGGATGAATAAGGAGAAAGTCACCTTTTGTCTCCCGTTAAATATTCCTGCATAAATACAAAGGGGCATAATGACCTCCTGATAAAAGGAAGCCCCGATTTATCCCAATTTATCCTTTAGCATATAGATAAAACCCACAGATAAATGCCAGGCTGGCCTTTTCATTTTTGAGCACTTCTTTTTTTTCTTTTTTCTCCTCCACCTTATTGAGTTTAGGAGATGGCACAGCTGCTTTCATCGGTGATGTTGACATTATGTAAAAGACTACTGGCTGCACCATCTATCTTCAGGAACCAACTGGATAGCATAAAAAGCGTGCAAACAATACATTTATTGTCATGTCTTTAGCAAGCATTATACAAAGCGTCTGTGCATATTGTTTTTCACGACTTTGCTATCATGTGGTACATGGTACTGGTTTTTGGGACTCAAGGCCAAGTCGTCAGGGATGTAGACAGTTTGGGACAAAGCTAATCACACCTGTAGAGTGTAATGGTCCTTTATTTGACTCCAAGTGTCAGGCCAGGTATTAATACCTCCTCCACTGTTACTGACAGTGAAGTATAATAGCTGTCTTTGAGGGTCCGAGTGAAAGGGACAGCAGGACTCTGTGGACATTGAATCAATTAGCTTTTGACCAACCTATACACAGACACACACACACACACACACACTCACACTCTTCTAAGACCCTGTCTTTTCCTTTCTTCCCTTGGGTCTATTCAGTAGCCTGTGATCATTTAGATTTGACATGCATTGTGGTTGAGCTTGTCTCTCTCTTTCTCTTTTGCTCTCTCTCCCTCTTTTGCTACTGTCTGTCATTAATTTCCAGGCTTTACAATTTGCCAAAAAGAAAGAGAAAGGAGAGTGAGGGATGGATGGATGGATAAGAGCTCAGTGTCCTTTTGAAGGGGTTTGTTATTGCACAAAAAAACAGCCGCCCAATAATTTTTCGTCAATGTTTAACTCTAAAAGCTTTTCCCCGTCAGCTTTTGAAAAGAAGAGCAATAAAGCCCTATTGAAAAGGATTGAATAAAAACAGTCCTCTAGGGCTTTGACCGAAGGGCTTCTTTTCTTCTGCTTCTAATCAAATAGGAACTGAAATGAATTAGAGTTTTCTTATGAAAATAGCCTTTGTTGGCAGGGAGGCCAGTAATTCATAAACAATAAGCAGCGTCATTGTGTGCATAGTAATATATTCATGCTGTGGAGAAGCTAGAAGGCAGTGCTACGGCTGTGTGGATGAAGGGAGGGATGTATTGCCTCTGGACTCCTTTAGATGCAGCCTCAGCTCAGTGAGCAGTTCTTTTTACTCCTAACCTTTCTTTCTCTTCTTCTCTCAGTTATATTTGTTTTTGATTTTTTCTTACTTGCTCTTTTCTCACCTCTTTCTCGTACTTTATTTACCTTTCCATCATTTTCTCACTTTTTTTTCTCTAAATGTTCCTTCAGGAATATTCCATTGATCTGCCTGGGATTTCAGACTTTACTCTTCATCCTCCTCCCTCACTTACTCTCTCTGAGACAGGGGATTTATTCTGGACTCCAGAGGAAGTCAGACACAGTGCTGGATTTGGCTCTAAACTTGCTCTTCAGTCTCTGTCCATCTGGAAACTAATGGACTAATAGGATCATGCAGTTGGACGGAATGAGGGGCGACTGTTTGGATGCCTGTCATCATAGAGCAGGGGGAGTAAAAAGGTATCCTCTGTTAGAGCACATGACGCTGTTTGGTAAGAACTCCTGGAGGAAATTCTTGACTTGGGGCAGCTAGCAGTCACTTCTCTCCATCACACTGAGACCTAAATCTAGAGGAAAGTATGATCTTGCTCACATCTAAGCACTTTTTTTTCTCTATCCACAGCTTTTTTTTTTTACTTCTTTTTGCTATTTAGAGCCGGCAGTTCTCTTTGATTGCAGTGGAGTAATGTGTCCTACAAATTGTATCCTAACGAGGAGCTTAAGGAAACTTTTTAAACTTCATTGTTTACCTTGTGGATTCAACCAAAGGAGAGATTTTCACAATATTCCTTGCGTGTCACCCATGGGAATGATATCATCTTAATTTTTTTCTGATGCTCTGATATTTATCCTAAATAATTACGGTCATATAGTCATGTCAGCTGACAGTAAGTATTACTTCAGCTGCATGTTTTCACAAACAGCCCACCCCTTAAAGAAGAAAAGGGCTCTGTGGGAAGACTTCCATGCTAGAACAAAGCTACAGTTTCAATGAAAAGAACCCTGGAGCAGGGACATGTCACCAATAAAGTAACAAGTAAGTGTGTTTCCTTTTTTATGGGTGTTTAAGTGCTTTGTTTTTGAAGATGCATGTGCAAACCCTTAATCACAGAGAAGTGCACTCCTGCCTGACTTGTTTTAGTTGGTTTTCATAGGTGTTCCTTTGATTAGTGTAGCTTTACATGTTCCATAAGAGTTCTGTGAGGGCACTTGATGCCTATGTTAATCAGCTAGTCATTACTGCATTACAAGTGTGTTGTAACTGATTTTTTCAGCAAAAGCCCAAAACAATGTGTATGTACATGAAGTGTCACACCAATATTATTTTTAAACTGTATTATGAGACACATATTGGATTGTAATACTAAAGAAAAAAAGGATCATCTTTAAATTGAGATACTCTGCAGCCATTATATTTTGTTTTATTTGAAAGATGCATGCCTAATACTAATAGTTCCACTACATTTTCGGTATGTCTAAAACCATAAATGTTGCAGTACCACTGCCATGCTTATCATGATGTACAGGAAGATTATGTTAATAGTGACGATGAAAGACAGTGGGTTGAACCAAAACAGCGCTGTGTAGTATCATTCCCGCTTTGTTACTACAAACAACAGCACTTGTAATAATGATTATAAAATTCTATTTAAATGTCACTTGTAGTTTTGGTTGTAACACTAATCATACAGCACATGTTTGTAGACACCTGCTCAACCAACATTCCTTTTTAAATGAAGGGTATTAATAAGGAGTTAATCAGAAACAGGCTCCACTCTTCTGAGAAGGCTTTACACTACACTGGATGCTGGAACATTTCTGAGGAAGTTTGATTGCATTAAGCCACAAGAGATTTAGTGAGGTCGTAAATTTCACTACAACGCAAACCACAGATTTTGGATGGAGCCGCGTCACTACAGAGAATAGTTCTGCTGCCGTCCAGCGATGGGTGCTCCTATAGCCTGCACTTATCATTTGGTATGGTGTGTGTATTTGACGTTTCAAAACCCCGCCCCTAAATAGTGGTTGTCCAATCATATTTAAGCCATCATAAGGTCTCTGAACTTTACACCTTGATTCAGTGTGTACAGTCTGATTCGTGAGTAAGTTATAAGTCGGAGGCAGGATTCTGGAGGGAGGTGGTGAACTTTTTAACCATTTCCTGAACCGAAGAAAATGTTGTACCAGGAAACAGAAGTCTGAAATACCGCAATATCGATTAAAACCGTCCAACTGACATGAGCAAAAAAGGTACGTGGCTAAATTTGCTAATGTTTACAAACAAGATAGGCTTTGTAAATCCTTTTACGTTCTTGCTATTATTTACAATCACACGAATAACGTGTTGTTACAGACAGACTAATAACACTAATAATGACATTTAATTAATTAGAAATATAAGAAAAACACATTTTAACGAAAAGTATCAAGCATTTTTGGATGCCTATTTGCTTCCAGCAATAGCAGCTGATGTTTTTTTTTTCTATAAAATGTGTCTAATCGCCTGCTTGCCTACCTTACAGCTGGTAAGGTACGTCAAGTGTCTCTAGTTCATAAGGCTTTTTGGATGTGTTTTGGCTAAACTGTCATTATCATTTTGGTGCTGCCGCATGTTATGGGTGTCAAACAAATACATACTAAAACATTTATCTTCACATTTCTCACATTTTGCATGTATTCCCACCCAAATGGGTTACTGGTCTATTCTTGACACGAAAACTTCATTGATGTGCCAGCCTCTAAGCATTTTTTGAAAGGGGCAGGACATAGCAACGTTGCACACTAATTAGAGGGAGTGCCTGGATACCTTGGCGATACAGTGTGTTTTCCAAATGCTTTTAAGTGACCTAAGGTGCTACAGTGCTCTGAAGTCTTTGCCCACACACGAGAGAGAGAGGGCTGACAGGCTCAGATCTTACCAACACTCCTGGAGATCTCCTCGACTGCAGAGGTCCAACCTGCACCTAATACACTGCCCCTAACCCTTATTCAGGGGTCTCCAATTCCAGTCTACACCCCTGGTCATCTGAATGAAGTGCTTAGAGTAGAAGACTGGGACTGTGGACCTCTTCCCTAATTCTTCTGATCCAGCCAAGCCAAGGACGTCTCAAAGAGTTAATTACCTGAAATAATTGTATTAGAACCAGACTCTCCATAAAGGTTGGTTTCCTGGAACAGGGTAGCCTGCTTGATGTGCCCTGCTGCTGCAGCCTAATTGATAACAAAAACTGTTAATCAAGTGGTTTTCAGCTCCAGTCCTGGGCACCCACATTCCTGCACAGTTTGCAACTGTCTCCTGATCTGGATCTGTTGTCGTGGGGCAGAAAATGACCAGAATGAGTAGGGTAGTTGTCCCCTAGGATCTGGGTTGGAAATCACTGGATAAGTCTGCCTGAATGAGCAAAGATAAGAATAAAAATAACCTGCTGGGAACATATAGTCATGAATTGTTTGGCTTCAAGATTACGGTGATATTTACAGACCACTGAAGACCATTCTTTGCTTAGGCTACCTGTACAACTCCTTAATGCTATCTTGCTTATCAGTTTCATCAAGTGTCAAAATCCTTCATCAAAATATTAAAATTCTGTCTAAAAATCGGTTATTTTATATTACAAGTAACCAATGCACCAGACTACTCTGATGGATAATCTGAAAGGTGGGAAAGTGATAATGTCGCCATCTGAACAGCAGAGGGCAGTGTTGTTCAAGGGACAAAAGTGAGACCGATAAAGGATGTGTGTGTGTGTGTGTGTGTGTGTGTGAGACCATTCGCATCCTAATAGCAAATTTAGAAAAATGAAAATCGCAGTTCATGAACATTAATGTAGCTTGTATTTTTCTTCTGACAATTTTTCTATAAAATATATCTGCAACTAAAATTTCACTAAAATGATTTATCACACCATGTAGACCTGTTTACTGGGTCTAAAAATATCCTTTAAATGCTTTGATTAAATTTGGTTACATTTGGACATGTAAAATTAAACGTGGACATGTAAAAGTGCAGGTTTGATAGTAAATTAGTTTAGTATGAGGTTTAGTAATAATAATGGGACTTTATTGAACTGAGCTCTCAGAAAGTGGCCTCAAGTTCAGTAACTGCATGGAGACAGTAGATGGCGCCCTTGATGCACTTTCCTTCCACAATCTACCTTCCAATAGGGGGGGATGAACCTGGGTGCTTACAGAGCTGGGTATAGCATCATAAAAACAAGGGGTCTGTAAACTCATCAAATAATTTAGCAATGAAACCTGATCAGAGGTTGTAAATGAGTATGGTTTGTTGCTGGTCAAGGTGGCACCATGCTGGTCAGTGTGTGCACATTGACACATAAGTACCACTTAGCTGGGCATGTAGCTAAAATGTCATGGTGACACACGTCTGAGAATATGATCCCAGATTATCCTTGATCCAACACAAATAGAAGAGAGGAGCCAAACTCTTCAGCTGAACTCTAGCCAGCTACTAAATGATGCTTGACAGTGTGTGTAGTGCCAGGCTTTAAGGCCTTGAGGCTTATGTGTGTTTGGTTAGACTCAGTAAGTGGTCTACATATCCGATGGCCTTCAGAACTATTGGCATCTTCGATTTGCATGAGCCGACGTTGCTGGGTTTAAATGCTCACAAAACATGCCAATAATATGACCAAGTAGAGTCATTGGTACACAGATGTGCACTTGAACAAACAGATCAATACATCTCAAACAAAAAAATGTTGCAGGCTTCAAGACGAAGGAGCAGTTAGTTGGCAAGTAAAGATTTTGAGCAGCTGCCCTTTTCTCCCTACCTGGCTTTGCACTTCACCGACATAGCAGCGCTGGCTGGGCATCACAGCTCGCTCAGCGGTCTGAATAGAGAAGCAGGGCCTTTTCCTTTCCTTTTAAGCAGCAAGCAAGCAAGCTGTGCTTTTACTCCAGCTGTAGCCATGACGACAGCATCCCCTTGCCCTCTCTCAGGCTTAGTTACTGAGTATTTGATTGACAGGTGTCCAGATGTCATCTCCAGGTAAGCAGTCCTGCCCATGACACATTTTTTTTGTTTGTTTATTTTCTCTTTCTCCCCCCTCATACCCTTCGAGTGTATTGGAGGGCACTTACATGGTTTGTGTGCATGTGTGTTTTGTAGGCTTTTACTCTTCCACTTCATCTCAGACTCGATTGCTTTCTTATGCATTTATTTATCTAATGCTCTTTCATAACTGATACACCTTACCAATGACAGGCCCTCTGTGTGGAGGCCAGTGGCAGAGATGGCAGCTTCATCTTAAAGACTCTATTAATCCATCTGCTCGGCCTGAGTGCTGTACCTGACTTTCTGCCATGTGGGCGCATCACAGCAAAGATTCAATCAGAATAATGGTCAGAGTCTCACAGTACATTTGTATCGATCCTCAGGACATGGCATAGGCTGTTTTAGTGAAAAGGAAATTGAGTGCTATTTTCTAGTCGTCACAGTCTATTTGTCATTTAGAATTTGGACGTCCACTCTTGTGGTTTAAATATGAATTGTGAGCTCGTCCCTGTTTGTATGCCTGCTTGCATGCCAGTGTCCATTTGGATGCCTATATTGCCTGCATGCTGTGTTTTATAGTTTGAACTTGCAGTTTGGAGGGATGTTTAAAATTCTGGTGTGAAATAAGCAGCAGGCACAGAGAGAGGGAATATATTCCTGACGGTCTCTTGAGATTTAAAATAATTTAAGTAATACAAGGTTATGAGACTACAGGCCAAAAAAACAAACCGAGGATCTTAGCTTTTTGCTGTTTTTACAATCATTGTCATATCAGCTTAAGAGAATAATTGAAGGATTACTTCAGCTTCATAATTGCATTTTGAAAATTGTTACAGTTATTTGGAAAATATTATTAGACACTTTTTGGATTGTAGATAATGATATGAGGGTTTAGCTAAAGGAACATGAGAAGAACAACAAAAAAAAAAAAAACAAATGAAAAAAATACAAATGACATCTCTAATGTGCATATAGCAATCATAATACAACACAAACGACTGAATGCAGTAATTACACATGATACATAATTCATGCATGTTTGATAATAGCAATAGTAATGATCTTCTAGGCGATAATACTGAATACCTGCTACATATACTTCAGAACCAAGAGCTGATTCAATATTCTCTCCACCATTGGGTTGTAGTTATAACTGAATTGAAGTTTTGCATTTTTGGATTCTGAACAATTCATAACAAAATTTTGATAATTTAGAAAATGTTTTAGCACAAATCATATAACACACTATTCGTTCATCATTTTTTTGGTTTTATTTGTTGTTATAATATAAATGGGTGATTCATGAAGGAAAATGAAGTACAACTGTAATATATTGCAACTCTATTGTTGTGAATCAGCATTAAGATTATAAATTCTTTTTATCTCCTTCACTGATAACATTCATGATCTGACCATAAAGAATTTGATAGGCTAATTGAACAGGGCTTGGCCCCACACTTTTGTAATTGGCCATTATACATCAGCAGAGAAGATGACAGAGAGACAAAAGCTTGTGTTTTAGGGTGAGACCCCCACCTCTCTCTGCTTTCGACTTTACAATAAGTTTTGCGGCTTTTGACTGTGAGGGAGTGTTTCCCTCATGCATCGATTGTCCTCTTGCTATTCCTTTCTGTTCTCTTTCATAGAAGCAAAGAGTAATGGCTCTATTGAGGGCTGTGATACAGAGCCCTAGCTCTTATCTAGATCCTTCATGTGCTGCAGGGCCATGTGGACCATTAACCTCCGTTGTTTTATCTAACACTGGTGATTAGTGCCTGGACCTACAGTCCTAGGTGTGTGTGCATGTGTGTGTGTGACAGAGTGTTGTAATTTGCTTTGCGTGTGAGTTTGTGTCAAAGATTGCCCTTAATCTCCGTTAGAAAATGCATGTGCTGTTTTTCAGACCTGAGATTTCTCCTAGAGTCTGCTGGCGTGCAGATGTCTAGGAGGCTGATCTTTGTGTGTTAAAGTCTTATTCAGTGACTTGCTTTACTGCATTTGCAGAAATACATGCATCTCTGCTTTCATGTGCTTTTTTGCTGTAGAACATTATTATTATTATTATTATTATTATTATTATTATTATTATCATTATCATTATTATTATCATTATTATTATACTGCATAACACATTTAGTTGTTCTCTGTGGCATCATCAAATACCACTGAACAAACCCCAAGCTTTTTGTATTGTCTGTACATTTAAACATATGTAAATATAATTAGCCATTTTAGTTATATGAAAGAAATAGACCGCATTAGCACACACGCTTTAGCCTTTTGCATTGCCGTCGTCTTTTACAAGAACAGTAAGTGCTCACAGGGAGGTATCAAAATGATTGTTTTCATTCATACTTTTTTTTGTTCACTGTCATTATGTGCTTTCCTCCTGGGAAATGCCCATAATAGACACTGGTGGGACAAGGAATTACAAATAAGGAATGTGAATATATACTTTTAACCTATACATTTTTTGCTTGTTTATATGCCTGCCATTCAAAAATGTCGTTATAAAATAAATCACTCAGCTGGAACAACAAATTTCCCAAACTGTGCTATGCGGAACCGCTCAATGTAGCTTCGCAGTCAGTTAATTATTCCGGGTGATGCTAACGACTGTTGAACCCAATCAATGAATCTGATTAAAATAGTCTATCCAGAGCGATCCTGAGTTTAAATCAGATTGCATTGGGGTGACTAGAACATAACAGTAATTTATTGTCAGGCTAAGTGTAGAAAATGTATGTACATCATCATGGCATACCCTCTTTAATACCAAAATTAGATTTAGATTTGTATTTTTTTCAAGGTTCTATTAACACTGTTGCTTTTAAGATTTAGGTAGCATGAAAAACTCTCATGCAAACTCTTTTTGGGATCCATTGGGTTTGAAAAAGAGTGATAAACCTCAAGATGGCACCAATAGAATTATATTAAACAGAATGCAGTTACAGTCTTAATTGCTAAGGTGTAACTGGCTTCTGCCACAAATATACTGAAGAAATAAAAATTTTATAATTTGAAAGTGCACACGTTTCCTTAAGTACTTGTAACTGAGTGAATAGAACTAGTTGCTGGTCAAGCTAATGCCATTAAATAATGTTATTAGTTTTTTTCTTTTTATCATTAATATCTATTTCTGCATTTATTACGTGCATTTTACGCTCATTTCTGTACTCATGATTCTTTGCCTTTTCTCCTCTTTCCTTTTTCTAGCATGATTCATATCATTCTTCTTCCAGCTCCAATTTCAACTACTTTCCAAGCATCACGTTTTATATTTAGCACTAGATTGTGCTTTAGGAAGTCATTTCTGTGACTTTGTTCCCCTCTTTGTAATCATATTTCATTCCAATCACCTGTTCATTCTCCATACACCACACGGATATGTCATCATTTTTCTTTTTTTCTCTTTTTGTCCTCCATATGCATTCACTCATTTTCCTGACTTTAAACACGTTTAAGTGTAGACTTAACTATGCTGTGGTTTCCTTTGTACATTTTCCTATGGTGCACCTTTCTCATTGCAGATGTTCAGGGATCCTACATATTGAGGATGATGTCGCAAACTGTTGAACTTTGATAAGGTTTTGTTGCCATGTATATTTATTTTGTTCCAGTGGTTTTGTTAACTGACCTATACAGCGGTAAACTGAATTTTCATAATTTTTCTGAAATTCTGAAAGAGTTTGATGTAGTAAGTGAACACAAAATGTAGCTTTCACTTTGCACTATTTTGTGTGACATTTACGTTTAACCACTTATTTAGCCTATAGCAGTTAAGCCTACCACATGCATTGCTTTTTGACTAAAGCACAATACAGGGCAGCCAATCAGAACAAGTATAATTTACATTTACATCAATTACATCAAAGGCACGGTATTAAGGCACGGTATTAAAAAAAAATCTAATAGATAACAAATGCTAAAAAAGCTAAAAATGTCCAGATTAATTAATAACACTCTTAGATATTAAAATGGGGATACATGATGAAATCCTTTAAAAATCCTTTTAGGTAAGAAGGGTAATTCCTAATACCAAAGAGAGGAGAATTGGACTGTATTTTGGTTCTACTGAGAGTAACTAATTCATGACAGGTAACACCACAGTTTAGTCCCAGGGAGACGTGTTCAGGTTTGTGTGCGGAAATGATCACATGCTGCTCTATAATGCCGTGGTTTCTTCTGGATTTTACTTCCGACTCAGTTGAATAGTCCAAGCTCACTCTTTTACGCACATTCATGCACCCACACGTGCACACAGACACAGACACAGACACACACACACACACACACACACACACACACACACACGCACTAATATTTATGTACTTTATCTGCAGTGGTGTTTTAGTGTGCTCTTGAATGCTGAGTGTTGTTGACAGAGGGAGTGGAGGTGTGTGCTGCTATCACTCTACCTGTCAGAGAGAACACACACACACACACAAGCCTGACAGAGAGGACGCTCCAAGTCAATAATGCTACATGGAGAGGCTGGTAATGGCGTCTATTTCGGCAGAAGTGCTGCTCTCTTCAATTGAGTGACACTCACTAATGTGTCATCACCGTCACCAGAACATGGTTTTATGGAGTTTGCTTTTTTTGGAATTTTTATTTATTTGTTTGTTCATTGAGGTGATCATGTGAAGTCAAAAACATTTCTTTCATGTCTTATTAGGCTCAAACGGGTTTGTTTAAATGTCCTGAGGCAGAAACAGAGAAACAGCCCATCCTGCCCATCCCCGTGGAACTGTTTCACTCTACAGCACTCTCACTTTTTCACTCTCACTGTTTCACTCTCACTTTTTAATTTTACAGCAGCTTCATTTAGATTATATCATAGAGTGAGCTACCAGCAAAGGTCACCTCCTTGTACACTGCCTGGCTTTGAATCGATACTTTTGGTTGGCATGTGTAGTCCAGGGAACATCGCCATGAAAATACAGCCATGAAGCAGCAGTTCTCTTTTTTGTATATAGGTGGCGCTTTGGCTATTCACTGGAGCTTGAAAGGCATTCACAATTCACTCTATTATAGAGCATAATCTAACCCTCAACCAACTGAAATCTAATTTTGAGGAGGCCTTAATTTCAGTCAGGTTTTTTTGTCCTTACCCCGGATCATATTTTCTCCCTATTGTTTGTGCAGATGTAGTTATTTCCACTGGTCCTCAATTTTTTTAAGTGAATCAAATTCAATTTGGACGTCGAAGGAGCGCTGCGCTTTTTACGCGCCTTTTTTTTTTCTTTTTCTTTCACTCCCATTTTCTTTTGCTCTTTTGCTCTCTCCATTCCTTTTCACTGGTGTTGGTTTGTGTGTATGTGTGTTTTAATGTGTGTGTGTGTGTGTGTACATGCCAGTGTAGGAATACATGGTTATGTATGTTTTTCGTATGTGTGTGCGATGTACGTGATTTTGGCAACTGCTGAAGTGGAATGTGAACTCATCTTACTTAGCCGAGAATGGGCCAATTAAGGCCTAGCAGGGAATGAGTAGTGGTGCAGGAAGCCCACTGAATGTTCCATTGATTAGTAATGTTAGCTTAATCACAGAGTGTCATAAGCTTATATGCTCCAGTCAGCAGGGGCTCACCCTCGCTCCTCTCCCCTAAGAGGGCAAGGTTTGGGTGGCAATGTGGAGGTGAAACAGGCCAATGATTGCATTTCCGCTGCCTCAAAGATGTCAGGATGTCATCCAGAAAAATGAGCAGCGATTAGTGCCCGCAACTTTTCCTGCTCCATGAAAAATTTCCCACTTTACAGGAAACGGGGAAAGATTCAGATGACTGGAAGGTTTGAATGTGAGCTAATGTTGGTGCATGTGTGTATGCGTGTGTTCTTTATTTATAAAGCTTAATGGATGGTGTGAAACATCAGTTCATATTCATTTTCATTCACATAAACTCCCGCTTAGCCTTTTTATTTTTTTTTATCCCTGCCTAAATTTCTGCAAATTGAAAAGCGATAGAGAGGCAGACTCCTCTAATAAGCATTACTTATCATATTAATTAAAATCGGATGGCACAATATGGCTGACAGCTGTGGGTTTTGATTTGTTGTGTTGCTAATGTGACACTCATTATACAGGTCATGGTAAGACAAAGCTGCGAGGGTAGCCGTGGTAACATGCAGATGCAGAGACTGAGGCCTGCTACAGAAACATGGGGGGCTCGCCTAAACGGCCCATAATTACCCCAGCACACGGCCCGCCAGTAACCATGGAGAGGTGAACAGCAGTTATGACCTCAGACATGGGACACGGATTCAGATGTGTAATTGTTTTTAAAATGGAATTATTTTTAGCAGGATTTTTTTGAGACGATCCATTTTTCTCTGCAGTAGCCTGCATTCAAATGCAGGGCCATTTAAATGAATACTGAACTCAAGATGTGTCTTTTTGTCCTCTCTCTCTCTCTCTCTCTCTCTCTCTCTCTCTACCCCACTCTCTCTCTGTGGCTTTCTCTCAGCTAGGTCTGTTGTGTATATAGAACAGAACAGTGCTTTGAGCCCCAAGGTTACTGTAGTCCTCTGTTTTGCGCCTTTCCTTTTATTCTCTTCGTGCTATTCATAATGAATATTTAACAAAAAAATATATGTAGGGCAGAGTTATTGGTCTGTGTGCATGTGTGTGTGTGTGTGTGTGTGTGTGTGTGTGTGTGTGCGCTTGTGCATATGTGACTAAATCGTAATGTAGCTGGCCATGGGGAGTGTGTGTGTGTGTGTATGTTGTGGGTGGGAGGGTCACTCAGAGTCTGAGTGAAGGCTGAATGAAGAATGTGTGATCTGTCATCTCTCTCTTTGTGCTCTGAGCATGGTCATCTCAGCATGACCACGGCCTTAACTTCAAAAATACACCACAGCAATCTGTGCAAAGAGCTGACCTGCTTACTTGCGTAAACCATATAGGCTAGATCGCTGCTGTGAAAGCTAAACCTCTTATTGTGGAAATGGTGACATTATAGCAGAAGGAAAAACGTACCTACAATGTACAATCAGCCCCATTATTACTGGCACTCTTGGTAAAGTTTGTTTTAAAAATGTTTGTGAGAAATGGTTATGGTTTTGTTACTTTCTTTTCAGTGTATGGGAGTTTATATAAATATAAAATGTATATTAGCCGCAGCACTGTGAGATTAGGCTAGATCGTGTGCAGGTCCTTTTAAACCCACTCTATGCAAAGGTAAAAAAAATAAGAAAAGTTTGGCCATCCTTTGTCAAATAATTATTTATTTTTAATTTGTAAGCTCACAACACCATTTCATGGAACCAAAATGTGACATAATTCTGCACACAAATTTTAACACACTTTATTTATTTGGTGATCAGGACAAATTACATTTGCACCTGAGTTTGGGCACCGTTTCAGTCAGTGCTAAGTAAGATGGTGCAGCTGTTTAGTTGTGTCTGGCAAAGAGTCTTTCTGTTGTTTTCCTTATCCACTTGCAGTCCCACAACCCCAAAATGTAATTGATCACCCTTGATGCTCGACAGTTGACATTGTGTACCTCTATTAAAAAGGTTGGTATGGTGTACTTCCGCTTTTTATTTTTCCATACATACCTTTAGTAGTTGTATCCATTAATTTATTTTAATTTATTTTTAATCACAGCACAGACGCTTTCATGATGTTTATGCAATAACTTTGCATTGTAGACACGTGTGTCACTATTCATCATACAAGCTGTTTTTTTTTGGTTCCTTCTAGATTTTGTTTCCTCCAGATCTATTTTGTACAATTCTTAAATTTCACTGACATTTCAGACATTGAATTTTACAGGCTGGCAGTATGTAGTTGTATTCTGTAGTTTTCTTTTGCTTTGCAACAGTTGTCTTTAGGTTCAGGCCAGCTTCTTTGAGGCCATGACTTTTGAGTGTAAGCCCAACACCTGACGTGGAGTGAGGCCTAATTATACAAATAGATTCTGAGATTCTGCAAACAATAAAATGACAGTAGACCTAATGAAAGGATGGCCGAACTTTTGCACATACCAGATTTTATTTTAGTTTTTCTGTCACCATATTGAACTCAGGAAATAAAGTGCATTCAAATTGAAAGTCCTATCACTTTGAAAATCACCATGCGACTTTTATGAAAAACATATTTCCATGAACTACTTTCATGTGTGTTTGAGTGAGTAGGTCTGGAAACGTTATGGTATAGAGAGATGGAAATATGGAAACATGGTATGGTGTGTGTGTGTGTGTGTGTGTGTATGAGTGAGTGTGTGTGATAGAGAGAGAGTGAGAGTGAGTGAGAAGCAAGCTGTGACTGGGGTTATGGAGATTTGGCAGGCTGCGGAGAGCAGCAGGGTGAAATGTGGGGTCAGGATTGGACGTCCTGAATGCTCACCCCAACACCAGAGGGCACAGAGAGTGGGGCGTTGGTGTGGTAGGGTCAGCGCAGGGGTGATCCAATTCCCTCTGGCCGCAGCACTGTGAGATTGGGCTAGATTGTGTGCAGGTCCTTTTGAACCCACTCCATGCAAAGGTCAACAAAATAAGATGAAGAATCATAACACGGAGAACAACGCTTGTATACAACAGCGAGTACGTGTCTCTGTTCAGTGTGAGTGTTTGTGTGGGTATGTTAGTGTTTGCGCATGTGTTTGTTAGAATGTGTGTTTGTGAGAGTGCATTTGTGTGTGTGTGTGTGTGTGTGTGCGCGCATTTGTTTATGTGAGAGTGTTTTTTTGAGATTGTGTGTTTGTGACATTGTGTATGTGTCTATGTGTGTGTGTATGTGTGTGTGGCTGTGTTTTTGACGCAACATTAGTGTTTGTGGCGGCGAATCTGAATGACATTGACAGGGCCAGACTGTAATTAGTGGTCTGATCGGAGGCTCTCAGGAAGCGGTGCATTGTGGGATGTTTCCTCTGACACTGAGCATTTACCAGCAGCTGCCTGTCAGTGTGATCTCCCTCTCTGAGAGGACGCTTTAATTAGTTAGAATCCCAAGAGGAGCCTCTCATTTACAGTCGTGGCCATCTTCATTTAAATCAGCCACTATCTCTCCATCCCACATCGCTCTTTCTCTTTTATCCATCTTTTTCTCCTCTGTCGCTCCGATGGCGATTCACCTTTATATCGAGATCTGTTTGTCCCAAACGCACCTGTCTGTTCTTCTCTGAAGTTCATTCATTATCTCTATGACTTCTTGTCCTCTGTACCTCCACCCACTCTTGTCAGTCATCCATGACATTCTGTCTTTCCCATGTTGTCTCGTTCACCATGTACAGCCTTTGATTTCTCTTCTTGTGTGCTAATTCTGTTGCTCTTGTGCCCCCTCTCTTCCTTCCTGGCTGTTTCAGTCATGCAGTGTATTGGTCAGACTGATGTTTTTTTCTGACCCTGGGAGTTCCTGTGTGATGATGACCTATCTCTCTGTCTCTCTCTATCTGTGTATCTCTCTGTTTGTCGCTCTCTTTTTGTTTTACAATAGGACACCATATCTCTCTCCACATCACGACACACCTCGGCTCATGAGACACTTTTTTCACCTTGAGTTTCTGCTCACTAGAGGCGTGTTTGTGTTCGCCTCATCAATGTGCAGTCTTGAGAAATACAGGTCAGCTAGGGGTCAGTGAGCTTCTAATGGCCATCCTTTAAGGCTCCTTATGCTGTGCTGCGAATTTTTAACTGAAAAGTGTCCTGCTTGTGGACAGGTAATCAACACTTGCAGACGTCTTGTCGAAATGTGCTTTTGCCTTCCCTTATTTGCTACCTTGGTTACTACCCCAAGATACTTTTCTGTGTTTTTTTATCCTTTTTTGCGCTCTGTCAATTTTATTCCATTGTTCATGTTCCTTTGTGCGCTCTGTGAATGGAACAACACACTGTTACTTGTTGCCTGTCAGTCACGTTGGTTTGAAAGGATTGGGGGGACTCAGTGTCTGTTGAATGTTGTAGTGCTGTCAGAGCTGGCTGTCTATCTATGTCAACCAGTGAAGTTGTCATTTCAGATGTCATTATGACATGAGGATAATCAGACGAGGCAAACTGGCTGTGGAGTTCTGTTCCCACTCCTCTGCTGTGCAGTACTACTTGGAGTGCTTTGCAGCTTTTAGCTCAGTGCCGCTTTTCCTGCTACAGTGGTAGGCTGCCTTGGCAGTGAACAGATACCAGACTAAAGAGGCAAACTTCAGCTGTATATCAGATCAAACTTTTTATCTAAGAGGTTTTTTATGCTGTCAGTTACAACACGGTTGCTGGATCTGTGAATTATTTCATTTATCCCAAATCTGGAAAGCACACCCTTGAGAACAACTGCCGAAAGGGTTCTTTAAAGAGCTATAGAAGTACCACTTGCACTAAAACTATTGAAGCCTTGAGCAGATGGTGTCAGTGAATTAATGTTTATAAATTAATTGTAAGTGAGTATGAAGAATGATTGTGGGATTTGTTGGCCAATGCGATACCTGATATTTTCATGTATACATCTGCCAATACCAATTCCAAGACAAACACATTTTAAAGAAATCTGGAAATTGGGATAACATCTTCCTGAATTTGAAAAATGTAACTTACATATAACATGAATTTGTTTACAAAGCTTAAAAAGGAGCTTATTCGCATGGCATTTTTAACATTGCAGCTGCTTCATCTAATCATTCTGCTCTTCCAAAGTTAAAAAAATGCATTATTAAACATTAGAAATATTGAAATATTGGTCATACATAAACATTTATCCGATACAGATGTATTTTATTCAAGCACATATCTGGATTCCTGGAATAGAGTTCCAGGAACTCTGGAACAGATTCTTTGAGCGATGCCTCAGAAGAACAATTTAAACCAGCTATAAGGGCAACTGCAAGTGTGAAGAAGCTTAAAGTTAAACAGAACATTCATAAAAATGTTCCTTATCAGTTTAAAGTTTCTCTTTTCATACCCATGCATTTCATGTACAAAAGAGTGCTGATAGGAACCATATTTTCAAAGATTCTTTAAAATACATTCAAGTCAAAAACTATTTAGAAAACTACATTCAAGTCAAGAACTATTTATTCTTGAGAGTATCTGTGTACAGATGGTTAGCTGGTTCTTTACCATGCTTCCCTTCCTTGTCTTTTTAAAAATTCATCTCATGCTGCTGAGTTAGATGCTCTGTAATGATATATAATTATCCCATTTAGTGTGTCTGGCCCTGTTGCAAGAGTGAGTCAGTCTGTCTTTCTGCTCTTGCTTTTCTGTCATTACCTGCACTAGGGTAGTGCCAAGACAAATGCCAGTATCTATGCCAAGCACGCATACATTTTGGCTCATGTGTTATCTGTGTCCACACTGCTCTCCAGCTCGTAGAATTGGCTAGATTAGGAAAATCGCCACCTCTCCACAAGCAGCACTTTTCAAGTGGTAGTGTAATAAGCTTGAAATCAGTGCATCATTGACAGGATGACATCTGACTGACTCCAGATCATCTCTAATGGGCTTTGATAATATGGGGAAGAGGCTATCTGACACAAACAAAAGATAGCCTCCTCAGTTACATTACGGTGAAGCCATATCATGCAATTACTGGACTAGGGTCAGTTTCAATCAAAGAGGGTTAAGAGATGGCCCTCTAGGCTGTGGGGACATGCAGAGACCTTTTTTAATCCTTCTGAGCTACAGTAGACTTTTCATCTTCAGACACAGCTTAGAGCTTGTCCGGTTTGACTGCCTGAGGGATTATTGTCAGGGTTTGGTTTTGTCATGGCTACTTGATCCCTTTTTTGTTCTGAAGTGTCCCCCTGAGCCATGTGTCAGACGCCTGAGAATATTGAAAAACAGATCACATTTTTATTGATATTAACACTCTTATTTAGGCTGCAGAATCCACTCTCTGATGGCAAGTCGGAAAAGGGTCCAGGAATCAGTCATTCATAAACATTGGTACATTACCTACAGGTTCTTTAAAACTGTGTAAATAGCTCTCTGCACATGGTTTACAAGATACCTAATATGTACAAGTGACGGCAGATATGTTCCACACCCAAGCTACATCACACTAAACTATATCACATTTAAAGCCCAAACCATCCACACATGGGGAGGATTTAAAATAGTCATTCCTAG
The DNA here is from genome assembly GCA_037974485.1 of Hemigrammopetersius urotaenia. NCBI lineage: Eukaryota > Metazoa > Chordata > Actinopteri > Characiformes > Alestidae > Hemigrammopetersius > Hemigrammopetersius urotaenia. The sequence continues at coordinate 11,404,743 of JBBPDC010000002.1, read as the reverse complement.
CAATATGACTTATAGTCTTAGAGAGAAATAATGCTGAGCAGAGTTGTGTTTTGTAAAACAAAATAATAATGATAATTTACACCACTTGAAGAACCCATTTGAAGTTGTAAGAGTACTTTTTCTTCTGACAGAATGGTTAATAGAGAGTTGCTACTCTTCTGTCAGGGCTTAACACTAGATATCAGACCATTGCTGAGAGGATCTGATTATATTCAGCCAAAGTGGCATTAGTGAGGTCAGACACTAATGTTGGATGATTAGTTATGAATGAATGTCACTCCAAAAATCCCCAAGGTATTAGGGTATGCTGAATACTTTTAACCATTTAATGTATCAAATATATTAAATATCCATGAGCAACCATATTAATAATTATCTTTTAAGTAGGAAGGCATCTGGTATTTCTCTTATTACATTGAGCAAATGGTCTAAATGAAGAATTAGCCATTTGTCTTGTTCTGGGAGACCCTGCTGATTGTGAGATTAAATTGTGTGCTTCTTGCTAAAATATATCTTAATAGGACACATCCACCAGCTTTGTCTACTGAGGCAATTTGCCATGTTTATTGATTCTCAGCAAATGGAAAAGAGAAGGGAAAACATGCTGATGCAATCAGTATAAAAGTTATTTTATCATCAGTGCACATCAGTGGCAGCTCCTGGTCAATATTTTTGGTGAAACAAAAGTTATTTTATCATCAGTGCACATCAGTGGCAGCTCCTGGTCAATATTTTTGGTGAAACAAACCACCCTTCAAAATAATAAAAGTTATTTCATCATCAGTGCACATCAGTGACAGCTCCTGGTCAATATTTTTGGTGAAACAAAAGTTATTTTATCATCAGTGCACATCAGTGGCAGCTCCTGGTCAATATTTTTGGTGAAACAAACCACCCTTCATCCCCGGCGTACACCGCGAAACTAACTCAGTACCTCGCCGTGCCCCTGGGCAGCTTGATTTTCTTGCCCTAAGAACGTCACCTCCATGTTCATCTTCGCTGCCTCACATTTTGATTTTGATCTTCTCTCTCCTGCTCTTCACCCAATTTCCTCATAGTTAGTGTTAAATACCTATAAAATATAAAAAGTGTTTTATTGTACATATCTTACAAACACGTAATAGTAATGTTTATTTCAACAGTACATAATTAACAATAGTTAAAATTCCAAGAAAACATATCTAACCTCTTTCTCACCATATAAATGAATTCTACTGTAACACTATTGAGGAGCTGAAATTAGGAGAGCAACCTTATTTTTATTAGCATTTAAAAAAATGTTTTCATTTTTTAATTATTCTTCCAAAAGTGCTTAAGCATTGATGACTGCGGAGAGAAAAACACCTGTAATGTAAAGAGAGCAAAGGACTGTGGGTGCGTGGCGAGAGAGAGAGAGAGAGAGAGAGAGAGAGAGAGAGAGACAGCATGCTTGGGCGCTTGTAGTTATGTTCTCCCTGATAGTGTTGTATCAGCTATTTACTGTATGTGTTTGCGTCATTACCGACTGTAAGTACCTAGTTCATATGGTGCTGTTGTGCTGTTTGTTTATTTTCAGAAAGACGCTAGATTAGCCTGTACAGCGCTAAAAACGGTTGTAAGCTAGAGAAAGTGTAGGGGGGAACTGTTCAGGGCTGTGTTGTATATTCAAGCACTTTGCTCTTGATTGAGGATAGTGTTTAGATGAACAAAACTTACTTAAGTCACGAACCTATTGAATAATTACAGTATATTGTTCTAGATTTACACTAAGCATTTACAACCTCCAACACTGGTCAGATCTTGTTTTGCCGTTAAAGCTTCTGTTGGAACAGAACCATCTTTTTGGAAAGGTAACAGTTTGTTTCAGAAATACTGTGGAGAGTGTAGTGTGTGTGTGTGTGTGTGTGTGTGTGTGTGTGTGTGTGTGTGTGTGTGTGTGTGTGT
>JBBPDC010000002.1:11375869-11387481 GCA_037974485.1 Hemigrammopetersius urotaenia | reverse complement strand
ACAGCTGAGACACAAGGGAACACGTGATCAAAACAGGCTTCAAAATAAAAGCCAAACAAAACCAACTCAGGGGAAAAACAGAAAAACAGTGGCCCTTAATGGCCACCAGCCGTAACACCTTCATTGCCTGGGTGTCTTGTAATAGTTTAATAGTGTAATAGTTTTTAGTTCTGCTGTGCTCCATTTTAAAGAAAACATAGTTAAAAAAAAAAGTAAAATCTTTAACATATCTTTGAAGATTTTTAACAGAACTTTGAAACTTTTACTGGTGGTATAGTTACAGCTATAATAACTTACATTAAAAGTTTAGGACATTTTGCTCTTCTCTTGTAGTCACAATTTCAGAGATACTTGTGATTTTAGGAGTGATACTATTTATTTTGATTCTCCAAGGATCGCTAGAGTATAATCATATCACACTATACAGTATAGAGTTCAGTGTTACAATTATGTAATATCATGTGTGTGGTTGGTTTTTTTTATAGTGCAGTGTGTTTGTTTTGTGTGTAGTACATGTATTGTCGAGGGTAATTAGTAATGTACAATGAATATGAATGGGCTTGTAGTGTGTAAATGATATGTTAGCATTGTGTGCTGTAGGGGGGTTTGGAGTTTAGGTTGTGGAGTGCAGTGTGTTGTAAATCGGTTCTGTAGGAGTTGTGTATTGCTGCATTGTATGTTGTAATGGTGCACTGCAGCGTTTGTGTGTATTGGCGTTGGGGTGTTTATTGGCGTGTAATGAGATCATCCCTCTGTGCTGTTGGATATCAGAGAACACCATCAGTGGAGAGAGTGGATGATCCATAGGGATATGAGAGGCCTAATCCTCCTCTCTCTCTCTCTCTCTGCCACCCCTCTCTCTTTGCTTAAGGGGAACTAACTAACTCTTTCTTCCTCTCTCTCTTTCTCACTCTCCCTGTCTTTTTCTCCCTCTCTCTCTCTCTCTCATTCTGCATTATTATCTGCTGCTTGGCGTCCTTCCTTTGCTTCTGCCAGTGCCAGCTAGTGGGAAGAGGAGGCATCAGGGGAATTTAGAGTCTAAATATACTCACCGTGGGTAAACATGTCCGCTCACACTGAGAGAGAGCAAAATAATCCTAGAGGCCTGAGAGAGATTAGAGATTTTCATTTATAATCCACTCTCCCCCTCCTTCAGGTTGGCTTGAAGAGAAAAGGGCCTGTGCTGCTTGTCATGTTCTTTTTTCCTCGCAAGTAATATGGTCTGGTTTTCATACTTGCCTCTGATATTTTACACCCAGCGACTGAATTGTAACTTTATGACTTCATGACTGCATTTCTCCACAGAGAGTGTGCTGTTACACTAAACGATTCCATTCACTAACAGATATACAGTGTAATCCATAGGCACTGACACCATTAAGGTAAATAGTGCATGTGATGTTAGGGAAAGTAGTTAGCTAATCTCCCAGATGGTAAAGTTACAGTAAGTTACACCACAGCTACTTTTAGTGGTATTGAACTACTGTGAAGCAGAGCCTGTGGTTTTTCATAGTCAGTAAAAAAGTTGTTGACAAATCGTCAGAATTTGAAACATTTGACAGTTGTATCGCTGAGGAACCCACTGAAGTTCCTTCTCTCAAACTAAATGGCAATAATTCAAGCTGAATAGGTACATTTCAATATCATGGTTAAAATAACAAAATATGCAAGATGCATCCAAGCATAATGGGAATAACATGTCATTAACAATGTTATAACACAAAAAACTTTGCTAATGAATGAACTAATAAAATGTTTAAAGAAAATTTTAAAGAAAAAAACAGTTCATCAGTAAAGCAGTAAACCACTGCTCATCTAAAACTACTGGAATAAAGTACATTTATAAATACATTTTCTTTTGGTTATTTGAGTTTAAAACCTGTTAGAATTAGTACTGACCACAGAAGTACTTTTTTATCATAACTGACACTGCTATACACTGCTTTATATATACGGTCTAAGCACTGGTCTTACAAAAATGTGCATATCCATTCATGACTAAAACTAAATTTAATGTAAATGTATAATGCTCCAGAATTAATTCTGATTGGTTTTAAATCATCACCTTGTATGAACATTGAATGGAATGTAAATGTGTAACAGAATGTTTTACATTTATCTTACAAACATTTTTAAATCAGTCGTTTCATGACCAAAAACAAAAAAAGATGATGAGTGAATTGATGAACTATGTTTTCAGCAACATAGTTTAATTGATTAGTTTTTTTAGGTGTATGCTCAGAGAACACATGCCCTAACAATCTCTCTAACTCATTTTCTATGACCGCTTATATGCAATATATGCCTATATATGCAAAATGTGTAATTTCAGATATCAATGTTAATAATTAACAATACAGTTATTATGTAAGATAAACTAGTCGTATAATCAGAACAGCGCCATTCTTTGTAGCATTCCCACTCTCTGCAGTGTAGTACAGTCTAGACTACAATTTTTCATCGAGTAATAACGCAGCCCTATACCACTAAACCTGAGAGATGAAATTATGCAATTTTCACTTAGGTCTCAATAATAGAGTTGTGTTTGTGTCCCTGCAGACTGCATGTGCTGTCGAAACGGTGGTGTCTCAGCAGCTGAGCTCCGCCGTCCCGGTTTTCACGCAGCCACTGATTAGTTTACTGTCGCCTGATTAGAAATTAATTAAAATGATGAAACAGACTCCAGAGGGGGGGCAGAGGGACGCTTTTTAGGAGGATGTGGCTGATGACTTTCATGCAACCATTATGCCTCAGTCCAAGGGGATGTTTGTGGATGTGTGTGTGTGTTTGAGTGTTTGTGTGTGCATGTATGTTAATCATACTACCGTTTGTGTGTTTTTGAGTGGGGAAAAAGACTATCCCCTCCCCCATCACTCCTTGTCACTGCCATTTCTTTCCCAGTGTCTTCAACAGCAGTTCTTCTGCAACCCTCTTCAGTCCTCCATCTCTTCTGCATGCTGTCCTTCAAACCTCCTTCAACCTTTTCTTTCTTTCTCTAACTGGTCGATACTCGAAGTTTTCGCTCCACATCTGTTTATGTAGCTTTCACTTGTGCTTTAAAGGCAAACATTTAACCATTTTAGACCTAACCTCATAATGTGTGTGTACATGTGCAGTGCTTTAGTTGGCAATTCACATAATGACAATGTGTATCATTTATTTATCTGCTTGAGAATAAATACCTATTTATATGCATTTTGCCACATATTTGTCACATATGGCCACATTTTGCTACAGATTTCATCATATGTGATTTTATATTTTAATGGCTTCATAGTTTGTTTTTTCTAGTAAAATATTATTTTGATATCTTTGATAGGTTATGCATGTTTTTCATTGTTTACTTAGGGTTAGGTGCTACAAGTGAATAGGATGATGACGGTGAGTTTAAACTAATAGTATTGTTTTGAGATTTTTGTAAAAATACATTATGATATTCAAATTCATGCATATTAAAAGCAAAACAAGAATCTGTTAAAATTAAAATGTTTTTCGCTGATAAGTCTTTTTTGACTTATCGGTTCAATTAAGAAAACACTAGTCAGTATTACAGTATTATGAGGTCATTCAGAATGTGCTTATGAATGAACATGTTGAAGTTCATAAATTCAGGTATTCTACAATCTGAATTTGGTTGTTTCTTAATGTGAAGAAAAGTTGATTTTGAGAAACAACAGTTAGGAACAGGCCTCACAACTACATCACCTAGGAAGATCTTTATTACAAAGGAAATAGATATATGTGGCTATTGTAGTTAGATTCTACAAGAAACAAGTTTTTTAGTGACATGTGACATGATCATACAGTAAACCCTCAGTTTTATGTGGATCAGGAGTCGCGGATTCAGCCACACACGAATATTTTTTGAGAACCAAACTCATAGTTTTACCCCACAACAATGCAGAAACTGGAAATATCCTCCACCTTTAATGCTTTTTTGTGGCAATAAATATATTTTTTCTGGATGTTTTCACACAAGGAGACTCAGGGCGTATCAGGACTACAGCGTATCACTCACACATATTAAACTCCGCAGTTTGATTGATCTCAAGGAGACCTTTCTAATGAACCCTCATGTGTATTTTTAGCCTGAGTAGATCAGGGGTTATTCCCAGAAAACCGCTCACCTCGCCGTGGTGTCCCAATACTTTTGTACCACAACCTTCCGAGTAGCAAATCTCGGCAGGGAATACGGGTTTACCTTTACATTTTCTTTAAGGGTAATACATTAAACAGAGTTTAAAATGGAGTTTAAATTTTAAACAGAGTTTAAAATGAAATGTGCTCTGGGAGCATATTTGGCGGCATATTTAAGGCTTACATTATAAAAATAGGCATTTTAGGTATTTTTTTAAACCAAAACACAACAATGCGGTTTTCCACTATATGCGGGTGCTCTTGAAATGAAACTCCCGCGAAAAGCTGGGGATGACACTAAGTGACTTTCATAAACCATTAGGTATCACTGACTGATCTGCTGGTACAGCACACTAAATCTTAGACACAGCAATGTCAGTGTTACAGTTTATCTCATTACAATAATATCTATAATTGCACTTTTATTGTTTATTGTTTATTTTTTGGTATAAATAAAGTTCTTCCTTGTCTTATCTTATCTTGTTATGCCAGATATGGATGGAACTGTTATAGTTTGACATGAGTGGACACAAACTCAGTGAACACATTGTAGTAAAGCTATTTCATGACATTTCTTTGACATTTTTTGTTCAAATTAAATATTTAATTGTGATCAATTAATAAGATTACTCATGTAAAGTAAAGTGTAAATTCCTAATATAATCAAGAGTGACAGCCCTGCATATGTGCATATGCTTTCAGTGTGAGCAGAATGTGTACATTGTTAAATGTCTAAATCCACATTGCTCACAGGAACAGAGAAATTGGCATCCTTGCAACCAGCTTGAAAAAATGAACTGAAATTAATTACCTGAATTGTTGTAGACATCACAGTTAGCATTATGTAATGATAAATGCTATGTCGTATTAGGGCCTGATAACATCAGCCTTATGGATAGCGGGCAAATTGCTACTCCATAAGCGGTTTATACAGCTGTTGCATTTCTGCGTTTCACAGCTGAATGAACCTGTAATTGGAGCCTAATGAAGCCCAGAGGGGCTGGGTGGCGGCGAGCGAACATGTCGCTATTTATTTAACTGTTGACTCTTCAGATTAAAAGGCTTCAGTGTTTACCCCATGGCTCAGTGGATCATCTTTTCAATTTAGCCTGACAAGCGCTGAACAGCAATCCCTCAGAGGCACACTCAATTTCGAATAGGTGAAGAGAGAGAGAGCATGTGAGTGTGTACGCAGGGAGTGTGTTATGGAGGAGCAGGGAGGAATAGAGTCAGGGATAGAGGGATGTCGAGCCACATGCTGTAGTATTTGACAAGATTATTTTTTAGTGAAAGCGTTTGTCCTTGCTACTGCTTTACTGTGGCATAGTTGCAGTTAGTCGTATCTAGCACAGGGACAAACACACACACACACACACACACATAGACACAGGTTTCTGTGTATATGAAATAATGTAAATAATGAAATAAAAAATAAGTTCCATAAACTAATTGTTATACAACATTAAAACCACCTTCCTAATATTGTTTAGGCTCTAGTGCTGCCACCAAAACAGCTCTGACCCATCAAGGCATGGACTCCACAAAGGTGTACTGTGCTGTCTGACACCTTGATATTATCCTTCAAGTCCTGTAAGCTTTGAGGCCTGCTTGAATCAGACCAGACGGGCTAGTCTTCACTTCCCATGTGCACCTTGGGCACCCATAATTGTCCAGCCATCACAATTTCCCCACTGTCAGGGTTACTCAGATCCTTACACTTGCCCATTTTTCCTGCTTCAAAAACATCAACTTTAAGAATGGACTGTTCACTTGTTGCTTAATACAGCCCAGCTTTTGAGAGGAACCACTGGAATGAGATAATCAATGTTATTCACCTCATCTGTCAGTGGTTTTGCGTGATTGGTGTATATATGGCATGTACAGAAGTTTGGGAACCCTTTCAGTCAAGCCAAGCATGTTATTTTTTATGTAAGCTATCAGAACTTATTTGACTCAATAGACTTTAATTCAAGACAGTTGAATGTATTTACAGAGTGTATATAATTATGTGGTGAGATCTGGAATATTAAGAAAAGTCTTTGTAGACGGTTCAGGTACAGTATGTAAAATAAAACTCCCAAGGATCATTGGCAAGGACATACAGTACCATTTAGCTGGCACGAGAATAGTCATGACTGACCCACTGTGTAGTGTTGTTTTAACAGCATCTGGGTCATCAAACGGTAACTATGATCTGATCACAAAAGTAAAAACTTGTATGTAACACAATATTTAGACAAACTAGAGGCCCTTCGGTGTAAGGTTTTTTTGTGGGGCAACCAGTGGTTACAGTGAATACAGTGGTTAGATGAGTGTTGAGAGAACTGACAAAGAAAAAAGAATTTGGTTATTACAAGACAATTAACCAAAACATAAAAATAAGCCATAATCTAATTCAGTAACTGAAAATTAATGATTTTGAAATGTAATGACCGAAAGGGTGCTTATGTTTTGTGTTTTGTTTTTCCCAACGTGTGAAATTCAGCAAATAAAAGAATTGTGCATTAAACTGTGCTGTTAAGTCAAAAGCAGTTTCCCAATTTCCCAATTTTTTTCCCCCAATTTTTTTGTACAGCTGTATATGTACTACTTTTAGATAATAAGTATGCTCTGGTTGTAGCCCTAATGTTAGCAAACCAAGCCAAACTTTAGTTAGTGATTTTGTTTCTGCTTTTAGAAGGTTGTAGCCTTTGTATCTATTAATTATATAAAGAGCATTATGGTCCTGATATTAGTCCTGTTTCTTTCTGATTTACCTACAAAATCAGGAAAATGTGTTGAAGTTTATTTGCCCATCCTTGTTGATGTTGATGTTTGCGGAAGAATTTGTGGAGAGATTTTTCACTGGGGAAGAGGCTGATGAATTTAAGGAGGTTGGCCAATGCAGGCATGAAATTGGATTTCAATGAAGCACTTGCAACCAACTTGATTGTGACCTCCTCTATAGCTGCGCACACACACACACACACACACACACACATACATAAACATACACACATATGCACTCGCACTCCCACGGTATGTTATGCATGGTGGTCTAACCAAACAAGCATGTGCAGGCTAATTGGAAAATGCTTTAAATAATTTCTAATTAGAACAAGTGTGATAGTAATTGGCTTGGTAATCTCAGGATTAATTAGTGTTGCTGTGCTGTGAAACTGTGTGTGTGTGTGTATGTGTGTGTATGTGTGTGTATGTGTGTGTATGTGTGTGTATGTGTGTGTATGTGTGTGTGTGTGTGTGTGTGTGTGTGTGTGTGTGTGTTTGGGTGTGTGTATTTGAGTGCATGAATGAATGAGTGAAAGGCTCCTGCAGGTTTCTTACAGACCTTAAGCCACTCAAGGGGGTCTTTGGGGGTCTGGACAGAAGCATCTTTGTTTGGTTTCTAGTTCTGTGGGTGGCCCCACCACAAGGAGAAAGACACGTTTGTTTCCAAGCTGATAATAAAATAAACAGAATCTATTAAACAGGCTGTCCTCCCTTATGCCCTCATCGACTGCAACCCCCAGCCCCCATACTCTGCACCTTCTCTAAAATACTGTCTCGATCCATGACTGTAACTGAAAGGCATCTGTCTGCAAATAACTTCTCTTCATTTCCATTGTTCCACCTCGCCTTTCTTATGCCGGCTCTCTCTTCGTTCTTGGCCTTTCTGGCCTCTCATGCAAGGAAGGGAGCAAGTGAGATGAGTTTGACTCTTTACACTAACCTGACTTCATATTACTCTATTCTTACTCCAGTAAAATAGGCAGGAAAGACGTTTGAAGAAAAAGAAAAAAGAAACAGGATATTTAGCACTGATTTATGATGGCGAAGCGGGAAGGCTTGCTGCTCTTTCAAGGACTAGGACTGTGGAAAAAGTATGATTTTCTTTATTTAGTGTGATGCCATCTGTGTTCAGAATGTGCCTATTGCTTTTTTGGCTCAAAAGACCTCTTTCATTCATTTTCCCATTTTCTGCACAATAATGAATATTATTTCCTAAAGGGTGCTGAAGATAAATTCAGCCAAGACTGTTAGATTTTGAAAATGTGTCTCCTTCCAACACAATTTCATCAATTTGGCTTAAGGACAGTGCCTTTATTTCAAATTATTTGATGGTTAACCTGTAAGACTGTGAGCTACTTTTTGTGATAGTAATCTTATAAACTACTGTTCAGTAGCTTTTATAACTGATTGAGTATCTACTATGAAGCTAATAAGCAAGTTACATAATAATGAGAATGAGAAATAGAAGTGTGGGTTCACATACGGGCCTTTAAAGGGCTGAACAAGGGGCTGCACAACTGCTTTCATATGAGATTTTATATTTCATACATTAAATAAATGTCTAAATATTTATTTTTTCATGCAATCGTTGCAGTGTAGTATCTGGAGCCCAAACTTGGTTTCTGTGCCCTAACCTGTTTTCTCAGTGATGGTAGATGGAAAATGTCTGTGGCCATGTTTCATCCCTCTGCTGCCCTCGTTGGTCCTGACCTGGATTCTTTGTTCTAAATTCTAATGTATATAAGGGTATGGCTGGTCCCATGGCCTTTTCGCTGACATTTATTGGGCCTGTGCAAGGACATGCCCTTTTCTCTGTCTCCCCCATTCCTCCCCGTTAATCAGGGGGGTTTAAAAAGCAGGCAGATAAGACCATTGTTTGGCCTGACAATGTCCTGATGATACGGCCAGAGAGGATTGCTAGCCTGCGCCTTCCCCTTTCAGAGCTATCCTGCCACCAGAGAGAACTCATTACTACAGAGCAACCAGGTTAATTAGCTCAGAGAGAGAGAGAGAGAGAGAGAGAGAAAGAGTGTCTGGGGGGGGTCCTAGAGGAGAAAAGATCGACATCTGTATTTATTCCAGAGTACGTTTTTTTTTCTTAAATGGCTTTTTTGATAGTTTAAGAAATGATGAAGAGGCCAGGTGCTTTCGTTTAGGTGGTTCAGTGCAGTTAGAGTGTGACGTATTCGTACAGTACAGTATCAAAAAATAAAAAGTGAACATTCAGAACAGTTGACATATGCCACCTGTTCTCACCTCTTTTATTTGCTATCTTTTGTGTAAACTACTGTCATTTATCAAAATTAGGCCTCTGCGCAAATTCTGTATGTTTTGTATAGTATTTGTATGTCTGTTTAGATCTTAGTTGCACTATTTTATAAGTTCACTGGTTAACACAACTTTACCGTTTTTTGGTTTGACATAAGGTTGGTATTTTCTGAGCCAAACCTATCTGTGTAATACAGAATCAGGGCACTGTAAAATCAAGACATTTTTAACACTTTTTATATTGATACTTGTCCTCAGATTTGGAAATTATATTGAAAATATGTGTGTAGTTACACAACTAATTATTGCTATGCATTCCTTAGGAAATGATCCAGTAGGTGAACTGCAATGAATCCTGGTCAGACTTATCAACAGGGGGAGCTCTACAACCCTGCAACTCTCCATTTCTAGGGCAATAACTGAGTTGATTGACAGTGCTGTGCTGCAGCAATGTGTTAACCATTGTAACTTGCATTTTCAGTTTAGGAGATTGTACCTATGTTCATAGTAATTTCAGTGGTTCTTTAACTGAAAAATCCCTTATATGTGTCTATTTGTTTTATGTTTGCAGACAGGTTTTACAAGCTTGTTATAAAAGTCATTTTATGTCTGCTATGCATTTAAGTGGGTTTTTAGTAAGAGCTGCATGTCTTCAGTGCCTGTTCTGTATGGCAACTGAAAGCAATGCTGGGGTGGAGATACTGACACTCAAACCTGTTTTGTAGCTTGGCCCCTAGTGCAATTTACCACTGAAACTATACACTCTGGATACACTCTGGCTGTAGGCAGCTGGACATATCTGTGTGTGTGTGCATGCATGCACATTTTATTCTTTTTTTTTACTGTTTAATATGAGCTTGATATAAGCTCTGCTAAATTTCAGTATTTCCACAGTTCACTGGTTCCTGCAAGCCTTTAGCCTTGTCATTCAGGTCACAGTGGGAAGGGCCCCCTTTCAGTCCAGTCACCTTTTAGCCTGCATTAGAGTACATCTGTGAAATACAGCACCGTGAGGGGCACCTGTTCAAGTACTCTGTAATCTTCATCAGATTGACTCTAGCCTCCCTCTCTTATACAGCGTGATCAAGATGAGAGAGATCCAGAGGAGTTCTCCTATATCATTACCGGCTCATTTCTGATGGGCCTGTGATCTTCTGCTGAGCTGCCACAGATGGAGGGATGGTAGAGAGGGAGAAGTCACACAGCTTCCAGGCCCTAGTCTGATTTCTAGCATTCACAAACCATTACCTTTTATAACTCCCAGTCATAAAAAAATCTTAAAGTGTTCCAAGGAGCATGTTACACTATGTTGTAACATGCATGCCAAAAAGGGTTATGCCATAGAAAAAAAACCTTTTCATAATTTATTGCTTAAAATAACTCAAATAAAACAATTGAAAGATCCTTTAGGGAACCAGAAGGGTTTCTCCTATTGCATCCCTTCCAGGAACCTTCCTTAAGTTCTAAGAATGGACTGAAGAAAGTGGCATCTGAGAACAAACTGACATCAAAGGCTTCTTAAGTGGTGTGAGCTTGAGAAACGCTTGTTTGAGTTTGCTTAAATGGAAAATAACCATCTGAAGTGTGTGTGTGTGTTTGTGTGTGTGTTTACAATAACATCAGTATCATACCGTGGTTAAGTTACAGGTTTGGCTGATCTCAACTCTTTCTCCCTCTCTTCGACCCTTCTGCCCTGCATCGTTTCCACCTTCCTTCCATCCCTCATCCCTCCCTTTCTCCCTCCCTCCCTCCTGCCGCTGTCTCTTCATTCCCGCTTTTCTTTAGAAAAAGCGAGAGGAGATGAGCAGAGCAAGAGAATCCGTGGCTATTGTGTGTCAATCACAGTGTGTGTCATGGTCTCTCCCCCTCCTGGTGATTAGCTCTCTTAGTGCAGCTCTGCAGTATCTCCCCAACAAATAAACCCAGCCTGCAGCCACTGAGGCCTTGGGCATGAGTTCACACACACACACCCACACACACACATACACACACTCATGTACACACAATCCAATTACTCACCCCCTTTGTCACACCCAGCTAACACTATAGAGCACACTAACTGTGCTATGAACGATATTACTGCAGCTATGGTGATATAAATTTTACTTCAGCGTTGAGAAAAAAAATTAGAAATATTATGTATTACACACACACACACAGACACACACACACGCAGTATTGCAGTATTACAATAAGTTTACATTCATCTGGTAAGTTTTTGAACACATGCTCTACAGAGATTAAATCATAAAACAAAACAGAAAATATGGCCTTTGCAAAACTTACACCTCATGATGTATTTTATTAATTATGCATTCAAATGTGCATAAATGTACCCTATTTGTACTTATTTGTACTTTTAAAATCAAACAGTATAATTTGCATCAGGGCTTTCAATCCTTTATATTTCGATTATTTTTACATTCAGAATTTCAAGT
>JBBPDC010000002.1:11360435-11375036 GCA_037974485.1 Hemigrammopetersius urotaenia | reverse complement strand
TATAAATTACTTGTAATATGTATTTAAATGTATTTACATCAAACTGACAGCATTATTAGTATTTTTACAGCTATATATCGATATCCTATCTAGGTAACCCCTATACTTAAATGTTATGATAAATAGTTAATTTCATATCCGAATTATATTGTCATGTTTTAAGTGCCTAGCACAGTTACCACTATGGCAATATGTTATTATCTGTGTTGAAAAACAGCTAAAAGCATGTACTTAGACACATATTAGACACATATTCTGGGAGCATGCCCAGTGATGTGTACCTTAAGGGACAGGAAGCAAAGTGAAAAAGCAATCCACACATTATTTATTTTGCTGATCGCTTAAAACAACATTCATAAGGTGCAATGCAATTTTTGTTGCGACATTCAGTGAATATAGGCATACAACACTGATTGAAATATATTGGTCAAAACATAATGTAATAATACAAATTTCTCTTATAATGCAAAGCAGTGCAATAACACTAGAGCACAGCTGGTCATGTGCTTGGTCAGCACCGACAACAAACTTCAGTGTTTATGGAAAACTGTATATTTTTTGTAATGTCTTTGTAATGTCTCTGGTGATGAGCTCCATTTCTGTTTTGACCGCTACGTAATTCATGTACTGTACAACTCTCATCCCTCTAATCTGAGCTTAGTCTTCTGTCAGTATGCGCTGGAGCTGCTGGAGTCTTCAGTAGCTGTTTTCTGTAAGACAGCTGGATGAAATACTCGGGTGGAGAGGGTGTCAGTGGAACCTGTTTCTGTAGCTCGCTTCTTTGTGTGGTTTGTCATTGAAACTTTACTGTACACTCTCGCTGTAGGCGACTGGAACGTATCCTGGTCCCAGCAGGAAGGGTAGAAACAACGGAAACATTAAACATGTGCCACTGAATCAGTGCGCAGGGTGGGTGGAAAGAGGCAATCCCTTTTGAGAAGGTGACGGATGTGGAGGACGTGATGGAGGAAGCCAGGCTTGATCTTGTACCTCATTGTCTTCTTCATGTTCCATAGCAAAAGAGAAAATGTATAGAGCATCTCAGTCCATGAACAATTAAAGCAAAATGTATCCCCTATCTATCCAGAGTAGAATGATTTTATTTGTTTTATGTACACAATTTTGTTTCTGGCTGAAAAAATAATCTGCAGATTTATTTGAATATTTTAAAATGTAGATTATAGAATTTAGAATTTTAACACAAAATGAAAGAAATTAATTGTTTCTTCAGAAGATGAACATCATCTTCAGTTCAAGTGTAGCTTTTTTCTGTCCTTCCTTATTTAAAACCTTTCTATTATTAAGTAATCGAAACGTGTTAACCTCTTTCTGAGGTGGAAGCTTCTATACTGCGGTACAGGGAATCTTTGAGGTGATTATCTTCTTTACTTTACCACTTTTAAAAGTACCACCTTGATCTTTTTCTGCTTCTCTTTCTGGTTCTGCAGACCTCACTGTAGCTCATAAGGTGGAGAAAGCTAACTTTGCCTGAGCATTTCAAAACGAAGAGAGTGTGAGTGAGGTGGTGAATTTAAAAACGCGTAAGTACAAAGGTATGTTAGGTTTCCATTATATAAGCTCTCACAGACTGTTTATGGGTGTTGATTGCTCTGGTGTAATTCATGGTAGAAAACAGTTTTGAGGTTGTCTCTTGTTTATTGAAATCTATATAGTAATCAGGACCTGGGGCAAGCATTCCCACGCCAGCTTCGGTGCCATCTTACTAAATAACATTTCAGGGAAGAGGATCTTCTTTTGTTCTGAGCTGATCTGTATCTCCGTGGATTCTTACACTGCGCAGGAGGATGTCTGCAATGGGCATAGCTTGGAAAAATTCTTACAAAGAGTAAAGCAACATTTTTCCTGGTTGAAACAAAGGCTTTACCTTAAACCCCTTCATAAGTCATGAATTATAGTATTTATTGCGAAATGTTTTGTCTCCTGTTGGAAACACATACAAACACATATGAGTTAGTGTAGACCTTGCTGACAATGTGAAGGCTGTAGAAATATAATGTAGCTGATTTCTAGATTTCTAGACAATTTCTAAGGCATACTTTTTTTCATTTTAAAGATACTATTTCACATTTTGAAGGGATTTTTAAAACTCATTGCCTGCATTCACTAAGACTGTAAACAGTGTCTTTTCAGTGTTTGTGCTATAGCTAATGAAGTGCCGGCAGTTTAAAGGTAGTAGTAAAGTTGACTTTTTTGAACCCTGCGGTTGGTGAGAGTGAAGGACTCTGTGTGAACTCTCTGTGTGTTTCTGTGGCAGCACCGGCTGTACCTCAGGTGTCCGCACTTCTGTAATGTGTGTAATTTTATTGCAGTGTTTGTCTATCTTGAAATTACTGCAGCAGTGTCTTTGTGCGCACTGTGATTTCCAACAGCGTTTTTTTCGCTCGCACTCACTGAAGTGAAATGGAAGCTAGTGGCCCAGGTTTTTTTTCTCTCTCTCTCTCTCTCTCTCTCTCTCTCTCTCTCTCTCTCTCTCTCTCTCTCTCTCTCTCTCTCTCTCTTTCTCTCTCACCATCCCATCTCATGCTTTCATTCACCTCTGTATAGGTCTAAGATGGCAAACTAACATAACTAACACAAACATTCAGTATTTCTATTCAGTAATTTAGTACTCTAAGTATACTTTATATATATACATATACATATATATATATATATATATATATAAATATATTTATATGTGTAAGAGTACACTTAAAACAAAAGTATGCATATTATGTTAAATTACTAAATCAAAATTCTAAATATGTAGTATTAAATAAAATACTGATTGTTAGTTTACATTATTCTGATTTCTAATTTAGAAAGGTATGAGTGTGTGTGTGTGTGTGTGTGTGTGTGTGTGAGACACAGAGAGAGAGAGAATCTTTTTGTGTCTGGTGATGAATTAGTCCTGTAGTCTCTGTTTTAAAAATTCTTCCCATGGCTTCACAAACACTGATTAATGTAACCACATGCCATTACAATATGCTCTCAACTCATGAGTTTTCTTTGAGTTGGTATACGCGTGCTTGAGTGTTTAAGATGATTTATCCTGTTAAAAAATAAATAAATAATGGTATACATTTGTCCTGATTGTAGCCAAACTGTTAAAGCCTGTTCAGGGTCTGAAAAGGGGCTGTGACAAAATGCTCTGCTGTTTACCATGGAGACAAGGGTAGCACACTCTCCGTTTCTCTGGTAACCGAGGCCTTTCTCCGCTGCGACGGCTATTGAGCTCCCACGGAGAGACAAAAGAGCGGCCTGCGCTGGTAATTTCTTATCTGGAAAAAAAGCCCATTAGTGCCTGGGTTTAACTAGAGCCCACACAAAAGTAAGGAGAAATCATTGCCATGCAGCCCCACTGATGGGGGTGGGGGTGAGGGGCTGTTGAGGGGTGTGTGTCTGTGAGTGTGTGTGTTGGTGGCGGTATCCAACCCTTTGCTGTTTCTTCTGTGTACCAGAGATGTAAATAAACATGCAGGTTGCAACACTTCAATAAATAGCTTATGAAAGGACCATTTGGGGAAATAATGTTCTTATTATTGTGCTAAAAGAATGAATAAGTACACAGTTTTAACTTTGTCAGTGTAGCTCCTTCTAACCATGGCCTCATTATTCTGTAAAACTCACATCCTTCTTTCTATGTTTTAAACTAGAAGACCCCTCACAAGCACTCTACAAGCATTTTCTGTAACCCTTTAGGTACTCCTACTAACTTTCTGCCTAGTCTGCTGAAAAGTGCAAATTGTGTTCCTTTTAGTAAATGATCTACAGAAATCTGTGGCTGGGTCGAGGAAACGGAGACAGAGATGATCCGGATTGTTTTTATCATGGATTGAACTTCCATTGATCTGTGCCTCTCAGTTCTCTACAGACTTCCGATTAAGATATGAAGAAGCAGGAAGAGAGGGAGCACAGTGAAGGAGAGAGGTAAGTCAAGTGACCGTGGAGAAGAGATATCGACCTCTCTCCAAATCCCCCACAGGAACCTAGTGACCCCCTTGCTTAAATGCCACAACCCTCCCTCTCTCCAGCTCTGGACTGATGTGACATTTGACATAATTGTTAGCACAATCTCTCTCTCTCTCTCTCTCTCTCTCTCTCTCTCTCTCTCTCTCTCCTTTCTCTCTTTTCTTTCTTTCTCTCCCTTTCTCACTTTCCACTTGTGTCTGCTCTCTCTGTTTTCTTCCCCTCCCCTATCGCATCACACATAATTTGAGGTTATACCTGTACAAACACAGTATTCAGTCCCAGCAAGACAATCCCGATTCACAGAAAATTGTCTTGTGGTACTCTCTCTTATTCTGTGTTCATACGTAATAGAACCCTTTTGAGAGAGGAGATTAGCTGCTGTCCGGTGGTAAAGAATGAAAGACGTTCAAATTTGCTGATTCTGTTAACTGAGTGATATTCACTTTCTCATTCTAGACAGTGAATTTCTATGGAGATTATTTAGGTTCTGTTTGCAACTAAACACCTGTGTCAGCAATGGGAGCCCCTAATAGTAGCAAAATTAGAAGAGCAGAATGCCACTGGGGAAATTTTTGGAAACACGTGGAGGCTATAAACTGGCAACATAACAAAACAAGTACATTTGGAAATTTGTATTCGTGGGATTTGAACACAAATAATAAATACTTATCATAGATTATTAGAATGTTTAACATGTATTTTTGCATCCATGCAACTTTTTTAATTTCTTTGTTTCATGGTATGTTGTCCCCTTCATGTTTGCTGGTCCATATAAGAATGTTTGTTTATTTCTGGCCTATTCTGATAGTTAGGTGTGTCTAATAATATAATACCAGTGACTCCCCCTCCGCAAATTCTCGCAAAGTATATCATTGCGCATTCTTATCAAAGTCCCACAACCCCTCTCATTAATATGTAGTCCAGACTGCTGACTCCTATGCATCATTGTCTAGCGGTAGGAGGCTGGCTAATCACTCAGCTCCTATCAGTCGGCCGACAGAAGGCGAGCAATCATGCCTGTCAGCCAGCCGGGAATCATGGGAGATCAGGAGAGGTTAAACAAGGCTGACAGACGTGATAATGACAACTCGGTTATAAATTAAGATGTGACTATGATAAAAAAAGAAGAGCAGGCCAAAAAAATATCCCGTCCCAAAGCACTGTTTTGGTGTGTGTGGGTGTGTGTGTGTGTGTTTGTGTGTGTGTATGTGAGAGATTTTGACTGTTGCACCATCATCATTTTGCTGTCTGCGCATGACCAGTGGTGTTTCGATTTTTTATACTGTGGGTCTGAATGAAACTGTCCTGCCGCATCTGATAACACGTCCAGCGAGTTTCTGCTATCTGACAGAAGCCTCCTCTCTGACAAGGGACGGAATGGGAATTAGGAAAGAAAAGGGGGCTGAGGAAAAGAGAGATTGAGAGGTTAGGGGGAAGAAAGGCCTCAGTAATATGTTGTAATGAGTAGGGCACCATTTCTGATTGCTGCGGGTCCAGACACACACTATCTTCCTCTTGGATATAGAAACAGGCAGCTGCAACTTCTTCCCAAGCAGGAAGAGATGGACCCTTATCTGATGGGAAGTTTTTTCTTTTTTTTTTGCCCAGCATTTGTGAGTAATTCCAGATAAAGAGGATACAGAACTGACATATTCCCTCTGTAGCTAAAGAGATTAGCATTGGAGGACCTTTAGTAAAAGCTGACAGGGAATTAGGAAAAGCCGGGAAAAGTAATCCATCTTTTATTTTCCTTTTGTTGTATGATGGTGTGTTTGATCATAGCCGTGGGCACATCTGAGCCGTGTGGGCTTTTAAGATGCTCTTCTGTAATTGATAAGCTTCCTGAGGCACAGAGAATTTTGCTCTGGGCTTGATTACATCACTCTGGCTATATGAGAGAGTTGTACCTCTATATATTTTCTTCTCTAAAATTTCCATTTTTTTGTCTCAGCCTCTCTATACTGAGTGCACTTAGTGTGTATGTGTGTATGTGTGTGTGTGTGTCAGAGGTTATTCCCATTTCCTGTACTTCAAATCTCGTCTTCAGCTAGATCAAAGGTTAAAGGGACAGCTCTGTGTCCAGCCCCTTCCCATACTCCATCTGACAGTAAATACCCTCAGTTCACTCTTCCGCACCAACAAACGCCTCACGCATGCTGCCACTGATTTAGATTTAGGAACAAACACACATGAACACACACACACACACAAATAGGCCAAACTACAAATGACGTTTCAATCAGATGTTTTGTACTGACACCTTGCACTGTTTTGGTTATACTGCAGAGAGCTACAGTACAACCAAAACAGGACTGCTTTGTAGTCACACATACACAGGTGTTCCTTTTAGGAACAAGAGAAAGGCATGCAAGATAGGGAAAGAGAGTGAAACAGGGAATGAGACACTGTTGGTTGGTGTGTGTGTGATGGTTGGGGGATTGGATTGGTCGGGTGGGGAGGGTGGGTTGTAATCATACCTCTAAAAATGAGAATCGGTTAAATTCAGTGTAAACTAATGTGCTTCCAGGCAATTATGGGATTAATCATTTTTATTCTATTACGCTGCCACTGAGAATGGCACTGAAGGAGGAGGTTGTGATGTGTGTATGCATGTGACCTCGACTGAGCAGTTGCAGTGCTTTTTTTAAATGCCTGTTTAAGGTTGCAAACAGAGTTCAAGAAACCTTAATTACAGCGTGACGGGGAAGAAATTGCAAAGTTATAAAACGAAACATTCAGATGGATTCTGTAGAAAATTACTGCTTTAATACTGTTGCCAAAAGCCTGAATCTTTCACACAATGCCACAGATTCCCACCCTAGAACGGCCACAGCAAGGGCCTTCAGTAATAACTAATATATGTGTATATGAGAAATTACCTTGTACAAAACCATGGTACCTTGCATTTTGCCAGTCTTATCTGTTCTTGTGAATGGGAAAATGTAGTGAAATTACCACAGATTTTTTTTCTGGTTCTCTAAATGTGACATGCTCTGTGTGTGTGTGTGTGTGTGTGTGTGTGTGTGTGTGTGTGTGTGTGCGCGTGTGTGCGTGTGTGTTTGTGTGTATTGGTGCTGACACATCAGACTTTCCTATTTTCCAGTCCTTTTTGTGAGCGTGCAAATAGATGTGCATCAGTAATGAGGACACGGGACATCATATTTGGGGGGCGGAATTTGGTTACCGGCTAAGAATCACATTTTGTGCTGACTCCCCCTCCATTTAATTTCAGTGTTTAGGGCTGTTCGGCTTCTTCAAGTAACTGCATGTGTAACTTATTTTATTTAGAAATGAATGTGCCTTTATCTGATAGAAATCATCATTTATCAGAAAAATTAAATTTGACACTCTTACAACATATAAAAGTAATTTAATTAAATGCCCCCCTCTTCCCCCTTGCACTAGCAACCTTTTTATACAAGCCATGAATTTAATTAAGACTTTTGGAAAGTCCTGATACCCTGCTATGGCTGGAACAATACACTCATCAGCTAAGGCACCGCTTTACGAGAGAAATATCTATGAATCATAAAGTCACGTAATCTTTATCACAAATGATATTAGTATAATAGAAATGATTAATTCAGTATAATGTAATCCATATCTTGAAATGAAGTCCCTCAGCACTGTTTCTGGCCTACACGTGTGCTCTGAATTCTGTAGCTTGAGAGACCTCATGCTGAACAAGACTGCTTAGCAAAGCAAGGTGGCCCTCCAGTGTGGGCTGGGAATATGGTAATAATTAAGATTTGAATGTGAACGGATACTTAAAGGACAACCTAAAGAAAAAGAATATGTGGCCAAGTGCACATGGCCTCTGCTATTCACTTTCAATTAATACTTTTAGCCTCAATTTTTATAAATAAATGATAAAGCAATAGATTTGGCATTGGACTTTGCCTTTGCAGCATCTGTTTATTGCCAATAGTTGTCATCATAGATCAAGAGATCTCCCCAATTGAAATCTCAATAAAAGGACTTTCTAATCCTTTCAAGGCATATATTTTGTATATGACTGCACACATATGTGCGGTCACCTATTGGTAGGCAGAAGTAGGCACAAGCGATGCTGTTTGTAATGTAAAAGTCTGATCATTGCCGTGGATTGGGCCATGGCCTCTGCTGTAATTAGCACATTTTCTCTAACTCTCCCAACTTTTGGAATCATTCTCATTGATGTTACATTAAATATTAAATTAACTGTCTATATATATTTGCTTCCCCTGAAAGGCATCGTCGCATGAAGCCTGTGTTTTGTCATTTTAAGGCTCTCAATTTGTAAACAAACATTTAATAAATTGAACTACACACAATCCGTGACACAAGAAAATGATCAGTGATTAGTAGAACCTCCAGCATTATGCTCTCACTAAAACCTTTTTTTTGGTCTGAAAACCATTTGTAAAAATGGTATATTGAGTTAACCTGTTTCAAATGTGTACCACATTTTCACATGCATGTAATATATTACATCATCACCATTTGGATTTCACTTTTATTACGTTTTGCTGTTGTGTTGATGTAATATAATTTATTGATGCAAAAGGTTTGCATACATTTCAACACAGTGATCACTGCATTTTTTTCCACTTTATTTCTCCCGTTTTAATAATATCTATTCCTAAAGACTGTCTCCTGAATCACATCAGTGTGGAAAAAGAGCAAATTGAGAAAGTGAGACACTGCTCTCTTTATATTTACCAGTTTCACTGTGGACCATCCCATAAGTGGTCC
The DNA here is from genome assembly GCA_037974485.1 of Hemigrammopetersius urotaenia. Lineage (NCBI taxonomy): Eukaryota > Metazoa > Chordata > Actinopteri > Characiformes > Alestidae > Hemigrammopetersius > Hemigrammopetersius urotaenia. Next base: position 11,366,330 of record JBBPDC010000002.1, on the reverse strand, counting down.
CATAAGTAAGCAGTGCTTTTAGTGGGTGCATACATAGAAGGGGCAATATGACAGCATGTATTAATGTAATAAATCATGCCGCATTGTGTCACAATTTGCTTTTCTGTGTATTGTCCGGATAGTCTCAGTACATGTTTCATTATTGTCACTCAGAATTAAAAAGTAATAAATATTGTGACATATTGTGTCGATGTATTGTAAAAAAGAAAGCTTTGTGTGAAACCTATGCACACAGAAAGTGCAGAACACCCTTTTATTTAAATTGCTTCAGCAGGGTCATGCTCTTCCTCAAGATTAATCATTTTAAGGCAAACTTTTGAAAATGTTTATTTTTTAAAGAACTTTGCGGCTCACATGTTGTTGCTGACAGACACTGATCTATTGCTTGGCTCAAAAAAAATAATGATTAATGTTTGTTTATTGCCAGTGTTAGAGCTTTGGACACTGCTGTAATTAGGAAATGTTACTTTCAACTCTATCAGTAAGTCTTTTGGAACAACCAGGGTTACAGTAAATTGTATGTCAGTCTGAAAAGTACGAAATTGCATTATAGCTGACTGGTCCACTCAGGGTCAGCAGTATACGTGTACCGATTGTCTTGAATACTGTCAAGCTTAGTTCTGTATGCTGTATCAGATAGGCCTATAAAGGATGAAAGTAATGAGAGAACAAATGAATACATTTAATTAAGGCAGTGCTTTATGTTATCGCAGTGGAGTTGGCCCCATTGGCAATACTGATGAACAGAGGTCTATTATTGGTGATTGATTATAAGTTATTCTAATCAAAGGGTAATTACACTCCTAAATCCAGTGAGGAATCAATGATCAGTGTACATCTGAAGCTCTCTCCTTGTTCACTGTGCTGGATTTCCTCTAAGTAACAGAGGAGTGACAGATACTCTGCCCCTTCCCTGCTCAGGCTAAACCGTTCTTAATCAATTTGATTGATTTAATTACATACAGAGGAACAACAGGACACAGGGAATGTATCTAGACTAACAGAATAAGCTGTCAGTCTAATCCCATAACACTGGTCTTTGGACACAGAGGATCAGAGTCAGGGGACCAATGGAGGAGGCAGCCATAGAAAAGTCAATCAGTACATATGAGGTTAATGACAATGTGCTCACATTTACATGCTGTGAAAATGTATTGTAGAAATGCACTTTTTTACCAAAAAAGTGCACTGCCTTAACCAAAAAAATGTATTATTGTGACTGTGATTGCGATTCTTCTTACAATCACAATTCATGCCTAATTTGTAAAATGTTCATTCCAGTGCAGTAATTGAATAGTTTACCATCGTAGACATCTTTCTGTACTTGACTGACAGTAAAAAATCTTATCAGCTTATTTGCATTGTTGTGTAATGCTTTACTGAAGACAGTATAAGAGAAAAGGGTTGTGAAGTGGAGAGAATGCAAGAACAAGGCGACAGCCAAGAGAGACAGAGACGGGTCTGGGAATGAAAACACTGAGAGAAATTCTGTGCATACAAAATGTTCATGAGCAAGAGAGAGAGAGAAAGGAGAGAGAGATTGAAAGAGGGGGAACCAAAGGGTGGAGGGGGGGGGGGCGTATGAGTGGAATTTGACAGAAGCACACCCTCAGCAAGCCCCAGGTGTCACTTGGTGAAAAAGGGAAGATTCAAATTAGAAAAATTAATAACAGTGTGCTGGATGAAGAATAAAAATGCATATTTTGGAATACAGCTGTGACAAGAGCAGAGGAATTAGTCCAATTTATGGTGGTAATTGCTTTGCTAATTCCTCTGTTAATTTCTCTTTCACTCTAACTAAGGATGATAGCATAATAGACCGAGACTCACATTTAACCCTCTGAGAGGACCCCTCTCTCTCCTTCTCTCCCCCTCTCTCTCATTTTTTCTTGTCTTCACATTAACCCTCTCCCAGCCAGTGTATAATGCAGAAAATGTCAACTTACAGTGCCTTCTTTTGTTTTTGATTTAGGTTAGATTCCACATCACCGCAACATGGGCAAATTTGAAATTGAGACACTGCTAAACTGCAATTTCCTACCACTTCTAGAAACGACATATTCAATAATCTAGCATCAAACCCAGCCATTATAGAACACGGTGAGAGACGGAATGCACAAAAAAGTCTTTCTCTTGTGGAAATCTATTGAAAAGACAAATGCGAATGTGTTCACTTCTCATGTGGAGCAATTTTGGAACAACACACAGCACAGCGCAGTTATTTGGCCTTGAATACAATACCTAAGCATGCTCATATTGAGTGATTTCAGACAGTGTGGTGACAAAAAAATGTATAGAGGGAAAAACTCTTAGTATGCTTACAGTTTTCATTTCTGTTCACATACCTTCTCCATGCCTTGGCACTCACTTTGTATGAGGCCTCTGGGGTTTGGAGGACATTGCTTATCTAATTGTTCCCTCTGAATATGCAATTCCATCATGTACCAACATGATGATTCCTCAGCAACAGCTGTTAAAATATTTTGAACTATGGTAAATGAACATTTGATTGTTACGACGGGATTCCTTGCAATATCTTCTCCAAGAGCATATTTTTTCTGTCAAAACCAAAAGACTCTTTTTGAGCTGTATGATGACTGATATGTATCTAATCTTGTTCTTAAAGTCTGAACATCAAAGAGTCATGACTAGATTCTTTTTTATTCAGATTACTCATTAATTTTGTTACAGTCATCAATAACAAAAATCTCTTTTTGTTTATGTAAGCTGGTTATACGTTTTATGACTGTGACGATTTGTTTGGTTATTTAATAGTGTTTCAGTGTTTTGGGTTGTTCCCACAAAACACATGATCTTGAATGGGCAGTTAAATTTCAGCCATTAATGAAAATAAATGATTATGAACCACTGAATTAAACTAAAAGATAGTTCGATCAAAAATGTAGGTAGGGATAATGTCACTAATGTCACTAATTGAGCAAACTGATGCTTATCGGATTCTTTTCTTGTTAGCTGTTTGATTTGTTTCACATTGATGTAAGATTGAGCTTTAACACGATAAAGAAAGCCATTCAAGAGGCAAATTATATTTGTATTCTCTCAAATGTAAGCAGGGCCACATAACACTGTGTGTGACCTGATATAATTACACAACATTTAAAATGCAATTCTGTGTAAATTTCATTACAATGAAAGAATGAATTTAATTAAGATCTTTTAGAATGATCATGTAGTTTGATTGTGGCATTCAATTGTTATGGTTAGTTATTAATTTTTGAAGTGAAAAGTAAGCACAAATCGCTTGGTATAACTCCTGTTTTCATAACATGATGAGTTGAGGAAATGGTTGCTGACATGAGGTTTGCCACTCAACTGAATTCCCATCTGTCACGGTTAGTTTCACAGTTGTCATCTGTTTTGCTGTCGCTCTGCAGTCTAGCTCTGACCTCTAACCTGGACGCATTCTATCCAAATAACATTAGTGGCCTGTGTGTTCTTTAGCTCGCCTTTGAACCAGCTGAGTAAGACATCTGTCCTGTTGAGTTTCAGCTCAACAGCCTCACTTGTGTCCCCTCATACTCTCTGTTTTATCTGATTGTATGCTTATTAGCTGTCACTTTGAGAGCCAGGAGGTGATGGGCAAAGTTCAGCCATGTCCAACACAAAAAAACCCCAACAAAACAAAACACTGAGCGTGGCAGGAGATCTGTAGTTGCATTTCTAATGAGAACATTTTGTTCTGCATCATTGCGACATGGCCTTTCTATCAGTTGCAAATGTCATTCAGGAAGCCGCAGTGCTGAATTCTACATGACTAATTGTCGGGCCTTAATTAGCATAGCAGAGCAAGGTATGCAGTGCTGAGAAGAGCTTCCATTAAGGGCGTATTCAGAGCCCGCAAGACAGCAAGTGTCTAAGAGCTAATGCAGATTTAAAGAACATATGTTGTTATGAATCAGAAACTAGAAAGGACAAAAGAGAGGGAAAAGGGGAGGGGTGAGTGGAAGTGAGTGCTGAGGGGGGAAACAAATAACAAGACGTCCTCTAACAGAAATTTTAGTCGCATTGTGTTCCCATCATAAATCAAGCTTGTCGAGGTCCCATTGAAAGCCCTCACACTCATATTTCCATTACTGCCCTTTTTTGCCTGTGTGTATGAATGTGTAGGTACCTGAGTGCTATTTGCTACATAAGATCAAGTGCACAGCTCATACGGTCCCCTCTATTTAAGTGATTTACAAGCTGGAGCTTTAATGCAATAGAATTAGGGTGTCTATTTTATCTGGCCACTAGCTGGGACAGAAATGACTAGTTCCGTTCAATATCTTTTCTTCAGCAATAGAGTGATCCCCTTAATGCACATATGATTGTGTTTGGAGAGCAGGACTCGATGCTGCAGTTTCTTTTTCTGGTCATTTTTCTACAAAATTTTAAATTTAACCACTAACTGAAATCAGGGGTTCTGTGGTGCCACAGTTCTAGGTAACATTTTTGTTTACAACCATAAATTGTGCACATTCCACTAATGTGGCCTAAAATATAGCTTTTATGTGCTGTTGTCCTGTCAGAATCATTGATGTGCAACATGTACACAGCATAGCACTAAATCAGGTTTATTTGGTGAGACCTGTGATTTCACTCAGTTTTCTGCTGTGTTCCAGTAACTACATATGCTTCTGTCTTGAATAAACACTGTCATTATGACTGTTCACAATGGCTGAATTGCCTCAAGCATTGCCACGGTCACATCTCAGAGTTCAGCTCCAAATGTCGCATTGTGAGAGAATGAACAGCAGGAGGGATATGCCTGCATAGCATTTATTACTATGCAGAGCATTTATTACTATGTTGCTATATTATGGTATAGATCTGTGTGTTCATTTAAAGGAAACATATGTCCTTGCGTGTATACATCTGTATGTGTGTGTCAAGGAGATGAAGTTGTTTGTGCTGGCTGTGATGTAGATATGAGCCCTGTCAAATGACCTTTCACATTATATGGCGCTGTGTTTAAAAGGAAAGCGAGCACAGAAGTCCCAAAGAGCTGTTAGCGGCTTCACTTTCCTGGGGTTGGCTGTGTTAGGTGGTTTAAGTGAGGTGTGCATGTCCATGCGAGAGGAGGCCAGCACCTTTACTCCACTTTTCAAACTCCAAAATCCAGGAAGAATGATCCCCGGTAGACTCACTTCCAAGGCATCTGAAGACGTGGTAGAGAGAATGGGGAGGGTGTGGAGGACACATTAAAGCAGGAACATTCTTTAACCATGGCAAGCTTAGCTGTTGTACATATTCCACTCAAGGCCAGGGCTCCAAACTCATTATGGGGTCATGCTGCCATATAATAGAGATTTAGTCAAGGCTACATGACTACAAGTGTGTGTGGGTTGAAACTGTCAACCTGAGAGGACAGACAGATGCTGCCTTCCACCGCCCTTTGCTCGCTCTTCGCAAGCCTGGGCCCAAGGACAAGCGCCATTCAGACATCTCTCTCAGAATTCACATTCAAACCGCCTGAGCTTTCAATTAGTGTTTAGCTCATGAGAGCCACCTTGAGCTCCTTTGAGAGGAGAGGTGGGTTTCAATGCAGGCCGAACACACAATAGACAGGCAGGGAGTGGGGGATCTAAGCAAGGAATGATGAAGATATAGTTGAAGCTTAGCATTCCCCCAGGCCTGTATCTATTGCTATGTTTTATATATTCGTTGGAAAGCATTTTTCTGCTAATTAAATATATATATATATATATTAGAGGTGGGCATAGATTTTTTTTTTTTAATGTAGCTAAAATGGCTCATTTGAATTTTCTGTCGAAGGTCTGAAGCCCCCACCCCAAAAAAAAAATGATCCCAATGCCTGTTTTCATAGTGTAAACCATAAATATGCCTCCAAATGTTCTCCCAGATCACTTTAATTTCATTTTGAACTCAGTTTAA
>JBBPDC010000002.1:11326050-11337357 GCA_037974485.1 Hemigrammopetersius urotaenia | reverse complement strand
ACAGAAAACCACATGACAACAAGGACACGTGACAAAAGCAAAAACCTAGAAACACATCAAAATAAAAGCCCCAAAAAGCCAACAGAAAAGCAGTGGCCCTAATGGCCACTGACCGAACCATGACAAAAGCCGTATTTGTAATTCCAGCATGCCTGTTTTCTTTAGTATGTGCTGCTGTTTTCTTTGGTATAAGCAGAGTAAATACAATAATAAATTAATTTATTATTCAGTAATGAAACTTTAAGAAGAACTGCTGATCAAAGGGCAGCAGCCAATCAGCAGCAAGGAGAAATAAATAGCATTCTCGGATTAGCTACTTTCAAACCTCCTGCCTCTGACTCCAGCTGTATTTTATCATCCCAAGACGCACTTACCAAACCATTAATAGTTATATTTCTATGGAAATTTGGCTGAATTTATGTTAATACTTATGTTACAAAATTAGTAAATTATATATTTTTAAATTATTTAGCACCTACATGTATACATTTTTTTACATTGCCATGAAAAAAGCTGTGACGTCCGGGCCTTGTATGCCACACCCCCTCGTCTTCGTGCAGGGTGTGGTGCTTAGCAACCCAGCACAAGGATGAGGGTTGTGGCGGACGAGGCCCAAACATCACAAAAGTAAAAAAAAACAAAAAACGGGAGGATATCTGCAGTTTCTGCATTAGCACAGGGGTTTCAGCGAGCAATGATTAGTTCGGTTCTCAGAAAAAATCTGCTTTGGACTGAAATCGTGACTGCTGATTTGTGTTAAAGTGGGCTTTTACTGTATGCCCAATATACCAGTTTCTTATAGTGCTCAATAGAAAAGCTAGAGCACAGATCCCCTTGTAACTATATATAAACTGACGGTTTAATTGTCTTTTTTGTACACTTTATGCAACAATTGTAGTACAAGCTTAATGTGTCCACACTGGGCTTCATGCTTCCTAGATATCTTTGCATTGTTGCATCTTTGCAACAAACATTATGTTGAAATGATGTACTGGACTAATGAGATGTAGGCAAGCTAACAAAACTTTCAGCTGTTGAGAGTATTTTACCATTATCTGCTTAACTAACAAATAAAATAAATCTTTTCTCACTAAATCTAAAGATGTGAATGTTTCCTTTTTTAAATATGTATTTTTTTTAGTCATCTGATTCAACATTTTAATTATTTATTGTGGTGATTCAGTGCATCTGAAATGTCTGACTGTGAGAAGTAATTGCAACAGTTTCATATAATATTGATCAGGTGATTATGTAATAACTTTGACATGCCTATTTATTGTGCTAAAATTGTGTTTAAACAGATGCAAACTTCAAGGTGGGAACAAACTGCTGTATCTAATTGCAAATCAACAGCCAAGTAAAGTTTGAGCCCAGCTCATACAATGCTAACTCAATGGTGAATGACCAGTTACAATTAGTACCACACCCATCTGTCTGAGGCTGTGAAGCACAGATTAAGTTGGATCAAAATTAAAGCTTGTTCTTGGTACTGGAGCTGGATATATATTGCACCATTACAGCACACTACTCATTTTATAGAATAGTTCTTAATCTATCTTTTACCTAGCATTTGCTTGTCAGTGTACATTCTTGCCAGTGTACAGACCCTGTATTGACATTTTAGATTTTTCACAGCAAAAATTATTTTCATTGACGATGCAGAATCAATAGTTTGACTATATGTCTGATCACAAAGGAAAAACTTACTGGAGAAGTCTGAGTCAACTGAAAATAACTAGATAAAGCACTCACTGAATAATCAGATGGATCAGCAAGAAGATTTGATTTGTTTGGTTCTCAAAAAGAAGGGTGTGTTGCTGCAGCATATTATGAGAGGCCTTTTTTCTTTTGTCACGATGAGACATTTGATAATGTCTAGACTTTACAATCGTCTCAGTGTGTGACATCCATATATTTCTGGTGGATGAAAAGACAAACGGCAATGTAGGTCTCAGAGCAGTGGTGAAACAAGTGATTTTTAGATTTAAATTAACCTTATTTTTGACTTTTCATAATGCTTGTTTATTATTCTCATAAGGAAGCACTGGCATTTGTTTTGAAACAGCTGTCATGACTGTTCTTGAGAGACATATTTTTATGGTTTCTTTTTTATTTGCTTTTTTAAAAGTGACTAATATTGTTTTTTTTCCCTAACCCATTAAGGTAGCCCAGGTTTATTACATTCTAAAATGTATTAATCAGTAACTACAATGCAAACTCTTATGCAGTAGATATGTGTAGTGAAACTTTGGACCCTGCAGGCCATTTAACTGAAGTGTTGTTTTCTGATGGGGTCAGTTACAGTATTAGCTACTAGAAAGTGTTAAAAATGGACAATGCAAACCATCCATAGTCATCACAATGCAGGTGAGTAATTATAGAGAAGCTGTGGTGTATTTGGAACATACTGAAAACATCTGCCATCAGATGGAGATGATGCCTAAGCTGCAGTATTGCGGTTTATACACTCTTACAGACAAGCACTCTTGTCAGATACATATGGTGACAAGCTGCGCTTTTAAGCTTACAGAACACGTGGAAACCAAAAGAATAACCAGGGAAACACATGAACCAGGGACTAACAAAAAGGAGAGAACAATTATCAACTACAAAAACAAAATTAATTTTCTTTCTCTTCTAAAATGCTTTTTACTGTCTGTATTTGTCAGGAGACTTCTCATAATGGTCTTCAGGCATTAGGTAAATGCATTTTAGTAGGATAGTTTATTGATAAGTAAAAACTTCTGCTGCTTTTCTAAAGTATAGTTTAGAAAATTCCATAATTTTTGACCTGGAATAAACCTTGAAAGTACTCTCTCTTTGCATGAGAATCACTGCCTACTTTTGTGTAGGGGTTGTGTTCTCAAAAATACATTTAAGCTATATTTTATTTTTATTTTCAACATGAAAATAATCCTGTTTTTATATCTGTGATACTCCAGTAAATGAGAGAATTATTTGTTTCTTTATTAGTTGGATGTGGGTCTATGGGAGTCATACTGCAGTGGGGAGTGGCAGTCCAGACTTGGTGAAGGCTGCACAGTTATTGGGTGCCACTATTTTCCAAGTCCGTTTGCAATAAGGAGGGCCACCTAGTGCCAAGGCTCCGCCCACCAACTCCTCTACTTCATTTTTATATATTTTCCACCCGTTTCCCGGCCAGCCCTGCCTCCTGTGATAGAATTGGATAAATGTTTATCCTCGTCTGGCTTGGGGCTGTCTGTGAGGGTGAACTCCTGTCCAATCATATTTCGGGACATGAGGCGCCGCTTTCCCATCTCGGTGCGGGGAGGCGTTTTTCTGCTGGAAACGGGTGGGAAAAGAAAAACAACGTCAATACGCTGCAGCAGCTTTCAAACCCAAGCGCTCAATTCCATTCATCCTCGAGAGGGAAGCAAAAAAAAAGTGGCTATTTATTAGAATACTTGTTTTCTATTGTTCCGCGCCACACAAAAGGCGATTCATTATGTAAGAAGGGAGCCTTTCTCTGGGAGAAACAATAACTTGAAATTGTCTTTTGGAGTCTGTAATAAATTTCATTTTCTTGTCTCTCTCCTCAGTGTGTGGTGAAGTGGTGGGACAGGGAGCCGGCCGCGGCGCACTAAGAGTGTAGATTTTAGGAGGGACGGGGACGGCGGCTCGCCGTGTCCCGGTTTAGGACAGAGCGATAGAAACGGGGAGGACAGTTTCCCCTCATTCCCCGGGCGGGACGACGGCACTCGCGTAAGTTTGTTTAATATCAAATGCCATATGCTTTAGAATATTTACTTGGCTTGCGTTGGGAAGAGTCGAGAAACGTGAAGTTTTTTGTTGGAGCGCAGAGGCGTCGCGTGCGTGTTTGAGGAGTGGTCTTGTCGAAAAAGGGGTAACCGGATTGAGCGCGCTGGAGTATTCGGCACTGCTTTAAGTCTGCTCGAGTTTCTGCTGTAAAAATAAATATTAGAAAACAACATTTTCTTTAAGCGTGAATTTCCACATCTAATGGGATCGTGATTTGCTTGCGCGGGAGTAGGACATCTGCTAAACCTGGACTAGAGTCTGACTGAAGCTGGGAGAGCTGCGATGTGCAGCTTTACATGAGGAGATGGAGAGAGATATCTAGAGAGAAAGGCTGAGAGGATACTTGAATTAATTGCTTAAAATGAAGACATTGGATATAAAGTCCATCAATTACATTCAGTTTTTAGGAACAAAGACACATAGTTTAAACGTGCGCTTAAACGTCACGACACAAAAAATTGACATGGAAAGTGAGTCTAAAATATTTTAAATTTAATATCTAGACTTGTGCATTAATAAGCAGTGTATTTGTCTAAATGCATGTCCGAGCTGCTTGAAATAATAAAAAAAAACACTCCAAACTAAAGTTGCTGACAGTAGCTTATTTAGAGCTGGTCTGTGTGTGTGTGTTTTACGCACTGCGGGGAAATGTTTAAATGTTAAGCTTGGGGTCGGTGCAGACTGACCGACCCTGGGCACGCAGGTGATGAGTTTTGGATATGAGTGGACGTTTTAAGTATAAGTGTCGTAGAGACTTAACAATGCAGCCGAAGCCTGTTTTTTCACTCTTCTTTTCAGCCTATGGGGTGCGTAATTGCGGTTCGGGGGACTCTGCTCCGCCGCTTACACCTGTCAGATGGCCATGTTAAACTGCCTCCTCACGAGTTCAAGAGACTCTCCACTTTTAGGAGAGCCCGAGAAAGAGAGAAAGAGGGAGAGAGCGAGGCTCGACTGTTCGCCTCCACTTTAAACACAAAACTGCATTTCATCCAGAGATGGATGCTGGTTTGACCTTAATGATGGACTGTGTGTGTATAAAATAATACCAGATTATATTATTAACGCTAATACCACATCTGTAATATTTCCTTTCCTGGAGAAGCGAGCGTATTAATCTTAATCCAGCAAATAAGAGCCCTCGAGCGGGTCAGCCCCCTGTTTGTTTAGGGGAATTACCGTGACCTCTGGCCTCACACGTGCACCGACAGCACCCTGATGTCCCCCCAAAACGAGCTCTTCCTAAAGCCACTAGAGAAAAAAAAACATGAGGACAAAGTAAATGTGTCACGCGAGGGTCACAGTGTGTTTCAATGGACTTTAATCCAGAGGAATCGGGACCGTCAAATCTGACTAATTCCCTCACTGTGCTTCTCTCAGCCTACAGACAAAAGGACAAGATTATTATTATTATTATTATTATTATTATTATTATTATTATTAGTAGTAGTAGTAGTAGTAGTAGTCGTAGTCGTAGTAGTAGTTGCAATATTGCAAGTAGGCTATTAGTACTATTAGTAAAACTTTACATTTTTTAAATTGGCTATTTAAACTTAGACTTTATTAAGATTCTAATTATTTAATTGTTATTTAATAATAATAAAAAAACCAACAGCAGTCTTATTTTTAGGTAATTCTAGGTTGTAGTCAGATAATAAAATTAGATTTCCCCCAGTTGTGTGACTATGCGAACTGTATTGTGTTTCCATTATGAGAACTGTTTGTAATTTCAAAACATAAAATATTTAAATGCGTGGATAATTCTGCTTTGGTGTCTACAGGTGTCATTTTATATTTGTGCTCTCTCATTTTAGAAAAAGAAAAATAGGCGGTAAGATGGTTATTTATGTAGACACTTTTATCCCCATCATTTATTTTTCACACCTATAATTTAAATCATCGCATCGCATCATAAAGAGCCTTTTGGCAGATATATTTTTTACCACCGTCATACGTTTAAGCCTAATTACACAATTTAACGTGGGATCATCATACAAAGCCTTTATGTCTCATAAACGTCGCTATTAATCTAATGAAACACCATCCACACAGCTCAACACACATTCTCTCAGCTGCACACGCATCCACACAGTTCCTCACACATCCACACAGTTCCTCACACATTCATACCACACTGCTTTACACACATCCATACGCTCCACACATCCATACAGCTCAACACATCCATACAGCTACACACATCCATACAGCTACACACACATCCACACAGCTCCACTTACATCCACACACATCCTCACAGCTCCACACACACATTCACACAGCTACACTTACATCCATACACATCTATACAACTGCACACATCTCCACACACATCAGCATAGGTCCATACAGCTCCACATACATCCACACAGTTCCACACATATCCCCACACACCTACACAACTTCACGCCACTCCATACACATCTACACAAAACTACCACACATCTGTACACATCCACATACATACATACAGACTGCCATACATCAATGCTGCTTCGCTCAGATCCATACAACTCCACACAGATTCTCCATAAAGATCTGCACACACTTCAGCTCCACACAGATTCTCCATACAGATATACACACACTTAAGCTCCACAGCCAGACACCTGCGGCTGCTCAGTGGGATAGCAATATTTTTGTTTTGCCTTTAATTAGCGACTGATTGGGGTTTTCAGGACAGGTCAGCTGTGAAATTCCAATTACACGTGTGCTGCGTGTACACGTCTTCCACCGCCGGTGATCAGTAACACGAACTTTATCTTAACATGGCATTAGGTCGGTTATGTGTGATATGTTATAAACGCCATTTAAACTAAATCAACTCAGATGCAATTTTAAAGTGATGTGCATTCAAAAGCGTGTCGGAACCACCTGTGCATTCAACTGCCAGTAGACGGCAGTACCACTCCTCTCTAGACTCCTACGGGAGACGGTGGCCTCTTAACTACTGTATGTTTCATGGTAATGTGTATTATCATAATGTTTATGACAGCTCTGAGATGTAGCCTAAATGTGGACGTCCACTTTAAATACGCCGAGAACGTGGTAAAAGGTAAGCCCAGTAGGTAAGCCCAAAAGGTAAGCCCAAAGGTAAGCCCACTAGGGTCTTGTTCAGTTGCAGAGAGGGCAAACGGCTCCAGGCAGTGCCTATAAGCCTGTGTGTAGCACCATGTAAAGCATGAAGTGACTCTATAACTATCTAAGCATTACTTCTTTCCCCTTCCATACAAGAAACTAGACACAGAATGACAAAGATTTATCATTCTTATCCATGAGGTGTTTTGGGTGTAGAGAACTTGGAGGGATATTCTTTTTTGTCCTGGTATTCACTTACTAAAACTCATAGAGACTAAACTGGCAGGCTATCCCGTTATTTACTTTCCGTTAGAGGGGCGGTGTTGACCCCTGTTGCCCCCACCCCTCCTACCAGCTCTTTCCTCGCTCGCTACGTCAGCGTGCCGAGCTCCATGCAAATCGAGCCCCTCTTTCTGGAGCGCCATTGGCCGCTCGCTCATTTTAATCGCTGTCAAAGCGCATCATATGGCCGCCACTTTAACGAGCTCCTCAACTCCACCAGGGAAAGGAGCTCAAATGCACTTTCAATTAACGTGGACGTGAAACCGCAGTGGCAAAAACATCATCAACCTGCAAGAGGAAAACGACGACAACAAAAAAGAAAGAAAGAACTTGAAAACTCACAACCACTGTTTGGATTAAATTACATTTCACTCCGGAGTTCTCTTCGTCTGGGTTGCTGCGCCTGCTGGAGCGGACGGGCGCCGAAAGTTCATGCTCTTTCTGTGTTGGTTGAGCAGCATCTAAGCCACGTGAATGTATAGCATGATGATGGAGACGGACTTGCACTCCCCGGGACCCCAGACCAACACGAATCCGGGGCAGACGGGTGGCAGCGCGGGGGGCAAAGCCAACCAGGAGCGCGTGAAGCGCCCCATGAACGCGTTCATGGTGTGGTCCCGCGGGCAGCGGAGGAAGATGGCGCAGGAGAACCCCAAGATGCACAACTCCGAGATCAGCAAGCGGCTGGGCGCCGAGTGGAAGGTGATGTCCGAAGCAGAAAAGCGGCCCTTCATCGACGAGGCGAAGCGCCTGCGCGCCATGCACATGAAGGAGCACCCGGATTACAAATACAGACCGAGGAGGAAAACCAAGACACTGCTGAAGAAGGACAAGTATTCTCTGGCCGGCGGGCTGCTGGGCGGGGCGGGCGCGGGCGCGGGCGTAGGGCTCGGTGTGGGCATGAGCCCGGCCAGCGTAGGCCAGCGGCTCGAGAGCCCTGGGGGTCACGGCGGCTCGGGGGGCGCGAGCTACGCTCACATGAATGGTTGGGCGAACGGCGCGTACTCGGGTCAGGTGGCCGCCGCCGCCGCGGCCGCTGCCATGATGCAGGAGGCGCAACTGGCATACGGGCAGCACCCGGGCAGCGGCGCGCACCACCACCATCACGGCCACCACCACCACCCGCACAACCCCCAGCCCATGCACCGCTACGACATGAGTGCGCTCCAGTACAGTCCCATCTCAAACTCCCAGAGCTACATGAGCGCATCCCCGCCGGGCTACGGGGGTATTTCTTACTCGCAGCACCAGGGCTCCAGCGTGGCGTCCTCCGCTGCCATCGGCACGCTGAGTTCCCTAGTCAAATCCGAGCCCAACGGCAGTCCTCCGGTCAGCAGCCACTCCAGAGGCCCGTGCCCTGGAGACTTGCGAGAGATGATTAGCATGTACTTACCGAGCGGGGAGTCCGGGGACCCGTCCATTCAGAGCAGACTGCACGCCTTACCGCAGCACTACCAGAGCACAGCGGCCGGAGTAAACGGGACTGTGCCGCTCACGCATATCTGAAATGATCCAACGTGCTGGGGGTAAAGGAAAAAACGTGTACACACATACACACACGTAAACACACACACATAAAACACCACCAAATATTTACCTCTTTTTAGATGGCCATTTAACTACTCTTTTGTATAAAAAACGTTTTATGATGGTCTTGTAATTGAAGGTAAAATATTGTTTGGATTGCTGTTCAGAGGAGAAAAAACAAGAACTGTTCCTATTTGTCACTTTTAATTATTATTATTTTTTATTTCTCATAATTCATTGTTATTATGCTCTCCATACATTCAAACTTTACAGTTATCCTGGCCATGCCAAAGCATAAGAAAAGAAAAATCAAGAGTTCCGGGTCTTTCCCAATGACTCAGTACTTCGTTTTTAGATCTTGAAATTCTTTGTGCAAATTCATTTTTAAATCCACGAGGTCTAACACAACTTGGAGAACTTGGGGGGAAATGTTTGAGAGTTTATAAAGAGTTTCCTGCATAGTACATTTACCAAAACATTTGTATACGTGACTCTATGTACCTGAATTATGCTGTAATATTTCTTGTAAATTGTGAATAAGTTTTAATATTTCAGAAGACTGGCACGTAACTGCTGCTGTACATAATTTATGAAATGCATTCTTGCCAGTTCACACCCTGACTTTGCGCTGATCAATTGTCTAAATAAAAATTGGAAGAATGTTACTCTGCTTCTAAAAGGTGTTAGTTTTGTTATTTTGCCAATGATACTGTGTAATTAATATCTCGTTCATATCTACATCTTAATTTGGGCAATGCTGTACGGACATGTCTGACTACTCATTTGATTCAACTCTGTATTAAATACACACATATTTAACAAACCATCCACCGGTATTTCTTACAGCACTTTTAGCGTTTTACGAACCATTTAAATGATGACCTGAGTCATATAATAAAGGAGCGTGTCTGGAGGAGCGGGAAGATTCCCTCTTTAGACTGAATTATACACTGACAAATATGTACTGTAGAAATGAGAAACCTTTCGTTTAAAAAGAAAAATATAATTGTTGTTTATTCAAATAAGCCTAAATTTGAATTCATTTATTAAATTCGTTCGTAATCTCCCCGCTTTTATGTTAGGGCAAAATCATTGCAATGCATTTTAAATCAACATTTCATGTGAACCTTGTGAACGTGTTTCTCTCTCACACAACAACATCAACCAGTTTATTTTAGAAGACGTTTTAGAAAAATATGGAATTATGTCAAACTTATGATTGGAACAGTCTTGGTTTATTTTAGATAGCACCTCTCATATTAGCACATTAAAGTCTGTATAAGAATGTTTAAAGACCACTGAGTGTGTTCAGAATATCTTGCTGTCAGCTTCACATGGCCAGGCAAGCACGAGAAAAACAACCGCAATAGTCTTACATTCACAATATTCTTTTGAGAAAGATAAAATGGGTTGTTTCACAATAGGTAATTTCTTATTGTAGTCTTTTATACTTATGGGTTCTGTAAATGGCCATGAATGCGGTTTTATTATATATATTCTTTCAAGTATATACTCTTTCGATTTAATTTTCACAGTTATTGGTGGGACTTTTAAAATGTCAGGTATATAGTGCTGTGCTGCAGTTTCTACCTGTACAGGTGAAACAGTCCAGTCTGGTCTAAGCTTTAGGCGCTTGAATGTTTGTTTAATTCTCTTAAGCGTTCTGTTCATCTCTGGGTTGGTTTTAGGAGAGGATTGCTCTGCTGTGCTCATGGGTTTCTGAGAGAATGGCCTGAAAGGGACCGGGGATGAACCTGCAGAGCCTGTGACCTCTGGGTCAGCAGCGAGGCAAAGTGCACCATCATCACCATGTCAGTTTGGGGCAGCTTCAGCAACAAGTGTCAGAAACTCGGGCAGCAGCATTTGAGCGGCTCCTCCGAGCGACCCGCATAGCGATCTGCACCAACAAACACGATATTTCCCCGTCCAAACACTGTCTGTCACACCAAACGAGGGGAGTGGAATATAGTGCATTGACGGAAAAATAGTGAACCACGACAGAAAATGATCAAAAACAATTAAATACCAGGTGAATTACCCATTAATTACTAGGTGATAACCTACATTTTTCTAGACGTTGTACTTCTAGAAGGCAGAAAGTACTTTATTAATAATGAAAGCGGTATGCATTTGGTCTTGTTTTGTTAAAGGACGTGTACATATATTTAAAGAATGCGAAGGCCCTTTTACAATCCCACATAATGTATAGATTCTACACCAATTAAAGTTATTTTACCATTTTCCCCAGAACCCTTCCGTCACAGGTATGCGCCTATAATGAAACCTCATTTTAAGAATGTATTGTTTTTTTGTGTTGACTGTATTTTCACCGTGTTGTTGATTCTGTTAAACTTCAGGCTATCCAATATTTGTGTATAGTACACACACTCACACACTCACACACTCACACACACACTCACTCACACACTCACACACTCGCACACCCACACACACACACACTCACTCACACTCACACACACACACTCACTCACACACTCACACACTCACTCACACACTCACGCACACACACACTAACACACTCACACACACACTCTCACACTCTCTCACACACATACACACACACACTCCCACACTCTCCCACCCCCTCCCACACTCACTCACACACACTCCCACACACTCTCC
>JBBPDC010000002.1:11307098-11318355 GCA_037974485.1 Hemigrammopetersius urotaenia | reverse complement strand
ACACACACACACACACACACACACACACACACACACACACACACACACACACACACACACACACACACACATCTTTAGCTGGCTAAATTACAGCCTGATTTGTAGCCATTGGTTTTGTAATGGATAGCAGAAATATATCTCTAACTGATAAAGTTAAATACGACCTATTTGTAATAGTGGTCTTTATGTGTGAGTAAATTTGATGACACAGTATGAGTGTGGTCAGTATGCGTTCCTGGTATTAAACACATTCACCTTTTGACCCACACATTGCTTTTACATGTTAGCTTATTGAATGTGCTTAAGATTAATTTTTCCTTTTGGTCCCTTTGCTCTTTATTTCACCAGTAAATTGTAATTTCATAAGTACTGTAATTTAAAGTTTTAGTAAAGATCCTTGATGTGTTATAAACTTGAAAACCTGAAAATTGTTGGTTATTTACATGTTTTTAGTAAAGGCAATGGTTACACATACAGTGATGTGCAAAAGGCTGTTTCTTTATTTCCAGTCAAAACAGTCATTTCAAGTTACTATGGGTTACTAAAAAAATGAAAACATATATGTAATAGTAAATAACTCCAACAAAGAGGAATGCCTCCAATGCTAAATATCACTGGTGTCCTTCCAACAAAGAACATTCCAAAAGTTGTCATTGACATTTTGATCACTATCAAAGAAACACCATTATTCACAAAAAGCATCTACCCAAGCACAAATTAGCTGACTTTCACTTTTTTTTTTCATGTGCATGTAAAATGGATTAGATTACAGAATCCCCTTGCATAAAAAGTGGTGCAAACATCCAAGAATTGGCCCTGTTTCTCTGGGTGGGTAGGATGACCCATTCTCTTACCCCATCACTCAGCATGATGCTAGCAAGCATGGGAGTTGGTTAGCTGCTGTAACAGAACTGAGTTAGTGTTTGCCTCTAAGAGTTGTCCAATGGCATTGCATTAGCAGCAGTTCCAGAAGAGCGCACATCATGTGACCCTTGTTCTGAAATCAAGGTTATTATTAGGGGGTTGGTTCCATTCTGCAACTATCTCTACTCTTCTGGAAAGACTGCATACTAGATGCTGAAACACTGCTGTTAGAATTTGATTGCAGCCACAAGAGCATTAGTAAGGTCAGATATTGATGTTGACTGATGAGTTCTGGACCACAAATGCCACTTCAACTCATCTGAAAGGGAGCTCCATCCAGAGAGAGAGCTTCAGAGAACTGTATTTACCATTTGGCATTGGACATAGTGATCTTAAACGTATGTGTGAGTCCTTCAGACCACCCCAGTTCTTTTCTATGGAGATTATATAAGCCATGTGCACTTAATAGATTTCACAAGCACCTTTGATGCTAACAGGTGCAGTAGTTGAGTTCACTAATTAGAAAGATTGTCTGCATACTTTTGAACATGCAGCAATCTTGTGGTTACAATAATGAGAACAACCTCTTCGGTTGCCCTTCTGTTTCATCACTAACATACCCACCCTACCAAAAGCTGGGAATCACACACACTCATACTGGAGCACATGCATGACTAATCCACTTTTTCCACAACTCAATCCACTGACCCCAGTTTTCCATTCACTGCACTTGAAAAGTGACTCCATCTTCAGAAGGGTCCATGGGCATGAGCACTGCTAAGCTAAGATTGTGTCATCTAAAGTCTTCTCTCCCCAGCATTAAATGAAAGGAGTAGATCAATTTCTAATAAACTTCTTCAATAGCACAGGTTTGCCTTTCAATGGCTTCTTTGAAAGACTCCAGTTAGCATTAAGCAAGAGAGATGGCAAGTGAAGGATGATTACAGTGATGTACACTCCTGAAGGTCACCATTCAGGCATAATAAACAGCACATTGAAACTCCACCTGAGCTCACTGTCCCTTTCACTAACTCTGTCTACCTTTGGGTGTGTTTATGAAAACTTATTGATCAGAGAATAATTGTCCTGGCCGATCGTTATATTTTAGAGAGAGAAAAATAGGCCCTGCGTCCTTTTAAAAGATAACTGAAATATTGAAAATTCAGTGAGAAATTGCATCTGATATAGCATGCCTGGATCTCTTTAAAGAGCATTTAATCACATTAAAATAACTCATGTCATTATTTTCTTATTTGATTGATTTTGCTAATTGCCATATTGCAGCAGAGACCTTGTTTTTATGGTATTGAGGTTTTTTTAAATGTAGTTTACAAAGCCTTCATCCATGTATCCTTCAAGTTTTGTTTGAAAATTCTAAGGAGGCAATTTTCAGAGCATAGAGAAAGCTGGAATTAAAAATACACAATCAGTTTGAGCTTACGGGAACTTACTGGGATTTTCTGGTACAAGCAGCTCTATGGTGCACTTCCATGATTCTTTACATCCGAATAATGTCAGTAAATACAGTGTAATTGGTAATAATATTCCCATAAGTGAGTGATTAATTTGTACACAATTTACATTGGGATTATGGTTGATATTGTAATGATGTCTTGCTGTATCGTAATAACATGCGTAAAGAATTGCTGTGAATGCGGCAGCCTTGTGCTCTGGTTCTCTGATTTTCTGTTTATAGTTCTGCATGACCATTTTAATGTTAGCTGAACAGTGTCATGACAGGCATGTTGACTGTACAGTAACATTTTAATATAGAGTTTTAAATAAATTATTTGCAATAATAACATTTTAGTAAGTTAAAGTATAAGTGGAATATTTGGAGTTTTGTTGTGCTTTCTGACTGGAAAGTAAGGTGTTATTTCCTTTCAGAGCTGTGTAATCTCAGGTGAACTGTCATAATGGGATTATAGGAATGCTGCTGTTGAACCCAGCGTGGCCCCTCTCCCTGCTCACTCAAGAGAGACACACAGTTATCACACAACAGCAGATTGTTTTGAACTACTTATATGGAAAAAAGAACGCAGCGTCTGAAGACGGATGCACTCGTGCCAGAGTGCGGCAGTGTTAAGTGCATGGTTGTTCCCGTTGTTTTATTTAGCATCTGCAGAATTCCCAGCATAGTTAAGGTGCTTT
The DNA here is from genome assembly GCA_037974485.1 of Hemigrammopetersius urotaenia. Classification (NCBI taxonomy): domain Eukaryota; kingdom Metazoa; phylum Chordata; class Actinopteri; order Characiformes; family Alestidae; genus Hemigrammopetersius; species Hemigrammopetersius urotaenia. The sequence continues at coordinate 11,315,340 of JBBPDC010000002.1, read as the reverse complement.
AGAAGAGGATTAACTGTTGCTGGCACCAATGAGCAAGCCTCGCAGATTTCCCTCAAGCAAGAAAAGACAAAGAAGAGAGGGAAGGAGGGGAAGAAAAGGAGGCAGAAAAGGCAAAGGGAGACCACAATAACAAGTTGTATAAACAAGACCGGAGAGAGTGAGAGACGGGCAAAGGTGTAACAAGACGATGAGTATTCCTAAAGGAGTGCTGGAGGAGGCTTTCACCCTCTGTCTAGTGCTTTAGGGAACTATTACACATATACACATATTCTCTCTCTTTCTCTCTCTCTCTCTCTCTCTCTCTCTCTCTCTGTGTCTGTCTCTCTCTCGCTCTCCTTCTCTCTCTCTCTCTTCTCTTTGCTCCACTCTTCTTTCTTCTCTTTTTCTCTCTTTGTCTCTTTTATCTTTCTTTCTATCTCCTCTATCTTATATCCCCTCTATCTTTTTTCTCTCTATCTCTCATACACACACTCTTTTTGGCACCCCCTTCTTCTTCTTCTTCTTTTTCTTTTTCTTCTTCTTCTTCTTCTTCTTTTTCTTTTTCTTCTTCTTCTTCTTCTTCTTCTTCTTCTTCTTTTTCTTCTTCTTTAACTCTTCCCTTGCTCTATACTGTCCCTCTGATGCTCTGTTCCACCCCCCTCGTTTAGTGCCTCTGTTCCCCTCCAGTCACTGTTGAGTTACACTCTTTGTGTAGATCAGTCACGACCTCAGATGGGGGAGCTTTTGGACACGCTGAAGCGTTGTGTCTCTCTCGCTACTCAGTTTTCCAACCTTGTCCTTGGTGGCGCTCCCTAATGATCTCTCCGCTGTTGTGTCATTTTTTTTAATTAGAACAGCGAGGGGCAAAGGACCCCTGCACCCAATTATCCACTCACTCAGACACATCATGGGAATGCTCTTTGAGACTTTCATTTTGCATGAAATATTTGTGAATAAAAACCAATTACACCTGAGTGACTTGTAAGAATGCAAAAGAGCCTGATTTTAATAACATATGTGGCACAAGTCTCAAATCAAGAAATCTTCATTCATTGCTAGTTTTTGTACAGACTAAATATAGTTTACCCTCTCTGAATATGTAAGACTAATGCCACCAAGGCCATGAACTCAAAAACTAGCAAACACTGCAGTCTGTCAGAGCATGCCACATTATTACTTTTAACAGTTTTACATTCAGTGACACTGTACATGTAATGTTTATACTTCCTCATACTTTATGATTTGACTGTTGAAAGTACAACAGGATGTGCATTTTTGTCACATATAATTTAGAACTGCCATGATTTATTCAGGATTTTCAGCTTTTCTACTAAAGGGCCCACTCTACACTTTTCTTGACTGCTTGGGACGAGGCTACACATTTACATTTACATTTACATTTACATTTATGACATTTACCAGACGCTTTTATCCAAAGCGACTTCCTTTCCCTGACTACAGGGGACAGTCTCCCTGGAGCAACTTAGGGTTAAGGGTCTTGCTCAGGGACCCAGTGGTGGTGCTGAAGGTAGGATTCGAACCCATGACCTTTTTGTCCGGAGGCAAGTATCCTACCCACTGAGCTACCTCCACCCTGTTTTATATACTTAAAACCAATGAAATTTTTACAAGACAATTTCCATCTACTCTTTATGCACTACAATGAATGAAAACTGGTGCTTTTGTTACTGTTTGTTTTAGACTGTTACATGACTGGCTGTCATGTATTGTGGCTCTTCCATGAAACACTTTAATACCCGAATAGGTCAGGGTAAAGTGGTAAAGTATAAAGGTTGATATAAATAAATATGTTGTTTTTTGCAATATGAGGTTTTTGCTTAGTTTTGGTTTTGGTATATGGACTGCATGAACTAAGCAGTGAATGACTTGCTGTTCGGTGTTTCTATACTGTATCAAACTCTTTTATTTCAAAAATATGATATGGGCCTTTTAATGCCTTACAATATATTCATATGGAAAATGTGTTCCCAGAACTCTGTTTTACACTAATATTTAACTGAATTGACATGTAATAAAATAGCACATGAATGGTTTAATTTCTAACAGTTTTAAACAGTTTTAGGTGTTTTAATATTTTTTTTCATTGTGTTTGGTCTTATTTCAGAATGTCATCACTATGAATGATGGAGGCCTTCAATAATATACCAACTCAAGAACAAGCAATTTCATCTTTATGAGCTGCTCACATGAACAACAGCTACTGGAGAGGACTGGGCAAAAGCACAGGACTCAAAACCTTAAATTGACTGTGGGGCCTGTCTTTCTCTGCCAAATGTGTTCTCCTGGACCTTACAAGGCTTAGCTGGGATTTGAACATGTCTGTTTACTTAAGTCGATTAAAAATGAAACATATATGTGACATCCAGTTCCTTGGAGAAAGACTAACCGTGTCGTAGTGCTTATCATGATGATTATCTATAGTGGAGGTAATGTGCTGCTCAGTTGTTGTTGTATCAGGTTTTGCGAGGTCTCATAAATCCTTGTATTGTGATATTTGTTTTATTAGTATGCAGTCTACATATTGAAGATGTTGTTATTGACATAGTAATGACAGATACTATATGGTTTGTCTGGGCTGCTCTGCTGTACTTGTGGTCAGGTGCACTGTTTCAGGCACAGAGGAAACCAGATCCCGCCTGTTCGCGGAACCGCACACAAAAGCACTTGACAGACAGCCAGATTTCCTCTCACAGCCGCACTCAGGTTTCCACGCTCTCAGTATGCTGCTTGAGAGATGGCAGGTAATGCAAGCTCAGGTGTGCTTGGGGGCGTGGCTCCTCCTTTTCCCCTCCTTGCCTTCATCACCCCAAGGCCAGTGACAAGCATGGCTCTGTTTCAGCCACTTGTCCTCCACCGCTAAAATAATCATCTGATCAGCCATCCGCCACTGCCCCCCCCTCCCCCCTTCTCTATACTTACGCCTTTATTTTGCACTTCTGTAGTGTGTTATGTTCTGTTTCCCTTGCTAAAATAAACATTCAGTAAAATTGCACTTGGTATGTTTGGTATTTGAAATTTGACAGAACAAAAGATGGGCTGAACATACCGAGTCAAGTTTGACTGCAGTAAATAATCCATGTGAAGCCAAAGAGCTTTGAATCTTTCTAGAACGTCAGGTGGAAACTGAGCCGTGACTTTCTCTAACCCTCTTTCACTCCCTAATCCACACAGCATGATCACAACACAAACAATCAACACAAAATAATAACAGTAATAATAACTTCTACTAATAATAATGTGTTAATATACTGGCTAATTTGTCTCAGAAGCAGTATATCTGATTACAACAACAAAAATAACACTGTGCTTCTAGTGTGAGATTGTGATGTTTATCTTGTATTTATTTACTTTTGTGTACAACACTGAATATAAGAAAACCCTTATATATTCATAGTTTCTGGCTATGGGTCAGAGAAGGTTTATTGTAAATTCTGTATATTTCATGTGATGTTGTTTGATTTGAGATTTTGTTTGAACTACAAGCATGTTTTTTGTGTGTTAAGTAATGACTCCAATATTGATATTGGTGAACTTTAGAAGAAACCACCTCTTCTTTATACTATTTTTGTTTACTATTCCTAAGGAAAAACGCACTAATTTGTCTTTCATTGTATAAAAATTACTTATTCATTTGTTCATATAAAACATTCTAAGTTATCTCTGACTGACCATGTCTTGGACTTTGAAGCATAACTGTTAATAAAGGACAGCACTAGCACATGTGCTTCAAAAAGAGTTAGATAAGCAAAGGTAAGTTAGGTTGCTAGTAAAAAAAACACACAGAATGGGCACAACTGAGTAAAGTGTGGTGTTGTGCTCATACTACATCCCTGAGTTCAGGCCTTTGAAGGTGCCTTTTTGTGTTAACAATAATAAAGATAGCAACCTGATTTAGATAATGCTGAAACAACTGTTGGAATAGGTTAACTGAGATTAGTTTATCCGTTTACCTGGTGAAATGTAAGAATTATGAAATGAGCAGTTAATGTTCTTTTGATCAGTAATGACCTAATAGTTTTATTAAATAATTCATAGTTAATAACTGGCTAATAGTAGTGCTTTATGTGTTTAATGCAGGACTGGCTACAGAAGAAAACATTGGAGTAACATTTATTTCATATGTTTGATATCTATGTTATTTAAATCTTTAACTTGACCTGTCACAGATGAGGTTAGACATATGCCATAAATTGTCAACAGACCACAGACAAATAATCACCCGTTTTAATTTACACACATGGTCTGTATGGACTGGGGATCTATACTTTCACAGTGTTTCCAAACAATTTTAAATTCTTAGTTTTCCATGATATGGGCCCTTTAAACAGCTGCTGGTGTCTGGTTTGATGTGTTTTTATGCTTTAGTGTAGCCCATTCCTTGAAGTCTGTAGTAAACTTGATGTGGTATAATAAATAATCTACAAAGGCATTCTTTACTACAACATTCTGACTGGCATGATTTTATTTTCCATATCCTTATAGTCTTACAACCTATGTACCCTAACCCACTATTTTTACAGTGCACCTAAACACCTGTTTACAAACAAATATACATGCCTGTATCAAATGGGAAATAAAAGAACACCACTACACATGCTATATATGTGTCATTTGTGTGGTTAAATATGTGGGCTGTAAATCTCCCTCCTCACTTTGCTAGGTATACTGTATATATTTGAGAGGGCTCCCTCCTGGGCATGCTCTATTTTAGAGTGCCCATTTAGTCAGGCCCCCTGCCCTTCTGGCAGCTGATGGAAAAGGCAGCGGAACAATGAGCCCCCACCGTGCCTCTCTGCCTGCCCCCAGCCACCAAGGGAAGAGGAAGTAGCAGCCTCCGTGCGCCACATTATTCTGTCCCCTCGGAACCTACAGCCAGGCCAGAACCCCCCGGGTTCGCTTGGCCCTCTAAGTGCCAAGCCAGAGACTGAGTGACATTTCCAAAGTCCTGACCTTTGTTTTTGCCATTGACTGGGAAGACGTTTGAAGGAGATGCAGTAAGTGTGCACTGCTTCGCTCTTAGAGACGTGCGCACACATATTCAGGGACGTTCACTTGCACAACTTCACATACACACACATAGACACACAAAGCATGAATTGGGTAGCTTTCGGTTTGCATGCGTAGCTGAGATAGTTTACTGCCTGTTGAGCATAATATAAAATCTGCTCTAAAATTAAAATTACATTCTACTTATAATATGCGAGTAACATTATACTACTTATTTGTAATAAAAATTATTTGTTAGCAAATTGTCTCTACAAAAAGGCAAATAAACATGTAACTCGAAGACTGCTTTGAACAGGGTGGTGCCGTTATTGTATGGTTACTTTTTCCAGAAGTAGTCAAATATGTCCAAGATTTAACTGCTGCCTCAAAAAGAAACACTATCATTAAGAAGCACAGAAATGTCTACAAAAGTATTCTTTCAGGTCACCTGGGGCATGGAGCCTCATTAAAAAATGTCCTTTTTAAGTCCATATTTAAAAATGGAGCGGCAAAAGCTCATGCAGAGTAAATGGTGTAAAGTGGCGTGAGCTGCAGTGTTGATAGCTTATGTTCAGTGTGGTTCTCAGTACCTGCCTGCAGTTTTCAGCGGAGAGCTGAATGTGGAAGGCCTCATTAGTGATATAAGCTGCTGCCCAGAGCTTTGGTCAAATCAGACTCCCGCTATGAGGCCACACTCCAAGACTTGTGACATCACACGGAGCTGGACAAGTCAGAGGCACTGCTAATCGCTCAGCTTAATTGAGCGCTATGCTGAGACGCAAATTGCTTTGTGCAATCAAGGTTCATTTAAGCATCACACCATGTGCTCATGGCCCATGATGTGACATTTCCTTTTTAATCTATTGTTTGCTGAATATTAACTTTGCTTTCAACATGCCCCCTGCATGTTCACCTATTTAATACATTACAATTCAGGTTTCTGTTTTTCCAGGACTCATTTTTCTCTATTTTTACAGAATTCTGTATGTGTGGAGATGAGAGTAGGTGTGTGGGGGTGATTGTTCTTCCTCATCCGCAGATCTGTTCTTGATTAATTCCTAATCTACACAGAGTTTAAACTTTGTGCGCAGAGGAGGGCCACATTGAGAAAGGGGCTACTCAGTCCACAATGATTAGCTCCACAGTGCAAAAAAGAGGTCAATATACCCCGATCAGCCACAACATTTAAAACACATACTGAATAACATTGATTATCTCATTACAATGACATCTGTCAAAGGGTGAGATATATTAGGCAGCAAGTGAACTGTCAGGTCTTGCACTCAATCTGTTGGAAGCAGAAAAATAGGTAAGCACAAGGATCTGTGCAACGCCCAAATAGTGACAACTGGATCAGAGCATTTCCAAAACAGCAGGGCTTGTGGGGTGTTCCTGTTATAAAGTGGTTAGTGCTCACCAAAAGTGATCCAAGGAAGGACAACTAGTTAAAGAGCAACAGGTTCATTGATGTGTGGGGAGGCTAGCTTGTCTGAAGAGTTACTGTAGCACAAATTACTGAAAAAAGTTCATGCTAGCTATGACAGAAAAAACACGATAATCATATTTCCTTTTACATCACGTAGATAGCCAGGTGCACATGCATCACTTACCTGGGAGACAGGTATTACCCAGATGTACTACGGAAAGAAGAAAGGCAGTGGAAGCAGTGTGATGATCTGGGTAATATTCTGCTGGGCAACCTCAGGTCATGGCATTCATGTGGATGTTATTTTGACTCGTACCACCAATGTAAACATTGTCACAGACTAAGTACACCACTTTATGGCAACCCCCAAATCTCAATCCTCTCAAGCAGCTGCGGGGTGCTGTCTTAGTGCCAAATCCCACAACACAACTTTAGGGGTCTTTCTTTGATGCAACACTGTCTAAGTGTGGATAGGTACAATTGATGTAATCTCACTCTCTATAAGACCTAGCAACAAGAGTAAAAAGAAATAACAGCATAAGAAACAGCAGAATTAAAAAGTGTGATGATGTTTAACTTTCACTGTAGCCTGGCTATTTTGGCATGAAAAGTTGGGACCCTATGCTTTTCAATGTATGATTACATTTAAAAACTATAGTGCCCCCATTATGTCTATCATAGAAAGTGTTGGTCTCCAGTTCATTATCAAGATTGCATTTGTGTGCAGAACCTAGAAATAAAGTATCTGTTGTACAGAGAGCCCAGTGGGAGCAGTTGCTACAAAACTGAAAGGGGAGAGAGCGCGAGAGAGGAAAGAAAGAGAGAGAGAGGGAAGACAAGGTTTTGAAAGAGGACTCCCTTGTGTTTGTCTAGTGATCCTGGTGTCACCCAGTTAATCTGATGTTCAGCAGTGTGTCACATACCACAGTTGGCTTTTAGATTCAGACAGACAAACAGATACACACACACACACACACACACGCACATGTATACACAGTATCAGGTGTGATAAGTCAGTGAAATTGGCTAGGCTACCGGTATCTTGAGCAGCAGTGTGAATTCCCCTCACATGTTAGTCTCCTGTGCTGTGTAAACTTTTGTTATTCTGTGCTGTCTGCCTAAACTGCTGCCTGAATGAACTCAAATGGAATGAAACAGGTATTTTAGTTACTAAAAAGTAATCTGAGATCTTCCAGTGAAGCATGTGAACATTAAATTTTTTTGCTATCCTGTATTTCCTGTACTTGCATTCTCTTTACTCTGAGCAAGTTGGTGGCTTAATTAATAAAAGCACAGCACTCCATAAATTACTGAATCAGTTTTGGAATTATAACATCAAATTGTTGAAATTCTTTAGGAACTCTTGAGATTTGGCCATTTTAAATGTTTAAGGTCAAGATAAATAATGACAGTCGGGGTGGTTTGATGTAAAACATTTAGTTATAAAGTACACCATGCATGGTGTCTCAATAAGTCCCAAAGAAAACCTGGGATATTGGTTTTATTAATAAATAAATTTACTTTTGTGACCCCTGGTTCCTATCACAACCATTCTGAAGAAATTTTAGCCTGTATGTTTATCTACAAGAACCTTTTAACATCAGAATACTCTGAATGACTAGGTATACCTCAACCAAATTCATGTAACACTGAATTTGAAAAAGAAATCAAGGGATTTTTCTTTAAAAAAGACAACTGTACATGACATTCACTCATGGTTATGTTAATAACTCAGAAAAAGAAAGAACTATCTAATGAACACACACACACACACACACACACACACACACACACACACACACACACACACACACACACACACACACACAC
>JBBPDC010000002.1:11268007-11287982 GCA_037974485.1 Hemigrammopetersius urotaenia | reverse complement strand
AAAATAAAATTTCACTCCTCAGGGGCCCTCCCCCCACTTGGGGCCCTGGTAATTTAGTCCCACTTTTCACCCAACTACGACGCCCCTGACTCCCATTGATGTGCCATCCTGGATGAGCTGCACTACCTGAGCCACTTGTGTGGGTTGTGGACTCCGTTTCGTGCTACCAGTAGAGGGCTCCGCCGTCATGGCCCTGCAGGAAGCCAGCGAGGCTTACTTGGTGGGTCTGTTCGAGGACACGGACCTGTGCGCCATCCACGCCAAAAAAATGTCAGCATCATGCCTAAAGATATTCAACTGGCCCCCCGTATCTGCCGAGAGTGCACTTAAACTAACTGCGCTTAAGGTCCACAACGTGGAACGCCCTCCCTGAACATAATACAATCCAAAGTCTTTTTTTTAAGGACTATTAAATAAAATGTATTTTATATGTTTATTTCCGATAACTTCTGTAAAAGTGGCCTTGAGAGTTTATAAATAAAATATATTATTATTATTGTTGTTGTTGTTGTTGTTGTTGTTGTTGTTGTTGTTGTTGTTGTTAAGACTGCTCTTCATTGTAAATAATGTGCCATCTGAATTGAGTATTGAAGAGGTATGTCCCAATACTTGCAGTGTACTGTCAGACGACACTGGGGGGCAGCACAGTACAGACTTCAGCGGAGCCATTCCATCCAGTGCTTGTCAATCAGTCTGGCTTTCAATTCAGCAGACATCATGGAAACACGGTAGTTCATAATACAGACCTATTGGTAAATTATATAGAAACGACCTACTGATGTTTTAATTAATTTATTGATCAACTGAAAATATGTGGTTGTGTCTTTAAAAGCCACTGCGACAAGTGTAGTGCGGGCCGCGGGGCGGGAGGTGGCGCTGTGAGGACTCCGGAGGCAGGCAGAGCTGACCTGGTGCTCAGGAGGAGGAGTTTAGGTGGAAAACAAGGAGAGGAGGAGTCTGAAAGAGAGACAGGGAGAGAGAGAGATTGGTTACAGTGAGAGCTGTGCGTTTGGAAATGGAGGGAGGAGACGGTGTGTGGAGAGGGATCTTTCTGGAGCCCAGCGATTGTGGTGTCAGTATCGAGAGACATGTTGTGGTGCTAGCTCCGTTAGTTTCGTTTTGAAACTCGTGAACGTTAAAGTGGACTCCTCGACCGAAGCTCGGAAACAACGGCGGACACGTTCACCAAGTGGAAACAGGGAGAATAGGTGAGATTTCTTTCTGGCGCTTCAAAGCCTCCAAAGAAAGGCACCCTGGCCCAAACACACACTGGAGGACGTGCACAGTTCAGCTCTGGTGTGGCTTGTCATTGTTATGTAACGACTTCGTTGACTGCATTTTGCATTTTTTGTTCTCGTTCACTGTATTTACTGCAGTGTCTTGACTGGAGACGAGTTCTTTCAGCAGACCATGTTGCTCACCCGCTTTATCTGACCAAGAACGAGCTCACCCAACTTAACCTAAAACCTAATCGCTGTTTTGTTTAGCCTGCACCTCGGCCTCCACTGCCTGCACTGTGACCCTCCACTCAGATTGTGGGCAAATGTGACCCACGCCAGTGATCTGTCCTGGGGGCTGTGCAGAAGTCCTGCAGGTCAGTACTGAACAAGCTCAGGCTTGTCCCAGTGTTGAAACCAGTGTGTCTAACAATATTTATCAATATGTGCCTGGGCAGGGTAGACAATGAACACTAATGTTAATTTATGGGGCCTGTGTGACAGTTGTTTAAAGTGGGGAACTTGGATAGTATGCGGATACACCTGCGACCTCTGTGACCCCTTTAGCTTGAAGTGTTTTCTGCATGGCAGTGCAGGATCAACAGGCTGGATTTCAGTGGTCATGTTAAGAGGCTTCAACATATTTATTTGAAGGAGTGTTCAAAATCTTTATGGCCTCCTGTCAAACCGTTTTTGCATTATGCGCTAGGCCTGTATATACATTGTGGAGTTTAGTTTAAACCGGAAGTCTTTAGTCATAAAATTAAAGGCTTATATTTTCCATAGGTTTACTTTTCTTAATCCGCACTGGTCAACGTGCCTTATGTCAAAGCCATGGATCAGTTTATAAACTGTGTTGGTTTATGGTTTCTTTGTGAAGGTCCTCACGTCCAGTTTTATTTGCAGGAGGAATCACTAGTAGGTGACCAGTCACAGTGCAGTAAAAGTGTTTCATATTAGTTTTATTTTTTAAGAACATTAAATGCGTTCAGACGTGCATACGGAATGTAATTAGACACTAAATGGTTTCAGATATTAATGCAAACTGTAATTAGATAAGAACACAAGGAAACACAAATAACCCAATGTATGCACAAATTATTAAATGATCATCTATTAAAATATAAATTAATATGAAAAAGTAACTAAACTTAACTAATCGTGCCACCTGCAGCAGCAACAAGTGCAACTGAACACTTAATATGACAGGAGATCATTTTGACCCACACTATGTGTATTTAGCCACCTCACTGAGGTAAGTGAGACCTGCAGATCCTTAGATGTTGGTCTCTGGCCTTTGTGACCCTCTGAATGTGTCCTCACTGTACTCTTGGAATACTTTTGATAGTTCAGACATTTGTGGGAAGAATCAGCACTGGTCCAGTGTTTTCTCCATTTGAGGATAGAGTTACATGAGGTTCCTGACCCTAGCACTGAGCATCATTCTTCTGAGGCACAGCAATGTATGTATCAAAGTAAGTATATGTCTGTATCACAGGCCATGTTTTTTTTTTTACATTTTTGTCATAGAGGGCAGGTATTCAGCATAATTATTTATCTGCTTAACCACACCAAGTTCGACTCATCTGTTAATTGGCCAGTTTGGTGGGTTTGTTTAAGCAGGTGAATCAGATCACCAGGAATGGATCACTCCAGGAAGTACCCTGTCAGGCTCGCTGATATTTTGGCTGCTGCACAAAGGAATCAAGTAATTTAATGCTGATTAAGATGGAGCTAGAATTGGAGATAATGTAACAGGCAATTTATGAAAAGTGTCGCCTATTTAACTATTTCATACATGCTGTCACACCGTTTATTAGAACAGTTTTAAATGTGTATACAAAAAGGGTGATATCACCCTGTTTTCTCCTGATACAAAACACATGTCTCCCTTGTATAGGTCACACATACACTTGCCCAGGTCTAGATGGCTGGGTGAGTGCATGGGTGACATATGTACTAGTTTTTTTGTTTGTTTTTTTTTCTGTCAGAACAGGAGAGAAATGAAATGCCAAGGGGAGTTTCATGCTAGCAGCTTGGAAATAATTGTACTTGGTGTTCTCTCACATAGAACAAGCCATAATATGCTGGAGACATCTTTAGTGTTATTACAGAATGTGCATACAACGGTCACTGGGTTCTCTATCTTGATAGTAACTGAAATCAGTAGAGAAAGTGAACATTGTTGAGCTCAAGACAGGCTGCTGCAAGTGGGTTGTTGTGGTCAGTGAGGTGTTCAGCTATACTGGGTCGTAATCCTACTGTGAGAATGTCTGATTTCAGCCTATATTAAGATTTTACAGGTTTCACAGGTGATTCTCAGTGTCGGTTACTGTTATTGGAGTCCAGTTACAAGGCCCGGGCTGTTTCATCTCTTTTTGTAACTCTTCTGGGGAAGGTACTGTAATGACAAAGTCTACCCGTCACGTCACAGAGTGCTCCCTGCTTTAGTGTTTAACCTCCTGTGGAAACAGTGAGTGTGAGTGGAGGGAAATGGACACTGTTCAAGATTGTGTGACTTGACTGAAGAGAGCAGTAGCTTCTGAGCCATGTCTCTGAGAGACATGAGAGATATTTGGTCGATATTCATCCCTGTGGAGAGAGGCTGTTTGTGTCTTCACGTGTGGCTGTCTTGTTTTGTGTCTGTGCGACATGTGGCAGTGAGGACGCTTCCAGCATAACGGGGCAGGCAGACTAGTGGCATGCAAAAGAAGGGGGAGATTTCTTGTCTACTAAACCTCATTCTGCCTCTGTGCTGTTAATAAGCTGCAGGCATCAGTGTTACGCTCCCCCATCCTTAATAGATGGATCATTCCATACCATAGAGGGGAGAAGATAAGAGTCAGGGGTCTCTCCTTGTCTGTCTCGCTCTCGTCTCCTTTCTCACTCTCTGTCTCGCTCTCGTCTCCTTTCTCTCTCTGTGTGTCTCTCTCGTCTCTTTTCTCACTCTCTCTTTCTCTTCACACAAATATGAACCCACATATATTTTTGTGTTTCAGTAGCTGAACAATAGAGCAAGAATGCTCTTTGAATGTTGATTTGCACAACCAAAAAAGCTCTGACCCATCAAGGCATGGACTTCACAGGACCTCTGAGTGTGTGCTGTGGTATCTGGCACAAAGATGTTAGTACTAGGTCTTTTAAGTCCTGCAAGGTGGAGCCTCCATGGATTGGATTAGTTTGTCCAGCACATCACACACATGCTTGATCATGTTATGATCTGGGGAATTTGGAGGAACTCTTTGTCATGCTTTCTAGCAGAACATCATCCAAAGCATCACATTGCCTCCAACAGCTTGCCCTCTTCTTATAGCTTGTCACTACAGGCGATAAATAACATTTCTTGGCTATTTCATGGCATATATCTCAGTATAATAAGTACTTCATAATGGCTCAATTTTGGTGCATACAATCACATAAGGAGACTGTTTATCAGCCCTGCCATGTACACAGAACATACAGAAGGTTGAAATTGTATTCTTAAAATGGTAAAAAGAGTGATGTTTGACTGCACAAGATAATAAGTGCAGATGAGACATGTTTGTGCAAATTAGAACAAGACAAACTTATGCAACATCAAAGTATAACACAAGTAAATAATGCAAAAAAGAATAAAGGAGGACTTTGTTAGACAGCAAGTGGGCAGGGTGTAGATAATCAGTTTTGGTAAATAACATTGTATTGAAGTAGTTGTAAGCAGTCCAAATTGTCAGTGAGTTTGTCTTATGTATTTTCAGGTCTCTGGTGTAAGATAGGGGTACTGAATTATTCAAATATCTGACTTCTTGGGAGAAGTTCTTGTAGCTTTTAGAAGTGGTGGTTCTCGTGCTCTCAAACCTTTTCACAGACAACTGGGGAGAACAGTCCATGTGAAGGATTGGTGGGATCTGGAACCACACTCTGTGTTTTGTTGCTTATAAGTCACACCACTGTTGTATCATATGCAAACTTAATGATGTGCTCAATGCTGTATTGGGCAGCACTGTCATGTGTCAGCAGAATGAACAGTGGACAGAACGCACATCCCTGGGGGGTGCCAGTGCTCAGGCTAATGGTCCTGGAGGTATTATTTCCTATTCTGACAGACTGGGGCCCTGTTAGTTAGGAAATCTGGGATCCCTTAACAGTCACTGTGGGATGGTTGTATTGCATGCTGAGGAAAATGTCTATGAACAGCATTCTGATGTAACTTCTTGTCCAGGTTAGAGAGGGTGAGATGAGGGCAGTTGGGGTGGCATCCCCTGTTGTGCAGTTGGCGTGGTATACAAACGCTAGTAGGTCGCAATGTTTCAGCAGGTGGGCCTTCATGTGGTTCAGTACCAAACGCTTAGTGACGATGGGTTTGTGTGTTAGGGGCTGGTAGTCATTCAGACGAGAAACTTCTTAGGTACTTGGAAGATTCTCATTGTTTTGGGGCAGACAGGAATTGATGTTGTGCTTGGGGAGCCGTTAAAGAAATCTGTAAAAATATCTGCCTACGGCTCATTGTGTTCTCTGAGAACACAAGCCGGTATGTTGTCAGCCCAAGTAGTATGTTAACTCCAGATATGTCTTGACATATCTGACATATGGCCTTTTTTATGACACTTTTTTATGATTTTTTAAAAATAAATAAATGAATGAACAAATGAATTCATGATTTCTCAGACCAGTCCACCTTCTTCCATTGTTATATAGTTCATTTCTGATGCTTACATGCCCATTATAGACAGGGCTCAGCAAGACCAATCTGCAACTGTACAGCCCCCCCCACATACAATAGGGAATACAACTTTTGATCATAGCCAATGTTATATTTTTCAGCATTTTGTGCTGCAGTAGGTCTTCTCTGGGATCAGTCCACATGGCCACATAGCCTTTACCCAATGCGCATCAGTGAGCCTTGGGTTCCTGTGACTCTGTACTTCTGTGGACCACTGTTGATAGGTAATGCTTGTCCGTGTGTCTTGCTTCCAACAAATCATTCCTGCCTATTACATCCCCTTGACAAGTGGCATTGTAATGGTCACTTCTTTGATTAGTGATCAGTCACATGACATTGATGTTTTAGAAACCTGATGATGGCTTACTTATGCAGAAAACTGTACCAGGAGCCTGGTAAGGTGTTTAAATATGAAAAAGATGCTTGGGTGTATGTGTGGCTACTTGGCTAAAGACAATATGCCTTCAAAGTACATGCTAATTCTCTGCTTTATTCTCATTTAGGTTCCTCAGTATGAGTCGAGATGGATGGAGAAAGAAAGCTAGTGAAGATGATGGCTGGGGAGGAAGGGTAAGTTAAATTGCCTACATTTTTTCCAGCTCTAATGACGGGAGGTGCATCTGCACTTGTTGTGTTTTCCTAGAGTAGTCTAGACCTGTTTATTATTTCTATTGCACTGGTGAGTAATCACACTGGGCACTCTTGTATTGTAACCTGCAAAGAGCAGTAAGTTTGTCTGGAAATGGTATTGATCCAAATATGTATTGTTTTGTTTTTTGTGCCAAAGCATTGCTGCAACACTGTGTAATTTGAAAGCAGAGGTGGACACTAACAAAGTAGTTTTACTTAAGTACTGTACTTAAGTAGAGTTTTTGAGTATCTGTACTTCATCTGAGTAGTATTTTTTTTGGAAACTTATGACTTTCACTTCACTACATTTTAAAAGACAAATATCGTACATTTTACTTCACTACATTTCAGCCAAGGGTCTCATTACTCGTTACTTTTAATTCTAAAAGTGGATGTTTTTTCCTCCTTTTCTAAAACGTGATTGTTTTTTTCCAGTCTGACAGCCTATCAGTAATCAGTAGAGTTACGTAACGTCTGACGTAGCCTGTAACCATCAAATTAAGTTCAACGCCGGTATTGCATTTCTGCAACGCCAGAGGATTGCCGGAGACTTTTCGGTGCCATTTTCGCACCCATGGCCATATCTTGACAAAATGTTTATATTTTCCTAAAGGATTAAAGATTCATTTCGTTTTAAGTGTTTTAAGGCTTGTCGACTAATTAATTTATAAAGTTAGCACGTAAAAACAGAGCTGTGGCTATATCTATATTTGTGTTAATAGTAGCCCAGATAGCAAAGTTCAGCATTGAATTACGGTCAGAGATGTTATATGGTTGAGGTGTAAACTTCACCTTCAAGGGTAGTGTTTTCAGTATAAAAAAATACTCAGTTTAAGGAGTTGTGTGCCAATAATTGGGGGACACCATTTTTGGGGAGCACGCAGGGGGGTCTCAAACATTCTAAATTATGCATCATATGCTTTGGACAATGAATCATGATGTTTTCATTACGTGCAAATATTGTTAGTGTATGTGTAATTTGTAATGATAAAAACACTGTTAAAAATAAATGACTTGGTTTCTTTGTCAGCTCAGGTTGTTTCATTCTGCAACATTTGACCAATTTCTTATTCTGGAGGTTCTACAGGCTAGTCAGAGGCATTAGGTATTGTATGTGTTGTGCCAAAAATGCAACATTGCGGTGAGAAAAAAAAAAGTACTTTTAATACTCAAGTATTTTTAAAAGCAAGTACTTCAGTACTTTAACTTAAGTAAAAAATTTGACAGCACGACTTTCACTTGTATTGGTGTAGCATTTGACCAGTGGTATCTGTACTTTCACTTAAGTACTGAATGTGAGTACTTTGTCCACCTCTGTTTGAAAGACAATATTTCCAAACTGCAGCAGTTTTTGAAATATATACGGCAATTTTAGATATGGTTGAAAATAAGAAATTAGAAAGTGGGTGTAAACAAAGTTTATTTTGAGACTGGTTATTGTAGATATTGTGTAGCTGTGATTTAGTGGCTACTCTAATTAGATGGAGAAAGAAATGTAGGATTTTGGTGTGGAGAGAGAAGCAAGAGTGCCTCTGTGCATTGGGCTTTTCCCTCTTTTGTCTGTTTATTGGTTGAGACTCAATTCCTGAATCCCAGCGTTCTGTCCGTTGCCATGGAGACAGTCGCCGTGCCAGCAGGCTCACACCTCCAGTCTCATTGAATGTCTGAGGCGTAATCAGACGCTTGTCAGCCAGACACTGCCCAGTTCGTTCTTTGTGTGTGTGTTTCTGTGTTTCTACCAGCTCATTTCAGTAGCTTTGCCTTGCTTTACGATATCTTGTCTTTAATTGCGAAGGAGTGTTAGTTGCTGTGTTTGATTATGGATCCTGTTTATCTATTTTTTTGTGAATGAATGATTAAATGAATGAATGACTGACTTGTGTGGCTGCAGGGGGGTTATATGGCTGCTAAGGTCTCCAAGCTGGAAATGCAGTTTCAGAAGGATGCCCCCCGAGAAAAACAAAAACAGGGAGCATCATCCAGCATCTTCAGTGGAGTAGCTATCTATGTGAATGGATATACAGGTCAGAGAGACTTCTTATACATGGTCCGCTATCAGTGAAAATCAGCAGTTTCACCTTTTATTAACATTTTTGTTCTTTCTCCATATTTCATCTATGGATTATGTTATACAGTGTAATAGTTGTTTTTTGCTTGTTTCTTTTCAGTTTAAATTCACTGGTTCTTCAAAGTATACAAAGTGTATTTTTGCATTTGAATAGAGTCTGTCTACTTTTTTGTATAAAAATGGGGAGAACATAAATCAGTGTAAAATTATTTATTTTTCTGAGCTTAGATTTTTTTTCTTGTTTTAAAATTCAAAAACGTGAGTTGTTTTGTAAACACTTGAGCAAACAGCTTAATGTCTACTTAAAAACCATGTAATGTTAACTTTGCATGTGCCTGTCTGTCTTCTGTGTAGACCCCAGTGCAGATGAATTGCGTAAACTAATGATGCTACATGGAGGACAGTACCATATGTATTACTCACGTTCCAAAACTACACACATCATCGCCACCAACCTGCCTAACTGCAAGATACAGGAGCTAAAAGAGGAGAAAGTAGTACGACCAGAGTGGATCACGGACAGGTATGCATGTTGTTGTTTTGTTTTTTTTTGTTTTTTTTGCATGCACAGTTTTCAGGGTGCAATGAATTAGGATACTTTGTGTGAAAAGATGGCCCTGCGGTAGTGAAAGCAAACTGTGGTAACAGGTTATGATGTACCAAAGTCAGAGTCTCTGGTTTAATGTGGAAAAAACATTAAACCAGAGACTTTCAGTTGGCTTATTTCAATGTGTTGTCTCGTGATACTATGCCATGTTATTATATCATTTTATTCATTGTTCCATGATAATTAGTGCCATTTGCTTTGTCTTTGGTACTTCATAGCCAAGTGCTTTGCAAGGTGACCACTTATCACTTTCTTAGCTTTGCATTGAGGATTTTTCTGGATGAAAGGAGGTGAAGTGGATAAGGATTAATAGAAAGGAGTCTGGTCTGCTGCGTGTGACAATGCTACCATTTCTGGTGCAATGTGTACCATTTTTTGTGTGCTGTCCAAGAACACTGTTTGCTATGCTGTTCTCTTTTTCAGCATCAAGGCAGGACGACAACTCTCATACCTGCAATATCAGCTTTATACAAAGCAGAAGGGCTTAAACTTTACTAGTGTGCGTGCTTGGCCCGGCCAGGAAGCAGGCAGGTCTGATCATGGCCAACCCAAACCCAACCTGAACATTCCCCAATCAAGCGGCCTTGAGGCTAACCAATTTAACCCAGCCATCGTCATTTCTCAGCCAGTGCCACCCAAACATACTGATGAAACCTGTCAGAAGCCGGCGGTCAAACTGTAAGTGTATCACCTAGCATATTGTTGCTGTCGGAACAAAACCCTGTACCTCCAAAAAACTTGCAGTGTAAATTACTCTAACAATATTTTATTCGGAGTCATTCTGGAACACTACTTTTGGTCAATTAATGAAATGTTTGCATAGTCTATTTCTTTTTATTTAAGACCAATAATAAACCAAAAACAATAGGTACAGGGTTTTATTACAACAATGATAATAGATTTTTGGCATGTGCTTAAGCCTTACGTACATCCTTAAACTTTGCCTTGAATGTGTTTGAATATATACTTGCTTCCCTGATGTATTTTTTTTCCCTTTAAACAGAAATGGCTCATACATAGGTTTCTCTGAGCATGAAGGCCCCAGTGTTAATGGAATTCATGAAGGGGACACTGGTGATGATTCCCATGTAATTTTCCTAAGAGGATCAAAGGACTATCTGCAGGCCAATGGCCATGCTCATCATCTGAATGGTGCCTTAAAAACAAAATACTCTGTTCCTTCTTCCAAACATGCACTTGAAGGGGTAGAGACCAGGTGCCCCCAGCCTCAGTCACCACAGTCAGAGGCAGAAAAAATGGGGGGACCCAGCTGCCTTCGTTCTGCTGGTCCTACATTGGATCCTGTAGCACGTACTGCCACCACCTCACGGGAGCTCAGTCCTCAGTCTATAACTCATAATGAACAAGGCTTTCATCCATCCATCCTATCAGAACCCCCTTCAGAAACGGTTACAACTATTAAGGAAAATGCAGAAAATTTAGAGAGGTCCTTCCCGCAAGATCGGATTAGCCGAGTCAGACTGAATGGGAGTCACCACACTTCTAACTCCTCCCTAAATGACTCCAACATCCAGACAACAGACAAAACTACAGCAAAGGCCCCAGAGGCTGGAATTATCTCTGAATTTTTCTCTCACTCACGGCTTCATCATATCTCCACGTGGAGAAATGAGTTCTCCGAGTATGTAAATGCCTTGCAGAGTCGACGCCGGGCGGATGGTGGCACTGTGTTCTCTGGGAAAGAGAAGCTAAAAAAACTTCGAGCTAATCGCTATGGAGGTAATGTTATTGCTTCTGATAATTATGCTCTTTGTATGTTTTTGGAGTTGCGGTGACGTTTCCCTGTCTGATAGCTTATACTCTCAATTCATTACTTTAATTATCTCAGCTGTTAATCCAGACTATGGTTGCATTGGTGCTGGAACCTATACCAGCATGCATAGGGTGAAAGGTGGAGAAACATGCTAGACAGGTTGCCAGTACATGGCAGGGCGAACACATACAGTTGCAAGAAAAAGTATGTAAACCCTTTGGAATTATAAGGATTTCTGCACAAATTGGTCATAAAATGCGTTCTGATCTTCGTCTAAGTCACAACAATAGAAAACACAGGCTGCTTAAACTAATACCACACATAATTATATGTTTCCAAGTTTTTATTGAACACACCATGTAAACATTTACAGTGCAGGTGGAAAATGTATGTGAATCCTTAGATTTAATAACTGGTTTAATATCTCCTTTGGCAGCAATAACCTCAAACATTTCCATGTAGTTGCAGAACAGACCTGCACAATGGTCAGGAGTAATTCTTTACAATTCTTCTTTAAAGAACTGTTTCAGTTCAGCAATATTCTTGGGATGTCTGGCGTGAATGACTTTCTTGAGGTCATGCCACAGCATCCCATTCGGATTGAGGTCAGTACTCTGACTGGGCCACTCCAGAAGGCATATCTTCTTCTGTTGAAGCCATTCTGTTGTTGATTTACTTCTATGCTTTAGGTCGTTGTCCTGGATATTCATTTTTTCTTTGGCTATAGCAATCTGTCCAGGCCCCAAACCATGATGCCCACTTCGCCATACTTCCCAGCTGGGATGAGGTTTTGATGTTGGTGTGTTGTGCCTCTTTTTTTTCCCACACATAGTGTTGTGTGGTTCTCTCAAACAACTCAAATTTGGCATATTGCCAGTAGTGCTGTGTAACATCCAGGTGCTCTTTTGCAAACTTTTTTTTTGGGCAGCAGTGGCTTCCTCTGTGGTGTCTTCCCATGAACTCCATTGTTGTTTAGTGTTTTATGAATCGTAGATTCACAGGGATGCTAGCATGTGGCAGAGATATTTGAAAGTTTTTAGCTGACACTTTCTGGTAAGTCAGACAGCCAATCCTAGGGAAAGTAGCAACAATGCTGAACTTTTTCCATTTATAGACAATTTGTCTTACTGTGGACTGATGAACATCAAGACTTTTATAGACACTTTCCAGCTGCAAGTCAGCAATTCTTAATAGTAAGTCTTCGGAGAGCATTTTTGTGCGAGACATCATTCACATTAGGCAGTGCTTCTTGAGAAAAGCAAACTCAAAACTTTTTTATAGAGCAGGGCAGCTTTAACCAGTCTCATCTCATTGATTGGACTCCAGGTTGGCTGACTACTGACTCCAATTAGCTCTTGGAAATGTCATTAGTCTAGGGCAGGCCTATTAAACTAGCGGCCTGCGGGCCGGATCCAGCCCTTTTGAATTTTTTTATGGCCCGCCAGACTGTCAAGAAATCAGTGAGTGATTTGTGTGATATAATAAAGCAATTGGATTTGGATGATGATTGGCTGGTAGTCCCCCGCTACTTTCGCCAATCCGAGCACAGAAGTTGCCATATTATTAGCCAATCGCAGCCGAAAGAGGCAGGGTTATTTTCGTATCCAGCCCACTTGCTATTGTAATTGAATAGCCCTGGTCTAGGGGTTCACATACTTCTTCCACCTGCACTGTGAATGTTTACATGGTGTGTTCAACAAAAACAGGAAAACATAATTATTTGTGTGGTATTAGTTTAAGCAGACTCCATTCTTGTTTAGTGTTATACGTATCATAGATTCGCCAACAGGAATGCTAGCATGTGCCAGAGAAATACTGTACTTATCATCGAGGTAGCCATTGTCATTTGCACTGAACGTTGTCTTGTCTCGTTTAGTGGTATTGTTGTCTTGTGTTCTGTCCTGTTTGCACTGGTGTTTCATTCTTACTGTGTATATGGTAGG
Source organism: Hemigrammopetersius urotaenia (assembly GCA_037974485.1). NCBI lineage: Eukaryota > Metazoa > Chordata > Actinopteri > Characiformes > Alestidae > Hemigrammopetersius > Hemigrammopetersius urotaenia. The sequence continues at coordinate 11,275,041 of JBBPDC010000002.1, read as the reverse complement.
AATGACAATACAATCTACTTGACTTGATTTTATGACCAGTTTGTGCAGAAATCCATATCATTTCAAAGGGTTCACATACTTTTTCTTGCAACTGTATTCATTCCTTGGGGTGATTTATCTCTACATGCTAAATGTAGATTACAAGTCTTTGGATTGTGGGACGAGTTTCTGGCAGAAAAATACATACACAGGGAGAACATGCAAATTCCACACAGAAGGGACCCAGGCTGCTCAGCCGGGAATCAAACATAGGATGTCCTAGCTATGTGGCGATAGTACAGACTATATGCCATTAATTCTTTACGGGCTGAAAAGAATATCATTAAATAGACCTAATTTGACCGTTACAATTTTCTCAAAGTAAATTCATTTGTTTTCCGTGCTTTCAAAGTTTCATAAATAGACGTGTGAATGTGATGATTTGCTGGACCCCTGTTGAATGTGATGATGATGATGATGTGAAGGGGGGAGGCTATTTCATTTTTGTGGGTAAGTTTTGTTTTTTCTCACAGGTTCGTCATCCATGCCTGCTCCTCAGGTACGGCAGTCCTGTATTCTGCATGTGGACATGGACTGTTTCTTTGTGTCAGTGGGGATCAGACATCGACCTGAACTTAAAGGTGACCTACAATTTCAAATATACACAGTTCAGTCGGCCACAGTGACAGATTAAAGCATAGATAGTACAAACATCATGTTCTTAGAAAGCTACTTCTTTTTCAGTTTATTCCAGTGTGTCTTAAAAAAAGTATATATGTAGTATATAAGTATATATGTTCTTACAAAGAAAATAGATTTTTTTTTAATACTGCATAAAGACTTGACTAAACCAGTTATTTTTGCATTCAGTTCACCCTTTACTTATACCGTCTTCGTCCAGGTAAACCAGTTGCTGTGACAAGTAACCGTGGGCATGGGCTTGTTGCTCAGCGACCTGGTGCCAACCCCCAGCTGGAGATGCAGTACTACCAGAAAAAACTGAACCAGCACAGAGCAGGTAATGCCACAATTCAGGACAATTATTGAGGGCAGTGTGCATTCACAACATTTAATGTTCAATGTTTAAATGCTTCTGCCTGAATTAGAGAAGAATTTTGTGTTTTACCACACACACAACCCAGAAACAGAACCACAGGACGTGGGGTGCTGGGAAGCTTCACTGGTGTAGGCCATGTACTAAACCAGATATGATAATGAAATCTAAACTAAATCTAAATCTAAACTCTTCCCCTCCCAGACATGTATTATATCCATTTAATTTAGTACATATTTTAAGGGTAGAATCTCAAAGGGCTTAACAAATCAAGGCAATTGTGGTGTTTTGTTTTGCATCTTTGTGCACATTCAGCATATGTTTGAAAAAATTTTATGTCTTGGTCACTATTCTATATGCTAGTGGTTCTCCTCACAAAGATCGGGTTTAAAATTTGTATTTTGGGTCAACATCATGGAAGTTGTTTAAAGTGAAGTGTGTCGTGTTGTGTGATTGCTGTTTGGTATAATGTCATTGTCAAAATAATGTAAAATAGCTAAAGCTGAACTCGGTGGACAGCTCCAGTCTGCGCTCTGCTGCTGGCCAGCAAGACTGAATCAAGTTGGTCAATGAGTTCTTTGGCTCTAGTGATGTGTCTTCAGTCTGATTTAATATATTTTTTAAGTATCTAAATGCCTGTAGTAAAATGTTGTGGTTGAATACTGGGTGCATATCTTTGAATGCTATGGATTGTTAGATATCAACAAAAATCTGACAAAAACGGTTTTTCATTTGGAAAATGGTGCTGTGCTACCATAATTCCAACGACTGTACCTTGACAACCGTTTAAGATACGGCTTTGACCAAGATATCATTTTAAAGCTTATTTACTCATCTTTTTAATGATCCCAAAACCTCAATTTTGAATTTTGGGACACTGTGACTCTTGCCAGAGCAGGTCACATATGAATGCTGCCTCTTCAATTAGACAGAGGTACACATGGCCTAATTGCCTAATAAAAGTACTTTTCTTAGCATTTACTAGTTTTTTATTTTATTTTATATTTCCATTTACATGGGAACCCTCTTGTAATAATGTCATTTTTATTGTATGTTTTCTTTTAGGGAAGATGCATTTTGAGATGAGTCCTTCTCCAGAGAATGAGGAATCCTACTGTAATGGAAAGGAGCAGGATCAGACTGCTCTCTCTATGGCAGAGATTGCTTCCTGCAGCTATGAGGCCAGGTACTATAACATTTAGTGCAATCACATTTCATTTAGAAGTAGCAATATGGCTATGAATTACCTTATTGCTTTTCTGAGTATATCATGAGGGTAATCTGTACTTTATAGAACACTGAACAGAAAGCTTATTAAGTCACCATATTAGTATATTGTACAGTAACTGCATAAACTTCATAGTAACAAGAAACTGAATGAATATCAGCCCATGGTGCCATTATTATTTGTACCTATTTGGCCTTTCGGCTCTGTGTTACTATACTGTTTATTTTTAGAAACATAAGAAATATAGTTAGTATTTCATAACCTTTTTTTAAATTGTTGCTTTATTGTTTCGCTGGCACACTTCAGGAATCCTCAGCAAACCAAATATCAAAATGCCTACACTTGTCATAATGTTAGAGTAGTTTATTGTAAACTTGCTGGGACATTTGCATGTCACATTGTGAGTTAAATGTGTATTTGTTTGTTTTATACAGGCAGGCTGGTGTGAGGAATGGCATGTGTTTTGGTCAGGCTAAACAACTGTGTCCTGAGCTCCAGTCGGTGCCCTATGACTTCCATGCATACAAAGAGGTGGCGCTAGCCATGTATGAAACCCTAACCAGGTACAGGATGCTGGTCCAGTCCATGACTTAGAAAATAATAGCAGTATGCATTTCAGAGTAATAAAGGCTCAATGTGTGTTTTGCAGTTATACATATAACATTGAGGCTCTGAGTTGTGACGAGGCATTGGTGGATGCCACGACCCTTCTTGCAGAGCTGGGGATCTCACCTGATGAGCTGGCAAGTGCTATTCGTGCTGATGTGAGGGAGAAAACAGGCTGTTCCGCCTCCATCGGAATGGGTGAATGTACCATTTTGCTATTGAAATTAACTTCTTGAACCCTACTCATATGTATTTTGGACTCTGAGGAACTATACACTTGCCTTTAAGGTTTAAGAGATTAAAAGAGACACTCCAGATCTCTCTGAAATTCAGAGATGAAACCGGTTATCTGTTAAACAGTGCAATCTTTCCAATCTTATGTCTTCCATGTTTCATCAGGTTCCAACATACTCCTGGCCAGGATGGCCACTCGGAAGGCAAAACCTAATGGCCAGTATTTTCTCAGACCAGAAGAAGTGGATGACTTCATCAGAGACCAGCCTGTTAATAGATTGCCTGGCAAGTATTAAGACAAGTGTTTCATAAACATCTGTGACCACAACTTTTATTCAATAAACTTGTGTTTGTGCGTCCATGTAGGTGTGGGACGCTCAATGAGTAGTAAACTAGCCTCTCTGGGTGTGAATACATGTGGAGACCTGCAGCAAGTGTCTATGGTGCGTCTGCAGAAGGAATTTGGGCCGCGGACAGGGCAGACTCTTTACCGTTTCTGCAGAGGGCTAGACGATAGGCCTGTTCGCAGTCAGAAGGAGAGGAAGTCTGTGTCTGCTGAGATGAACTACAACATCCGCTTCACACAGGTCAAAACCTTTCAGACATAATGTGACACTGCCTTAAAGTTTTTCCTTTCAGATCTTTACATCATGTGCATCTATCGTTATGTTTCATTTGTGTTGGGTATGTACATTTTAAACCATGCTTCTATTTGTTTTATCTCTTAGCCTTCAAATTCATTATTTAGATGTGCCTATTCATTAATTGCAGTTATCTCTTGCCCTGCATGTTTTAGGTTGAGGAGGCAGAGACTTTCCTGAGTAACCTTTCTATGGAGGTGCAGAAGAGACTGCAGGGTTCGGGACTTAAAGGTCGGCGGATAACTTTGAAAGTGATGATGCGCAAAGCAGGTGCTCCGGTGGAGCCTGCCAAATATGGGGGACATGGTGTCTGTGACAACTTGGCCAGGTGACTGTCTTTAACTGTCTCCTTATAATATTGGTCTTTGTAATACTGGCACAGTCACTTCTGTAAATAAGTCCTGTTCCATATTGTAAATTTTTATTGCGTGCTTGAACATCCTCTAGAATCATGAATCTTTCCAAGTTTTCTGAGAATCTTCATGACCTTCCCAGACTTATCCATCATGTCCAGATCCAATGCTACCACATCTTTCCTGTTCCCACTCCGCTAGGGGGTTGGACCCGTATACAGGGCCCACCCAGAAACATATGTTTTTCACTGTAATAGGAGGATTTTCACATCAATTTCTTTTCTTTAACCAATTGCTGAGGGTCTTAGGGTTTCAAAGAGCCCTCCCACAAGTTTAAAAACATACAAGCATGGACAGATTTGTATGCTGAATTTATTCGATGTGAGTACATGGAAGTTATGACACTGGCCTTAAGTGTCTATAAGCTGGCTGGGTTATGATAAAACCGCTTTGGAGTTTCTGTGTGATTGTTTTATTGTGTGGCGGAGTTTTTTTTTGTTTGAATTCCAATTCGACTCCTCTGTGTGTCTGCTGTGTGAATGGAAAGGAATCGGTATTTAAGCGTTTATTGATCAGTAATTTTGTGGTAAAGATAAGGTGTCTCCAAACAAATTGGCATCTCAGAATTCTATATATAAATATGTATGTATTGTGTTTGTGTGTGTATGTCTTTTGTTGTGACAATTATATTTGCTGTTTTTCACTCAATACAGATCCATGCTGTTAGCTCAGCCCACAGACAGTGGCGAGCTAATAGCATCAGAGGTTATTAAGCTCTTCCGGGCTATGAAGCTGACTGTGATAGACATGAGAGGGGTGGGGCTACAGGTGCAGCTGCTGGAGAGCTCACACGCGGACACTGGCCCATCTCGTTCTCGCTCTATCAGAGACCTATTTGCAAGTAAATGTTCTGCAAAAAACCAGAACAAAGACCATCGACGAACAGGTCAGGGTGCTATATGAGCATAAAGTAGAACATATTTTTAAACTTGACCTTGAGGCTTGGTAGTATTGTAACACTATATAGTATTGTTTTTCACAGATGACGTTCCTGGTATGTCTTCCAATCAAGGGGAAATTTTATCTCCTTCAGTCTTTCACACAACAGTTTCAGATTCAATGCCTGGGACAAGTAAAGGGGAACCTTCTACTCCCAGCCACTGCAAAACACGTCTCAACCTCAGCATAGAAGTGCCATCTCCCTCTCAGGTTAGAAAGCTGTTTACCTGGTTGCAATTTATTGTTCTGATGTCTGTGTGGTTAAGCTGTGCAGTCCAGGTACCGGGATCGATGTAGTAAGATCTTCCTTCATCTTCAGGTGGATCGCTCTGTATTAGAGGCTTTACCAATTGAGCTGAGACAACAGGTAGAGCAGTCATGGACCAACAGAGAGGAGAAACCAAGTACCTCATCTCATCCCTCCACACCCCACCACTCTGTTTCCCCTGGTCCCTCAATGCCACCGACAGGTACCCTGCTGGTACACCTCCCAGACCAGACTGGGCAAACTGGCAGCACAGGCATTGTGCTAGAGCTACCTGACTTCTCCCAGGTAACCTTTATGTATTTTGTGACTTTTAACCACATCAATATAACTAATTCTTTGAATTGAAACCAATGCGTGATGGTAGACAATTGTACATGTAGTTATATAGGTATATTGACATTTTCCATGCCCAGGTTGACCCAGAAGTGTTTGCAGCACTCCCCAGGGAATTACAGGAAGAGCTCCGTTCTGCTTACAGATGCAGGGATAATACTCAGGCTCAAAGTACTTTGGGTAAGTATAGAAGTAGTACAGCCTGACTGCATTATATAGTTGCCAAAAAACACTCATTGTTCATCTTATTTTTTGTTTGTAGCAGAGCAGAGAAATCCGTTGCTTCAGCTAAAGCAGCCTGCAGTGGGGAGGACGAAGCGGCACTACAAGAGGAAGAATGCCAGTCCTGCCAAAAAAGGCAGCAGCCCATTAAAACGACTTCTCCCTGAAAACAGCCCTGCAAAATCCAGTCCTTCCAAAACCATCCCACTTCCACAGAAATGTAAAGATGTCCCTCCTGGTTTCAAGGTAGGTGTTTTGTTTGTTTTGAATGTTCTTTGTATTACACTCCCGTTTCTTTGATGCTACTCAATACATGATTATTAGTGCATTTATTAATTTAGTTCATTCATTGCAAAAGACTGAACATTTCTCTTTTACGTAATACTTGCCTGAATTCCTGTTAACAGATTGAAAGTGGGCCATCCCCTTTGACCCATCAAGTGCCAGAAGTACTGTCCAAATTCACTCCTCGCTCTACCCCAGCCCTAGCTGGGGCTTGTGAACTCGGTGACATCAGAGCCCTGCTGCGGGAGTGGGTTACCACCATCTCAGGTAAAGCAGGGGGATCATGTTTGATAAGGACTTTTCTTTCTCCCATTCCTAAGTAGCTAAACATTGCATACCTATACCAAGTGGGCACTTTCAGACACAGTGTGTACTGTTTGTATATATATTTTTAGTGTGTATATTTCACATGGAAGGATTGTATCAATAAAATAGTTGCATGGCTCGTTTGGCAACATCTCTTCATCACTTCAATTGCCACTCTCCTGTGATAACTCTGACATACATCAAATAAGCAGTTACAATGAGGAACATACAGTGGAGGAAATAATTATTTGACCCCTCACTGATTTTGTAAGTTTGTCCAAAGACAAAGAAATGAAAAGTCTCAGAACAGAATCATTTTAATGGTAGGTTTATCTTAACAGTGACAGATAGCACATCAAAAGGAAAATTGAAAAAAAATAGCTTTAAATAAAAGATAGAAACTGATTTGCATTTCATTGAGTGAAATAAGTAATTGAACCCCTACCAATCATTAAGAGTTCTGGCTCCCACAGAGTGGTTAGACACTCCTACTCAATTAGTCACCCTCATTAAAGACACCTGTCTT
>JBBPDC010000002.1:11232907-11246434 GCA_037974485.1 Hemigrammopetersius urotaenia | reverse complement strand
TGTGTGTGTGTGTGTGTGTGTGTGTGTGTGTGTGTGTGTGTGTGTGTGTGTGTGTGTGTGTGTGTGTGTATTTGTGGTACAAGGAATTCTACTATTGGCTTTCCGTTTGTCTTTTCTCTCTCAGATTGATTCCTCCACGCCCCCCATCTTTCAGTGGTGTTTGAGGAGGAAGACAATGCTTCAGTGACAAAACCCATTTAAAAAAATCGACGGGCAAAGTGAGAGACAGACAGAGTGCAGGAGAGACCAATTCTGTTCAGCAAGGTAAGTAAAATGGTTTAACTTTTGTTGAAGTGAGCAGTTTTTATTTGATAATTTAAGCAATCTTAGAGTGGTGGTTCTAAGTCCTGGTTTTGAAGCATGTTTTCCCTGCATTGTTTAGCACAAGTGCTTTCAATCCCAGTCCAGCCGGACCCACATAATGCACATTTTTGTGCTTTGTCTCATTTGACACACCTGATTTAGCTTGTTGTCTAGTTAACAAGCTCCTTGTGGGCTGGGTCAGGTGTGTAAAGTAGGTGAAAAGAAAAAGCACAGAGCATGGGGTCAGCAGGACAAAGATTGGGAACCTCTGGTTTAGCATTTCCCCAGTTCTAACACTCCTACTCTCCACTTCAAACTCAGGAAAAGCTTGTAATGCACTGATGAGTTGAAGTGAATATATTCTTGATATATATGAATAATTCATATATTCTTCAGCAGTTTGTTTTGCTATGGTGTGCCTTTATAGTGTGTGTAACTGGTTTTCATTTCAGCTGTTTGGTGCTGGTGCTTAACCTCTTTCTATAGAATTGCTTTGTGATGACATTTTCAGTGATGTCAAGACTATTTCATCAAAGTCACCTATAGTCGTCATATGTTGTGCATAGTGTGGTAAGTGGTATGTTGGTTATACGGGGAACAATCTCAGAACTACTTCTCAGTCCTGTTTGTTTGTGCATTTGAAACAGTATTCTGCCAAATGAATGCAGCGGTTTTGCAGGTATTATGAGTGTGGATGTTGCAGTGCATGAGCTGATACTTCTTGATAGTAGAGGTTCATATATGCAGGCTGTACAGTGGAATGTGAGAAGTATGGGCACTTGTCAAATTTAAATACATTGTTAGCATTTATTTGAATAATGTAAATAAGAAAGTGTTAATTTGCATACTTTTGACAATCCTTTTATTTTATTTGGTTGAAATCAGTCTCTATGTGTTTTGCATAGTCAGCTATCATAGTTTCTTCTTGCTTTTTTTTCCCCAAATGAATCAGATAAGATCCAAGATGTTAATGACAGAAGCTTGACACAGCTAACCATTTTTGTGTTGATTTGGACATGCATCAGTGTCTTGCTGGAAGATGCAGTGACAACCTGGTTGTTGTTTTTTCGTGGCAGAGGCAGCCAGATTCTGATTTAAAATGTCCTTGCATTTCCATGACACTATATACCATAAAAAGGTTATTGGAGGAAGAACAGGCACACAAGGGTTGCCAGTTTTTGTTTCATCAGATTATAGAACATGTATGTGGACAACTGGCTTTTTCTGCCATACCTTCTAAATCTGTTGGCATTAAGATGATGTCTGGATTTTACGTTTTCTTGCAATTTTTGACTCTGTTACCATCAGACACCCTGTATGTGGATGTAAAATAAATCTACATATAGCTTCCAGGCAAGTTTAAAACAGTTCCAGTTGATGTCCACATTTTAAAAATATATTTAACAGTATAAATGTGCCTTTTCAGGCAAATAGCTTTTTTATGACCATTCTCTGACTTATGAAGGTCAACACACTTCTCCCTTTGTAGGTTCTCTTATCTTTCCCATGTTGATGGATGACTAATGGAATCTGGACTCTGTTTCGCCTCATATTTGTAACCCAGTTAATCAGGAAATCATGGCTTACAGCTTGAAAGCACATACTTCAATCAACTAAAATGTACAATGTACATTTTTCTAACCCTTTTGTTTGTAAAATATCCATTTGTCATACGTGAGCACAAAATGTTTCCTGTGCAATTAACTCATTTACCAAGTGAAGCAGCGAGCAGCCAGAAACACATTGCCCGACACATTGCCCGAGCAGTGTGTGGGGATGATATCTTGGTCAAGGGTACCTCAGATGTGCCACTAGCAGTCTTGGGATTTGATCCCACAACTTTCTGATCACAGGGGCAACTCCCTAACCACTAGGCCACTAGCTGCCCCTAATTACTTAATAGTACCAATAACTGTGGAAGGCACTGTAAAGTATCTCACTGTCCAGGATGAAATTTAATGAGAGATTTTTGTATGGTGAAGCAGCAGTTTTATTTATTTATTTATTTAATTTCCACAGATTTGCATGTTGCTGTCCTTAGAGTAAATGGCCTGTGTCAGCAATCAGCTGGTCTGATCCTCAGATGAGATTGTACATTTTGCATATACACACACGTACACAAACGTAAGGTCAGTCTGCATACGGTCCCCCTTTAAATGCTCTTAGAGTGCTGACCCACTTTTTGTGGACTAAGAGAGCAGATTCACATTATGAGTACTGCCATATATATAACGAATTTTGTAGTAAAAAGACTAATTTTACATGCTGTATGGATACATATCAGAGCATAGACAGGTCAAATACAGTGTAAGGCTACTCTTTGCATGTAAAAACATGCAGTTCAGACCTGGTGGACTTTGCATGCTGTTCTCCATCATTACATGAAGCTCTTATCAAGGTGTGGTGAGTGATAAAGTCTAGCTGTCTTTGGGAAGGTCTTAGATGAACAGGAGATATGATATTAAACTGACCTTTTGGGGTTTGGGAGCACTTTGCATGAATACATTTGAAAGAATATCATTTAAAAAGGAAAGCGTGACTAATGTTAGTTTGACAAAACCAACCAAACATGTTAAATCAGCAAGCCAGTTTGTGTATGGGGTTGATTACATGGTGTGACCAAGAAAAAAGTTTCCCAGCGCTGTTCAATTCTAAACAGAGGATTCTTTGAAACCATTCATATTGCTTGGCTAGAGTCACAATCTACCAAATTAATAGAGAAAGAAAGCAGTGAAGACATGTCTTTCCGGCCTAGATATAAGATGTAACATTTAACATTTGTAGGAAGGAACCTTTGAACTCTGTTTGCTCATGAGAAAACTCAGCTTTGTCTTATCAGACAGCTTTGTTAGAGCATAAGCCATTAATGACGCTGTAGGTTGACTTCTATGTCTGTGGCTTTCTTATATTCTCTTTCTTATACTATTACTTCTTATAGTCTACTGTCTGTCTCTCACATCTTGTCTTACTCAATTTTTTATTTTTATTTTGTGAAGAACAGTGCTATGGAGGCCACAGGGGACCAGAACGGAGGGAACAGTGAAGATTTAACAGGTCAGAGCGTGCCCAGTAATTGTACACACAATTTATTTAACCCTGACCCTAACCCTAACAGCAAACCTCAAATACATAATACAAACTACAACAATACGTGCATTAGGAAGATCATGCCTGTTTAATCAGTTATTTTTTAATTAAATTATACATTATAATCAAGCAGCCCTGGTTATGAATGGTTAAGAAATGGTTAATTTGTCAAGCATTATATTTCCTGAGACCACATTTCCATAGTCTTACTTTGTACCGCAGAATCAGTATGATATCAGAGCTACCCAGCACTTACACAGATGTACCGATTTGATGCTTCTTGTTTCCTGAGTGTTTGTCTGGTTGTAAGATCAATATTAGGAATGTTGATCAAATGACATGAATAGACCTCTCGCTGATGACAGATTTAACTAACAGCTAAAAAATAGAATCACTGTTCATACTTCTGTTATGTATATACTGTTATGTAACATTTGATATAAGTTTTAATGATATAAACCAGTGATAAACACCGTAATGGTCTATTTATAGTCCCTTCTCTCAAGGTTCCAACCTTGAGTTTTGTTCACCACTACAAATATGAGTCATTGCTTACATTTTGTCATAACATTTTAGGGAAGAAGAAGCCTAAGCTACAGATGATGAAGTCAAGGCTGTTTGGGAAGATAAAGAAGAAGAGAAATGAAGGAGTGATGAAGCACAGTCAGTCAGCCTCTGACATCTTAGAAGGCATTAGGAACTTGGAAGATGACTTAGAGTGAGAAAGTGTATTTGTTTTGCATTCTGCTACATTTTATAATGAAAGAGATTTTGTGGATATAAAAGTTTTTTTGGCGCGGTCTGATATAATTTATTGTGAATCTTTCTCATTGACTCATTTCTTCCCCCCAGCTGTTCCCAGAGCATGCTGGGATCCAGGGCATTGTCACATGACAGTATTTTTTTGGCAGACCAGTGTCAGTCAGACCCTGAGCCACCAAGGGTGCTCTCTCAAGAGAACATCCATGGAAAAATCCGAGCATTGCAGGTCAGTGCAGTTTACTTCTTTCGCTAAGTTTATATCGTATCTGTATGTCGGGAAACCTGACCTGTGCAATCTGGTGATTATGTTTGATTAGATGAAGCTACAGCAGCAGAACATGCATTTAGGCCCACCTCCTCTGGTGTTGCCAACTAAACGCACTGAAGACCCAGGTGGAAGCTCAGAAGATGATGGACTTCCTCATAGCCCCCCTGAAATGTTAGGACTACCCAAGAACACACTATGCAAGGTGACTGGCTTCATGCACAACTGTCTTCTGTACTGTAATCCACTCCCTAAAACATCTGACCCTAAAAACATTTTTCATTTAGCTATAGTGTCATATTTTCCTTAAACATCTTCCATATCTAAGTTTTGTGTAGCCCTCAATATGACCTATGGATACTATTTTGTCTGTGAGACACAGTATCCATCTCTTGAGCCTTCACAATGTATTACTTATGTGTAACCATCATACCATAGTTTGTCACTGAAACCTCCTCCCCATTACCCTTGTAGTTTCTCATTCCTCCCAGGAACCACAGATCATTGAGTTTAGGTGGAACAGGAAGTGAAGAAGAAGAACAGGTACCATTACTATTCTTCTGACTTCATTTGATTCCTACAAGTATTAAGTCATTAATAAGTATGCACAACTGGTCATGTAGTTAGAAGTTATACACAAACTTTGCGCCCATGCCAAACCAAATTATTCTTCATCTTAATATTTCCTTGCAAAAGCAGCTTGACAGGCCGCCAGAGTTCTGTTTTATTCTAAAGTGCATTCAGTTTTGTCTTATTTCTGTAATCCCCTTTGCAGCCTCCGGCCCAACCAGTTTCACCTCAGCCCATTAGCCCCACACTGGCTCCTGTCTCTCCCTCTGTGCCTGTCTCAGGGGTGGACTTCAATACCCCTCCGCAGTTTATTCCCTGCCTGGATAACTCGGCTGCCCGACACCGGATGTCTGTCAAGCCTCGGAATCAGAGAGCCAGTACTAAGAGCCGAAGATTGCCCACCTCTGTGAGTCAGAGAATTAGTTTACCAGTCCATAATTATTTATTGTAAGAGTCCTGAAGTACCCTTTGCCATGCACGTTATTGCGTTTTTCCGTTATATCACACCCACATAAATTCACTTAATAGAAAGATCAAGTGTATGGAGAGAAAGTAAAACACTAAAATGTGTGAGGAAGAGGTTACTCCAGAACAACAGTCAGAAATTTTTATGTTTATATCAGTAATGCCACTTAATAAACTCTCTCACATTGCTCACTGGACAGGCTGGAGGCAGACCTCGCTCAGAGAGTATGAACAACCTGGACCGGCCACTCACTGAGGAAGAGATGGCAGTTGCTGTTACCAAGGAAATAACCCGTGTCCGTTCCTACTCCTCACAGATTATCAGGCCAGGGGAAGTATTTACTGCTCCTCCAAGCAAAAGCCCTCTTTCTGCTTCACCCCTAAAATCTCTGGTGCGTGCTGGAGATGGCTATCATACTCCTGCTGTGAGTCAGAATGAGGGAGGCATCTCATCCTCTAGCACTATTGTCCAGCACCCTGTCCTGAAGCAGCAAATGCCAGCCAAGGAAGCAGCGTCCAGCCAGAAGCCTGAGCCTGCAGTTACAGCTGTAGGAAGTAAGCATGCTCTCAGCTCAGCTGTACCAACCAATAAAAAATGGAGTGGAGACCTGAGAGAGAGTCCATTTAGCTCCAGATTAAAGAGTGGCCAAGAGAGTGCAGTGCCACATGTCTGTTCTCTGGAGTCTGAGCATAATCAACCTAAGAGTAAAAAAGAATCCAACAACATGTCGACTCATGACAAGAGAGACATGATAAACAAGACAGAGGTCAAGGATATATTGCAGGAAAATATTCTTAGAGGCCAGCTCCCAGTGTACCCACAAGCTGGTGGAGCATCTCTAAGGCTACCATTGCTGCGGAGAAATATATCTCCCTTGGATGATAAAGTTGTTGGCAGGAATCTGCAGCAGATCTCTACAGCACCACAGGGAGAACAACCACAGAAGGAATCTGCAAATCGTCAAAGACCCATTTCTGGCTCCTTCCATTTTTCTTCCTCTTCGGCCAAAAGTCATGAGAGGCAAAGAACTGGAAGCTTTACTGGAGGTGTGGATCAAGCAGGGGTAAAGAGGGAGCCTGCTCCCCCTCCTTTATCAATTAAAAGCTTTAAAACACAGGATAAACTCACGAGTGTACAGGTAGGGACATCACTGGAGGACCCTATATCTAACACAGAGTCACAGAGAATACCAACCAAGCCTAAAGATACGACCCTCTCTGCTGACCGAGAACGAGGAGACAGGCGGGTTAGTGAAACAGGGGTTGAAGCTACAGAGGAGGAGGTTCAGGAGGGAGTCGAGGAGGCAGATGAGGCAAGTGAGGACCTGAAAGGAAACGAGGAGAGCAAAGTTGAAGCAGAAAGAAGTGCATTTGGGGTGAAGCTGCGCACCACTTCTCTTTCTCTAAAGTATGGTGCAGCCCAACCAGATCTCAAAATGAAGCAGCATAGTGCTGAGGTGAAAACACTCAACCCAACTTGGTCGATGGAATCAACTGCTCTAGCAGGTCAGCAGGACAGCAGTGTGGGACCTATAAGAGGGAATATGACTGCCACAGGGTTAAAGAAGTCTCCGATCCATAAACCTGAGACCCTCATCTCTGCGCCGATCGCTAGCTCTCCACCTCAAAGTGCCAACAGAGACAAAGAGAGAACTGCTCCCTTTAACCTGGATGGTGAGTTTCTCTGTGTTTTTATGATTTCTTTCAAACATCTGTAAGGTATTTGTTCTTTGTAATTCCCAGCTGAGGGATTAAAAATGACCAAACAACACAAACATGAGAAACTATCACTCTACGATAATGAGATTAGTCATGCTAGAAAGCAATCTGCGTTCTTTTGGTGTGAGTGAGCTTTCATTAAGCCAGTGGTCCCATCAGACTGTGCTCTTCAGTTCACATATTAGACTTTGCCCCATTCACTGTTTACAGTCATGCTGTTAGCCCTTACTCAACAAAACAAACAAGCTGCAGATAGTCTTTTTCTAACTGAACTTTTTGTGCGTTTACTGAGTAATGGTAGACCTTCTTCCCTGAAGGGACAGGCTTTACTGGTCTGTCCTTTTTTATCAGGAAGGATAAGACTAGGGATGGGTATCGTTAAGGTTTTAACTGTATTACTACTTCTATTGATACCACTTATCGATTCGGTACTTTAACGGTACTCTTATCAGTACTTTTTGTTGTGTTTTTTAATTAAAAAAACAAAACAAATTGAGAACAGAAATAGCACTTTATTTTTTAAATGTAAAATAATTATCTATAGCTTAGCAAACACCAATGTTTGAGCAAATATCTATTACACAAACAAAACCAATGATTGTAAAACAAATAAATAAACACATTTGCTTCTAAATTAATATTCAATGATTTATTACAGAAATGTCCTCTCTTAAGCATAAAGTTAAGATAGGATGATTTAAAATAGGATTTTTTTCAATTTGGTTTTACAGAAACAAATCCTAACTGTATTTAGGAATCCTATCTTATCTGGAGTTAGGAATCCTAAATAAGCGATCTAACATCGATGATCGACTTTTATGTCTGTTACCTAGCAACTAATGCAACACATCATCTCACGAAGTCTCTGTTACCTGCTGCCACTGTAACTTTACAAGAGTCTGTAACACTGTATCATCAGAGTATCTTCGTTACTATCTTAAAAAAAATGGATATTAAACAACGTCCTGCTCTGAACTTTAAGCCAGGTGAACTGGTCAATAAGAACAAATGTACTGGGACAGAGCTGTCATACACAAATATATGGACAAAAGTATAGGGACACACTCTCTCTCTCTCACACACACACTCACACCCACACAGTCACACACTTCGCTTTGAAAATCACATTAAGCGAAAAAACGAAACGAAAAAATTTGTTGATTGTACCACAAACGGGAGAACCCCGTGCCGACAGATCGCCTCTCAAAAGCTGGGAGGAGTTGATCGGCTAACGGCATTATCACACGGCCCGGCGAGGCATTTAATGATTGTGTCCACTTGTGTCTAGTGAATGTTCGTTAGTGTCCGTGTGGTGTGATTGGATGGGTGGTTAAAACCTGGCTGAGCCTGAGAGTCGGTGCGTGGTCACAACTGACAACCCAGTTTCTACCGTGAAGCTGTTTTCGAGAGTTGGAGGGAATGTGTGAAACTCCAGAGAAAAGTATGGTCTGTATCCTCCTTTCTGTTTTGTGGATAGAAGGACTATCCATCCCACGTTTGTGTAGCGGTGTGTATACACCTTTGAAAACGTATTACTGGGCAGGGCTGAAAGTCAGTAACCATACTTTGGATCGTTTGGCTCTCTCCGCCGTCATCACTCCATAAGCACGAGTACGGAAAAGACTACATTTCGTGCGTGAGATTGCAAATAATGGCAGTGCAGGCGAATAATGAATATTATAAAAAGATACAAAAGACTGGTCAGGTAAAATATGCTAGGTAATGTTTATTTAACAATAACAAATATGACATTTATTTTTTTTTTTATTTCTCCAGTAGCTACCGACAGCAGAAACGTTAATGTCAGAGCTTATCGATACTTCGGTCTTTTATAATTAGGCAGCGGGACCGATATAGTACCGGGTTTCGGTACCCATCCCTAGACAAGACACAGTTGTACTGTATGGCCAATAGTATGTGGACATATGACCATCTCAGCTGTTTGAGCTTGTTGGAAATCCCATTTCAAACCCAAGCTTTATAATGGCCTCCAATCTTCTGGCAAGACTTTCCACAAAAGTTTGAGTGTGTTTATGGACATTTTTGCCAGTTCAGTGAAAACAGCAATAGTGTGGTCAGGCACTGATGTTGAACAAGAAGATCTTTCTCAGAGCTGATGTTCCTACTCATACTCCAGTTGGAGTCATGTCTTTATGAACCTCACCTTGAGTATAGCATCACACTCATGCTAAAACAGGGAAAAGCCTACCCCACATTCTTGCCACAATTTTGTATGCTTAACATAACTTTTCACTGGAACTACTTTTCACTGAAGCAAAGCCCAACCCTGTATAAATTACCCAAAACCTGAAATATGCCTTCAGACCAGATCTCATCTTCCCTAAACTGTTGGGATTGTGCATTCTTGTAGGTAACATTCTATTGGCAAATCCATATTCGTACATCAGCCTGTCAGTTAATGAGGCATGGCTTATCATTCCAGAGAACATGTTCTAGCTTTTCCAGAGTCCAGTGACCATGTGCTTCACATGACATCAGTATTTCACTTTGTGCATAGTAATCTAACCAAGTACATGAATCTCTTGACTTGATAGTTATTGTGCTAATGTTGCTTCCAGAGGTACTTCAGAACTCTGTACTGAGTGATGCAACAGAGCATGAAGGATTTTTATGGATCATGGACTTCATGCTTCCCTTTCACAATAATAGCACTTTCAGTTGATAGGGGCAGATCAAGCAGGAAAGAAATTAGTATAGTTAGTATAATACTAAATATCACATTAAAGGATAAGATGAAAAATGATAGAATAAGAGGAAATACAGAGATCAAAGACATCATAGAGAGAGTTGAAGACATGAGAGGAAAGTGGGCAGGCCATCTAGCCCGAATGCAGAATATCAAGTGGACAAAACGAATTACAGAGTGGACACCAAGACAAGGGAAAAGATCAAGGGGTAGACCCAGGAAGAAAGGGAGTGATGAAATCGAGAAGATGGGTGGCAGCATGTGGATGCAGAGAACACAAGATAGGGTTGTGTGGAGAGAAATGTGGAGGCCATCTGTCAGCAGTGGCAAGAAGAGCTAAGATGATGATGATGGTGATGAACTTTGTGAAGGTTATGAAAATAGCATCACTTTATGTTTGATAAGAAACAACTCAATAGGAAGAGTGTACACATAGTTTTGGTCTGGTAGTATTTATATGACTGTATCCCATGACTGTGCACAGAGTTAATCATTTGAATTATCATTGATATTTAAAGTCTGCAATACACATAATTAAAGGAAATTTTTATTTTCATATTTTGGTTTACAGTTTTTCCTTATGTGCACTAAAGGGATATCTGTTTGTTTACAGATTTGGGGACCTCAGCTCAGCCTACTTCTTCACTTTTTAAAGGCACTAGGCTTGTACAGCCAGTTCCAAAAGAGAGCACTCCAGAGGTCACACAGGTGTGCTCAGTGGAGAATATCCCTGTTCCTACTGCTGTTAAAGAACCTTCTGCTGTTAAAGAACCTTCTGCTGTTAAAGAAGAGGCTTCCTCTGAGCTGTCCTGGATGAGTATGGCCCGTGAAAAAACCAGGAGCCTTCAGCAGCTGTTTACAAGCAGATTGCCTGACTTTGCAAGCCTACAGACAACTACGCGTTCAACAAATATGGCTCCTTCACCGCCCCAAACTACGACATCACCTTTAGAGCCCAGTGCAGGACCTACAAAGCCTATTAACCAACTATCAACTGCACAACCCTCTGCCACGCCACTACAGACTATTTCTACTCAGCCCCCAGCCACACAAGTATCTATAAGGTCAACACATCCAACCCAAACTCCAGCCACGCAGTCTTCCATCAGACCAACTGAGCCAACTACAGGTCAATCAGGAGTACCAAATTTCTCTTTAAAGCAGAATCTTTCAAGCCCCAGTCAGGCAGAAACAACACAGCTTAGTGCCAGAACAGGGCAATCGCATGCAACTTGTTCAGCAACCATTCACTCTCCCACAAAATCAGTGCAGTTAACAGCATCTTACACATCTACTGTCCAATTCAGCAGTCAAACAACAGAACAGCAAATATCTCAGCCACCAACCCAGGCTCAGTCAACCACACAGTCTAACCTGCACTCAGCTCAACCCACTAGGATTCATCTTTCAAGCCCCAAATTACCATCTCATCAGATGTCTCAAGGATCAGTGTCTCTATTCTCACAGCCCAGGCCTCAGATTGGTGAAGATGTATCCTCCACACCTTTAGGGAAATCTAACCGGATACCGGTGTCCCAAGGAAAATGCCCTGGAGAAGGTACGGCACAGAGTGCAGGAGGGCTGGGAAGCAAAGCTTTACTCACAGAGCGATGGGAAAATCGGACACCTCATGCAGTCAAGGTGAACCTTTTGGTTTTTTAGAGAAATGTTTGTATTTAAAATTTAAAAAAAAGTTCAGTGCATGTAAAGTGCTATTATAACAAAAGGTCCATATCCAAGTTTATTAATAATTTTACTTTATTTGAAAACTGCACTTTACATTGTGTGACAAAATGTATTGTCCTACAGTTCTTAAATAATAAAAGAATGTTTAATACAACGTTAAGATAAAATATTTTGTAATGACAATATGCTACTTTAATTTATACTGGGACCTGTTTTTTTTATATTCTTTATGTTCATGTATTGATAGATAGAAGACCAAAAATCCACACCAGAGTCCCGAACCCATCCTCAGTCTCTGGCTGCGTTTAGAGCCATGTCCAGTCCAAGCAAATTCACAGGTACAGAAATTATAGTTGTGAAAACAAAATTGCTCATCATGGCCATTGATCCTGTACACATGACAGGAATTCGTATGTTTATACTTGGCTCTACAGCTGCTTCAGAATCAGCTGTTTCTACTGGTCCCATGAGGCTGGAAAGAGAGGACAGATGGTCAAAGAGAACAGTTCAAGCATCGTCTTCTTCACCGTCATCATCATCACCGCCACCACCGCCACCACCACCTCCCCAGTCCATCAGTGACAGTGGACAACCTTCCTGGATGGAGCTGGCAAAGAGGAAATCTTTGGCATGGAGTGACAAAACTATGGACTAAGAGGCAGAGAGAAAAATTTCAGAAAGTGCTGAAAATCATTTTGAGTTGTCTGGTATACAAAGAAAGAATGTCTGTGTGGGATAGCAGGGAAGAGGGAAGAATAGAGATAAAGAGGAGTGTGAAAGAGTTATGTTTAGGTGTATATGTATACATTTAAGGGCCTTATACCCCCCATCCAGCGCACACAGCCCTTTTCTTAAATAATGTAGGGTATGTCTCAGGTTTACCACACTATTATGTTGTAACATAATTCTGGAATATTGATTAAGCAGATCTTTGCATATATTAATAATGAATTCAGATTTATTTAAGCAATATTATGGATCATTAAATTGTATGAGTGTGTCATGGTGGTGCAGTGGTTAGTGCTATCACCTCATAGTAATAAGGGTCTGGGTGGGCCAGGGTCCTTTCTGTGCAAGTTTGCATCTTCTCCTTCTGTCCACAGGGGTTTAATCCCACAGTCCCTGTATGAGGAGATGCTAAATGAACCTTGTGAATGTGTTTGTGTGTGTCTGCCCAGCAAAGGACTGGCGATTTGTCCAGGGTTTTTCTTCCCATTTCATTCCATAAATGCTGTGATAAGTTCCAGCACCCTTCTGCAACCCTGGTTAAGATAAGTGGTTCAGAGACTTAATAAATGAAAATTAGATAAAGCTATGTATTATAGGTATATTGAGTGAAATGAAATACAAAAAATCAACCATTTATTCAAAGGCTTTTTATTACAGCACTTTAAATCTATTGTATAATAAAGTTCACATATATTAAACTATAAACAATGAGACTTCATTAAAAAAATAATACATGGGTGAGTGTTTGTGTGTGTGTTCTCAAAGCTGAATAATACATTTTCCTTGTGTCTGCTTGTACACCACATTGTTTTCTCGGTGCTATAGAGAAAGAAAATCATGCTAGCTTGGGAATCACATTCAGACGCATTTTTGTTAATATATACTAATTATACTTATTTAATGTTTCTTGATATCATCCGATGTTTTACTTATAAACATTAACACATTATGTATTCCTACTCATAATGCAGTTAACGGCTATATTTTTTTTATCGCGCAATAAGAATCTCGCGCCGTTATATATATATATATACAGTGCAGGCCAAAAGTTTGGACACACCTTCTCATTCACTGCGTTTTCTTTATTTCCATGACAATTTACATCGTAGATTCTCACTGAAGGCTTCAAAACTATGAATGCACACATGTGGAGTTACGTACTTAACAAAAAAAGGTGAAATAACTGAAAACATGTTTTATATTCTAGTTTCTTCAAAATAGCCACCCTTTGCTC
>JBBPDC010000002.1:11211076-11232807 GCA_037974485.1 Hemigrammopetersius urotaenia | reverse complement strand
ATACACACACACACACACGTGTGTGTATATATGTGTATATATATACATATATGTATGTGTGTGTGTGTGTGTGTGTGTGTGTGTGTGTATATATATATATGTGTGTGTGTATATGTATATGTGTGTGTGTATACATGACAAGCTGCTGTGACTTGGTACACTGTTCAAATTCTTGCAACCAAGATGGTTCATTACAATGTCGAACCTGTGTTAACATGCATATGACAATAAAAATAAATCGTACACAGTCTCCAGATAGAACTAGCGCCAGTGAGAGACAGATGTTGTTCATGTTCTCTATTTTTTTGCATTTATTTTATATGTGGGGAAAATTCGTAGTCGTGTGTGTGTGTATTTTTAAATATATCATCACAAAAACAGTGAATTCCCAAGGTGCTGTTCTTGATGTCAAAGAAACACAACACATTTGCATATATCCTCCTACTACTTCGCCTACTTCCTGTGCATAAACACACATTGGGTTTAAAGGGACCATAATCATTAAAGAAATGTTTACTTTTATGTAGTATGTAAACACTTCATGTTTCAAAATGTACCATTTACATTTGGTTCATATAAGGAATCACTTATCAAGAACTGAAACCACATCTTTCCTAGACCTGAAGGATGATAATAAGCAGCATACAACATTTGGCAGGTACTGATACCTAGGGTTGCAAAGGGTGGGAAATTCCAGAAACTTTTCATGGGAACATTAGTTTGGAAATTTTGGAAATATTCCAAATTGGAAACTTTCCATGGGAATTTATGTGAAATATGAAGAATTAACTAAACAATTAAAAAAAAAAAACGAGTCATGTACAAATACAAATATAACATTAAGTTTTGTCATAAACAGATATTCATGCAAAAGGATACAATTAAAAACATGATGCAGATTTATTTGTGTAAGGAACACCCTTTCTGCCTAAAAGTACAATCCAAATTGTAAAATGTAAGCAGCTTTCCCTTCCAATACAGTATGTTATAAAAAAAAAAAAGAAGCATTTTTCTTGAAGCTTCTCAAGCCCGGTTTCTGTTTTGCATTTTTGCTGAACAAATGGAATGGTCTTCAAAATATTTTACAACTGATGTATAAAATCTTGTATGGTTACATAAATCGTCTACCAGGAGGCAGAAGAAACATCACATTTACTGAAATTGTGCTAACTGGTTTACATTAAGCATATCTGGTTTACAAGTTGCCTAGTTACTGTATGAATACATTTTATATTTATATTTAATGTTCCCAAACTTAAGTTTATTCTAGTTAATTCCCATAAATTCCCATAAATTCTTGCTAATTCCCATGGAAAGTTTCCAACTTTGAATATTCCTGGGATTTTGCAACTGTTTTTAATACCATCCCAACTCTTGATCCTGGATATTGCGCTTGTTTGCAGTGGAGTTATTTGATGGACAGTGTCTAAGCAGTGGTCACTCAGAGTTCATGTTTTTCCCATAGGAAATGAATGGTGGAACATTCACTTATTGTGACCACTCACTGCAGCCTCAAAGGATGCATCAGCAGCGCATTTTATCTGCTGGTAAATGTGTGCATACTGTAAGCCAGTTGTCAGCAACTATAGGCTAGTGCTCTGCAACCGTAGTCCTAAATATCTACCTTCCTGAGAGTTTAGTTCCAGCCACAATTTGCAACACTTGCTGTTGTCCCTAATTGGCTAGAGCTTTAAGAAAGGGATAGGATGATCCAGGTTATGTCAGGAAAGTAGAATAGTATTTGGAGTAGGGTTGGTAGCCAGTCCTTAGTAGAGTTATGTCTTTAGCCCCATAAGCAGTCGGAGCCCAATGGGAGCTGTAGCGAATAAGGTGCTAAACCCAAAGGACTTGTGTGGCTAGGTTGTTGTGACAAGCTCAAGCACCAGACTCTGCTACAAAAGGCTGGCTAGGGAAGTAAGCTGTTTGTTACTTCATTGCAAGCCTTGATACAAAATCTGAAATCTACTCATGAAGGCCTTGCCAGTTAAATCAGGTAAAACGTTGACCATTGCAGTGCTATAGCCCTCCAGCTCTTGAGTCTAGGACTCTAGGCCTGACCTGATTAATTAAATTTCATGTTGAAATTAAAATACTCAAAGCATGTTAAATGCTTTTTGAGCCAGCCTTTCTGGAGTCTGACACAAATTATACAAAAACTAAAGAGGGGCAGCAGCAGTAGAGGAAAAAGTATTGTGGATTAACCAATCAGCCAAAACACTGAAATCATTGACAAGTGAAGTGAATGTCCTCAATTTTATTGTTACAATTCAGAATCTTCTACAGGATGAACAGTCAGTTCTCGAAAGGGCCAAACATAAGGATCTGAGCAAGGGCTAAATTGCAAAGGCAAGACACTGGCAGGCCTTATGGGGCATTTCCACATTCCTAGTATGCAATGGTTAGTATCGGCCAAAAGTGGTCCAATGAATGTAGACCTCTTTTCACTGCTGAAAGTGTGTATAGCGGATTTACAAGAGCGCATTAGAGCTGGAGCATGGAGCCTGGGTTAATGAATCCTGTGTTATTTTTATTTTTAAATTTTTTTTAAAACATCTGAATGGCTGGGTATATGTTGCTTACTTGGGGTGCTCTATGGAAAGAAGACAAGCATGTAGAGACAGTAAAATGTTCTGGGTGATGTTCTGCTAGGAAATCATGGGTCCTGGCATTCGTGTAGATGTTATTTTGACATATACCTAAACAGTGCTAAACAGTTATCATGGAGCCTTTTTGACTGTTTGTTAGTTGACTGAATTTCACAGGCATACTAAGCTTTGAACTGATTTAACTACTTTAGGTTTTTAAAGTATGACCCTTTATATAGGAGCAGAAATTACCTCCTAAGTATTGGCACTTCTGAGAACCCAAGTCGGCTCTGCTAACTTGCACTGAATGTATAAAGGTAGGATTGTGTAACAGACCCTGACTGCCTGACATGATGAGGAGGGAATATCCTGCTTCCTGCAAGTCTGTCTGCAACTCTCCCTCTCCCTTAATTGATAAATTAATAAATGGAGCATGAAAGATTCAGTAAAGAGAGGACCTACTGTTACCAGCCCAACAGAGACATTTAGCACAAAATAAAGGCCTTTAAATTGTACAAAATAACAAAAGCATATTTTGGTCTTATTTTTAAAAAATGATCAGGGTAGTTCACAGACTAAACTAATCCATAGTTTGGGTGAGCCACCAGCAATTTAAATATGTACAGAAAACTATTTTCCCCAACCCAAAGGTTGAATTAAGTCCTGTACTTATAGGCTTAACTCCAGCTTTAAGTTTTGGACCCTGAGGGTTACATTAGGGCAGAGACTGCGATAGAGGTACAAATGAGATATTACAGATATGTACCCCATTTTATCTGCTGACCTCTTTGCAGAAGCTGCAGCCTGTCCAGATACCAGATGCATGTGTCTTGAGATATTTTTTATAAGGTTGTTGTGTTAAGGTTTGATTTTAAAGACCAGTCAAATGGTTAACTTAACACTGATCAGATTATTGTACCATCTTATACAGGTTCCATTTGGAAATTATATAATGTCCTTGATTCTCCTGCTAGTACTGTGTTTGCGTGCATTCACGTGTTTGGGTCCGTGTGTTTAGCTGTGTGTGTGTAACAGACAATTGAAACACATCATTTCTCTTGGGCTTTGATGTTGGAAAAACCTCTAGGGAGACAGCAGCAGCTGCTTTTGTAAACAATCTCATTCTCATATTTTTACCGCTCAACAAGTTATTTGCCGATATGTGCAGATATAGTTTGCTCAGTAATGTCAGCATTTATCACAGAATGTGTGTGTGGCACTCTTGTGTATGTATGGCATGTAGGGCAGTGGTCACCAGCCTTATGTTTATTTTGTCTTTTTGTGTGGCCCAGAACCAAATGACTATTGGATGGATACCAAATTATGATACATTTTGGTGTGTATCTGTGTGATGTTCTGATTGTAATAGTCTAGCATATGTAAAGTGCTGCTTATGCTACTCTCCTTATTAAAACCTGGCTAAGATATTGTGTGGTCAGCGATGCTGCAGACATTTTCTTTAAGGTGATGGAATGAATTTCTTTTGAAAAAGAAGTGCGGTAAAAAAATCTGAGACCACTTTAGAGAGCAATAACGGTATTTTCTTGTTGAAGAATATCATTAAAAAAAATGAGGCTTAGCTGCCATCATGGTTAAAATAATAAAGGCACATGAAATGTGTCCAACCATCGCCTTTAGATTTTGAATAGCATTAAAATAATACTGTTATGATATAATGAAAAGAAACATTCATCTGAGAAGAGAACAGATGAGAAATTAGAAAAATAAGGTAGATGAAAGGAAAAAGGGGTAATTAAAAAAAAAAAAAATACAACAAATAATTCTGGGTAGCTTCCACTGCTACAGTATGTATATAAAGACTGTGAAATTTCATGAACTCAAACAATTAAAACTGACACAGTACATCATTGAATACTCAAAACTATGTAAATATAAATGCATTAGAATTGTTATTGGCATGCTTAATGTTTATCAAGTAACAAAAAAGTTACACAAAAATGATTAAGATGGCTGTTATTTTATTCCCTGTCTCTTTTCGTTTTCTCACTGTATCTCATTGTAGAAAAACTAATAGCATATCAGCGAGAGTTTCATGCTCTGCGGGAGCGCCTGCGTGTGGCAGAGCACCGTACCCTGCAGCGCTCATCTGAGCTAAACAACATCCTGGAGCAGTTACGACGTGCCATTGCAGAAACCAACGGCAGCAAGGATGCTCTCACCAACTTCTCAGGTTCTTCCTCATTGCATGGACACATACACATTACATTTAGTTGTTTTGGCAGACACTTTGGTTAAGAGCAAGGATTCATATCCTAAACCATAATGTTTTTATACTGCATTCATATTCTTATCATTTTATATTTAATGATGGTGACCATGCTGTCATACGTAAACACACCACAGCACAGTGTGAACAGCACAAAATACTTCCTCTGCATTGAATCCTTTCACCAAGTGAAGCAGCGGGCAGCCATGAACACAGTGCCTGGGAAGCAGTGTGTGGGGACAATATCTTTCTCAAGGGTACCTCAGAGGTACTTAGCAGTCTTGGGAACCCATGACTTCCTGTTTGCAAGGCAAACACCGTAGCCACTAGGCTACCTGCTGCCCATAAGTCAACATTGTAATGTGCTGCAGCACTGTAATTGATTCCTAGATCAGAGGTAAGACTGAAGAAATGATTCTTTACAGTGTGGCAGAACTGAGCGCAACACATGGGGCAGCTGGTAGCCTAGTGGTTAGGGTATTCACCCTGTGACCAGAAAGTCCGGGTTCGATTCCCAAGACCGCTAGGCACCGCTGAGGTACACTGAGCAAGGTACCGTCCCCCATCCTTGCGCTCTGGGCGCCGTGTTCATGGCTGCCCCCTGCTTCACTTGGGGAATGGGTTAAATGCAGAGGAAGAATTTCGTGCTGTTCACACTGTGTGCTGTGGTGTGTTCACGTATGACAAATGGTCGCGTTCACTTTCACATTTGTTGGGTGTTGCACATTGTATTCTTGGTGTCAACTCTGGTCACTTCTCCTCAGGAAGTGTTACTCTTCAGTGAAATCAAAGTTGCATTTATTTTGGCTTTACCCTGAAGTTATTCAAATTCAGATTCAACACTGTTGACAGATAAAATTGTAATTATTTCCCTAAACACTTTTAAATTGACAGAAGACATTGTTCGGTTACTACTGGAGGGCATTGTATGAATGAAATCTGCTTGTATTTGCTGCAGCACACTGTAAACACCTTAAGCAAATTCCTTAAGCAAAGGAGTGGCGTAATTACGATTAGATAATTGTGTCATTCAGGGCAACACCATTGTTCCTTTTTTGTGGTTGGATTTTCTAGCTCGTTATCCATACTTAGTTATTTTATTTGTAGCTCTGCTTTTCGTTTTGCTAAAGTGCAATATTTACGTGTGATTTGACTGCAGAGGTTTACAGTATGTTGACACAATAGTTATTACTGTAGTCCTAAATGGACCGCACTGATTTGTGCCTAAGTATTATGCTCTTAAGGTAAATTTAGTGTAATTTAGTGCTCTTAGAAAAGAGTGCTCTCTGTTTTATGTGACTTGTTTGTGCCTTGCAATAGCTTTTCATGTGCCCAAGTATTTTCCCTTCATATTAATAATGAGTTTTGCTTTCCTTTAGATGAGACCCAGAAGCTGTTGAAGGAGTTGGCTCACAGGAAGCCTCTCCAAGTGCCAAATATTTACCACCACTTACCGCACCTGCTCAACAATGAGGGCAGCCTGCACCCTGCTGTCCAGGTGGGCCAGGGTCGTACTGGAGGTGAGCAGTACACTCCCACTGTGTGCGTGCAATGTGCTCTACATTTGTCTCCATGACTCAGCATAGGGCTCTTTCCACCAAGTACTGTATACTGAATGGACGCATTCATTGATTTGATTCTATTCATTGACAACAATGGAAAATAATAATTTCTCATTTGTCTGGACATCAGCATGGGTGGAAGTGGTAGTTTATTAGGTTATTATTTAATGCACACAGATTACTGGAATAATGTGTTGGTGTCAGGTTGATTTAGAGTCATTGATAAAATAAATCTGTTAAGATACCTTTTAAAATCATTGTTACTACATGTGGACTTTTTTAATATATCAGTTCTCTTATCTTCCTTGTTTTTACTATTTCTGTTTGAACTTTTGAACTGCATGTTCTAAAGTCTTTCTAGAGTTTCAAGATCCTTTATTGCCACACTACAGCAAGGACTTAAAGTCCTTGGGACAGCTTCATGATTCAAACCCTCACAAATACACCTACAAACCTTAGTAATCTCTTCTGGTGACGTATGATTTTAGCTGCAGTGTTTAACTAATAAGCTGTGTAGACACATTACGTTTCTTCAGCTTTTCTTACCATTAATGGCCATCACAGAACTGAATGCTGTTTTTTCTCCACTGCATATGCTGAAAAAAAACCCCACATTAAATGCTTCATGTTCTTCACTTTTCTATGCTGGTCAGTCCAGACATGTTCCAACAGTGGCAGCCGTTTAACAGTACAACATCAAAAAGTGTAGACCTGTGTTCTTTAGCTTACATACTGTTTTTGAGCCAGTAACAAAAAAAGATCTTAACGCCTTGTTTTTAAAGCTTGCATAAAGTTGTTAATATGTGCATTCTGTATTTATGTTGGTTTCATGTAATTTGAAATGAAAGTTGCATAACCTCTGTTTTATAAATTATTTCCTAAAAACAATCTCAGTATTATCATATTTTTATGAAAAAGTACTGGTTAGGCCTGGTTAGGTACTGCTGGGAAGAAAACAAATCTAACAATAATGAAACAGGGTAAAATCATATATATATAGAGAGAATCTTGTCTCTTCTAAGTGTAATTGGCCTTTGCAGCAGGATCATCATTCTCTCTTGCTCTGTGATGAGTTGATGAGTCCCCTTTTCCTTGCTTGAAAAGTAGCATCTATTAGGGAAAGCAGACACTGTGATATTCATATATTGAATTTTATAGAAGTGAATTTTAATATTTCAATAACATTTTATCACTGAGTTATTTGAGTTTTAAGTTCTTTCAAAGCTGCTGTTAATCTTTCATCACTGTTCATTACACCTTTAACATCTTGCCTGGCATCTAGCAGAAAGTGTTGTAATGGGAGCCAGTTACACCATTTGACATTTCAATTTTAAATCAAATTTGACCGGCATTACCATCACCTGTCCATACCTAATTTGACCTTTAAAATGTCAAATTATTTTAAAGTGAGCCATTGATCTTGGCCATTTTGAGTGGTGGGGACTTTACTGACTTGATTCTCTAAACTAATTATATGTTCACTTTCCTGATATGGTGGTAATATCTTTTGAAGCATTGTCAGCATTAATGTGCTCACTCAAAAGCATGAATAAATAAATTGAATGTTAGATTAAACAGATTAAAGTGTGTGTGCGTGCACGTGTGCGCCTGTGTCCTTTAGCCCCTCTTTATCCCGACAGTATCCTTCCATTTTTTGTTTGTATTGTATAATGAAAGCAGCTCAAGGGAATAGACGTAGACAGAACCAGAGACCAGATGCTTTTCCAGAGTGTCTGTGTATTTATTACCTGTTTTAAAGGCTCTTCTTGTTAAGGCTGCTTTTAGCATCCCAGATTCGATGTTAACACTTGTTAATACCCTAAGCCTGGAGCTGTGCTCTTTTGTATAAGGTTTATAGCTTCTGGTCTGCCTTAATGCCCTGACCTGGGCTACACTGTACTATGAAATGCTGGAAAACTTAAAAGGACTCTAGTTCCTTGCTTATCATTTTTACGCTCAAGTTTTTGCTGAACTAGGGGAAATTAGCTTTTGGCTATGAGGTGGTGAGCTGGTATAAAACACTAAAACTGGACTTACTCACTACTTGTAGGCTTTTTAAACCATTGCTGTTTATTTTTTGTAATGTTAAACTACGTATTATATGCTCTATTAACGTATTTTATTTCCATTGTCTTTCCACCCCTAATTTATTTGATAAATTATTTGTTGTTTGGTTCAAAAGATTAACATTGCATTAACATAATTCTCGTGTTCCTCTGTGATACTCTGCTACCTTGAAAATGAGAATTCCTCTCAGTGTAAATCCAAGCTTAAATTGAGAATAATGCAAATGCAAATGCAAAACGAACAGGAGGTTTGATTTAGGCAATGCACACGGGTATTACTGAAACTGAGGTTTTTCTATGCGTTTTGGCCTTTCATCCACACGTAAACAGCTTTTTGGGGTCAGTGAAAACTGAGGTTTTTGAAATCTCCGGCCAAAGTGGAGATTTTTGAAAACTCTGTTTCTGCGATTACTTGTGGAGAAGACATTGAAGGTTTTGAATCTCCCTTTTCAGAAATACCCATGTATGTGTAAATATGACCTTAGAACTGGCATCTGTGCAGGACATAAAGCATTAATGTTTTGCTAACATGATTAAACTGTTTTTCTTTCTTGTGCCATTGCAATAAATTATTAAGGGATGTGGATTGGGAAAGTGGGAGCCCACCCATGCGTTCTACTCCACTTTCCTCCACATACAGACTTCTCCTTCAAGCCAAGTAAACATCTCTGCCCCTTTACTCTCGATCTCCCTATGGGGTCTCCTCGTGAGCTACTCTCTCAGTCTGCTTTTCTCTCAGTGAGAGCATATATTTCCCACTCTTTTTTGCAGTCTGTATTAGATTGTGGCTGAGGAGGGCCTATTTTTAGGCCTATAAATTGGGACATCTTCATTTGTCCAGGCCTCAGAGACTCCATCTCCCACGCTTCTCCCCACAGAGAGAGGAAATGACAGGGACAGTTTGAGAGTGAACGAAGAAAGTAAAATGAATAGGAATAATTGAAGCCATTTTAATCAGACATATGGATATAATCTTGTTGACCATCTGCTTCAACACAGTTATGTTTTGTTATAATAAGGTCCTTCTTGTTAAGGCAAACACCAAACTCCCCAAAGGCAGCAGAATTTTAAGCTTAGAGCGGCCTTGAATTCTTCACTGTGACTGTATCTCAAAACCGTTTCTGCTGTTGAGAAGCTGACAAAGGACCTGTGAAAGATCCACAGAGTCTGAATGCCTGAAGGCCATTCTTTTTTATTTTATTTTACTATTATTATTACTATTATACTATTTTTTTTTTTAAGGAAAGCATTGGAGAAGAGGGAAGGGAGCGGGTGTTGTCACTTTTCTTCCTGTCTCTCACAAATTCCCTCAAATGAATTTTTCCACTCCTTGTGTCTTCCATGGCTTACCCCCCACACACAAGCTCTTGCTCTTTCTGATCCTTTCATCCTCGACCTACTTTACTTTCTTGCTGCCTCGTGTTCCTCTGTGGTGAGAGTTGATACAAAATTAGGACATATTTGATTTCCTTCAGTTGAGTGTGGATTGAGAATGTCCATGTTTTTAAGCCTGTCTGCTTGAGATTTGTTTCATTAAAACACTCAGATATACAAAAGGTTCAGCTGAAAATATTAGCTCTCATCTATTGCAGAACACAACTTCCATCCCTCCCTCACCACAAGTAGAAGCTCTTATGTGTGGGTGTGCATCTCTGAGTAGGAGTGTTTTTCTTATTTTTTTTCTTTTTTATCTCTACACCTCCTTTTAAACTAAAAGTGTTCTCAAAGATTGTGTCTTGAAAACAGAAAGCTTAGCAAGCTTGTGTAGAGGCACTGCACAATAAAGTTGCCCAAAAGGGGTTCTTTGTAATGTTTATCAACATTACAACATTTCTCAAAACATAATGAAGAGGTTCTGTAACACTTACTGAGTCATAAACCAGGAACTGTTGAGGAACGTTTTAAATTGAATGATAAAGTCTTAAAAAATAAATTACATGGAAAATGATCACAGAAAATCCAACAGTAACACGATTAGAGGTGGAATATTACCCTGTCTCTGTGCAGGTGTTTGTTACTCAATAGCTGTTCTTTTTGACTCAAATACATAACATGGTATCGGTGTCCCATTGCCTCGTTGTTCTTTTCGAGTGCTGTGTTTGTCCTTATGTGTAGGTGTTTGATTATTCTGCTAGGTCACGGTTGGCTCTGCAAGGTTATAACAGAAATCTAGCACTTTATTTTGACTGACTTGTGTCAACAGTACCTGGGTCCCTGTACTCATTTTACATTCCCTTCTCTCCCTTTTCCATCTTCAGAACAGCCCTATATTATTGGCTTGAGTAATGCATTAACCTTGGGGCCTATTCTCCCCTGGTCCCTGAAAGCGTGCTTAGTATTTTGTTGCTTTTAATATTATTGGCAGAAGAGAGACAATGGTATTAAGCCTTTAGAAAACTCGCAGATATTCTGCCGTGGTCTTGGACTTGCTGGAGATTTTCCATTTCTCAAATGAGACTGACTGCTTTTCTCATAATTGGCTTACAGTTTTTTCTTTCTGTACCAGGCTTGATGCATCATATGTTAAAAGTGAGTGCATTTCATTCTTTGTTCTATACAGTTACCATGGTAATGGGGATCCCCACCGTAAAGCGAAAAGTGAAGTCGTACCTGGCAGAGACTTTGCATTCACTCATCGATAAACTCTCGCCTGAAGAGAAACTTGACTGCGTGATCATAGTCTTCATAGGGGAGGTGAGTTGCCTGCCTCTTAGACTGAGAAATTTGTTTATCTTGCTGGGAATGTGGAGTGCTGGGTGGTACTGGAAAAAAAAAAGTTATTTGCCTTTACCTCAAAATAACCCCTGCTTCCTGGTCACTGTTTAGATTTCCCTGCCTTGTCCTGTTCAGTTCTATTAAAATTACTCTAAATAATTTGCCATATTGAACATTAACCAGACAGAAATCAGATATCACAATTATAGAATGTGTACAGTGACCTTACTGACAGTTACAGATCCTGGATCATTTCTACTATTACATGGCTCATGTGTATTTTGAACTGTTCTTTTTTTTTTTTTATTTTTTTATTTTAAACACAGTCTTAAGCAACCAAGAAGTGAATCACTTTGCTGTTAACTACGTTTTTATCAATATCGCATCTCAACTAAAAGACCCTATATTGCTTGTCTGAATCTTCTGAATCTTTTGGTTGACAAACAGCTTTTAGGAATATTACTGCCACAAGATACGAGTAGATACAAGAGAAAACATATTTTCTAAGACAGGCCATTTTTGAAATATATATAATTTAATTACTATTCAAAACTTACAACCTGTCCCTCATTAACAGGCTGCTTGAGCTCGTGGCTTGTTTTAGGATGGTTAAATTGGGGCAGGGTAGCTGTTTGTCTGCTGCTTGCTCAGAGGGGAGTCTTTTCAGTCTAGCCTCTGAAGGAGACTGGGTCTCTGCTCCATTATGTGCCTGTCAGAAATCTGTGGGGCAGAGTGAAGGGAAAGAGAAGGAGGCATGATAATAAGGCACAAAGAGAGTGTTGCATTGCTTTCTCCTAATAGCTCTTCTTCTTTAGAACAGTTACTACTAGGTGTATTTGAATTCTGTGATTTCTTTAAACATTAATATCAGCACTGTGTTCACATAAACACTCAAAATCCTGACAGATTTAATTACATCAGTGGCATAAATTAATTCCTGAAAATGTGTTACCAAGTGGGTGTGGGTGGGGGTGGGAGAGAAAGAGTATCCTGCACGTATTCAAACCAGATATACTGTGCTTTTTCCCACAGATGGACATAGATTATGTGCATAGTGTGGTCTCAAGCCTTGAGAAAGAGTGAGTGACAATTTCATCTTTAACCATTTTTGTTTCATGACAGTATCTCAACTAACTAGACTCTATTACTGCTTTTAGACATGTACATGACTTGCAAACTTTTTTACATTGCTGGATTAGACTTTATAAAAAAACACATCTAGACAAATATAAGGTACTTTAATGTATTTACTTTGTAAGATTTTGAGATTCTTAATTGGTGAAAATAGTGTCCAAGATTCACAAATAGTATTTTGTGTACAGCCTTGTATTCAAAGAAAACAAGCTACCACACACAAACATGTTATTTTTACTGTGAAATCATTGTGGAGGGACTATAATGATGTGATTTTGTGATTTAGAACTCAAAACAGACTGCCATGCAACATGACAGTGAACCAAAACAAGACAACAGATTTATGTTTCAATTCACTGTATTCAAAATGGCAAACTCAGATTCATGACCTCAGTCCCACTGAAACACTCTTAAATGATCCGAAGCGGGTTGCTCAGTAAAGACATCCCAAAATAAGCATGAAAGTATTGTGAAGCGGAATAGGCAAATATCCGCCAGTGGATAGGACTGATATCCGCTACGAAAGGCATCTGGTTCAAAGAAGTTCTGCTGGTTGATAAGAGTTCTCATGCTTCATCCATTTTGACCTTGATTGTTCAAACTGTTTTGTTAAAGATTTGTCTCTGTCTTTATTTACTATCATAAATGAATTGAGGTTTATATCCCATTTTAGAACCTTTCATGAAGAACGGCAAATAATTTCATAGTGTTCACAGCTTTATGTTTTGCCCACATGTTTCATAGCTTTTAAACTTTTAATTCTCCTTCAGATTTTCCACAGAACTGAATTCTGGCTTGCTGGAGGTAATTTCTCCTCCTCCTAGTTACTATCCAGACCTCATCAACCTGAAGGAGACGTTTGGAGATTCCAAAGAGAGAGTAAAGTGAGTTCACCAGCCTGCCAATGTTGATTCTTTCACCACACAAAACCAGAGACGTTTTGCGTCTGGTACGTCTTAAATCAAGAGTGTCTGACTCTGTTCAAGTCAGGTAATCAAGTAGGTGTTTCTTGTCATTTCAATTGCATACACACATATGGAGCATGGTGTAACGAGCAAAAACAGAACACCACAGGACTACACATGTGAGAGAATGCATAACAAAGAGCAACAGAGTCATTCAGGGTGCAAAGGATTAGCAGCAGCAGGATTAGAAAAAGTGTACAGTATTTAAAGAAATATACAGTATATTATAGTGACATTTGGGGAGTAAGTTTGCTTTGTTTATTGCGGAACTGTTTAATGTTTGGAGAAAGGAAGCCGTTCAGTTAAGAGTGTGGTTGTGTGTGATTTAGGATTTTGATGGTAGAACCTGTCCCCCATTCTAGTTGGCATAGCCTGGATGCTGTGAAACCTTCTGCCAGACGGAAGGAAGTCAACAGGGTGTGGAAGAAAAGTGTTGGGTCATCCACAATGATGGTGGCTTTGTGGATGCTGCATGTGTTGCATATGTCTGCAACAGGGGAGAGAGACTGATTGTTTTTTTTTTTTTTAAAAGCAGTTCTTACTAACCTCTGTAGGGTTGTTTAAGGTCAGACTCTGCAAGAAGTAGAGACTCTGTTGGACCTTCTTGGTGATGGAGTTGGCCATGTGAGGGTCCATGTGAATTCTCTCCGATGAACACCAGGGATCTTGGTCATGTCATCAGCAGACTTGATGATATGGTTTGATTTGTGCATTACTTCAGTCATGGGTCACCAGCGCCAGCATAGGGATGAGATCACAGCCCTGTGGGGGGCTGTGCTCAATGTGGTGTCACCTACTCTGACTGACTGAAGGCTCCTGGCCAGGAAGTCCAGGATCCGGTTGCAGAGGGAGGTGTTCAGGCCCAACAGTGTCCGCTTTCCTACCAGATAATGAGGAATGACTGTGTTGAATGCTGAACTGAAGTCTACGAGCTACATTCTAACCTAAGAGATGGCATCATTGCAGGGAGTCTAGTGTGGGGGAGTATTTATGGGCCTCATGACAAGCTTGTCAAAGCACTTCATTGTGATGGGTGTGAGTGTGACGGAATGCTTACTGAGCCAGGATACTGACAACTTTGGCATGGCGATGATGACTGTGGCTTTAAAGCATGTTGGAATGATGGTGGAGCTCAGAAAGAACATCTGCCATCTGATCTGCACATCTTCTGAGAACAAATCAGGAATGTTGTCTGGTCTGGTGGCCTTCTGTGGGTTGACATTAAGCAGAGTCCTCCTCACATCAGCAACAAATATATAATATTAACAGCACTAGTAGGAAAATAAGCAGGTGGTTAGTCACACAAGTGAGCCCAAGGTTACACTGTTCTTTTTCGTTCTCTCGTTTGCTTCTTCTCGCTCTCTCTCGCTCTCTCTCTCATACATATCCCTCTCTACTTTTCTCCCCAGAGAATTCTTCGATCCAAAAAGAAAAATTTGATCCACATGGTTCTGTACTTGTATTACTATACTTTTAAGGACCAAAGATATGACACTGATGCACACAAGTTTGTTTATTTTGTGCATAGTTAGTTTGTTAGTTAGGTAGTTTCCTCTGAATAGTAGCAGATGCATATTTGCTCCTGACCTTTTTTATTTGCACATTAATGTAGTTATATGTGTTCTGTACTTTTACAGGTGGAGGACCAAGCAGAACTTGGACTATTCCTTCCTCATGATGTATGCAGTTAGCAAAGGGGTTTATTATGTCCAGGTAGGTACAGACATTAGAGAATACCAGTAAAGCTCTACACACATGATTGAATATTCTAATGTTTTTCAAACATTTATTAACACTAACCTACAATTTACCAGTCTCCTGGTCAGGAGTGCATGTAAGCTCATTTGGTTAGAGGGTGGTGCTATTAACACCAAGGTTGCATGTTCCATCCCCATGCAGACCAGCAGCTTTCTGCCACTTGTTGTTAGCAGCCCATTGCTTCATTTGATGAATGGGTTAAATGCAGAGAAAGAATTTCATATTGTTCACACTGTGTGCTGGGTTGTGTGGTGTTCATGTGTGACTATAAGGGGGCATTAAATATTCTTATTGCAGTATTGCAGGATCTGGTCTTTTGTGCATTCTTTCATAATACATTTCGACCTAAAATCTTTGCTCTGGGGGTTCTGTGGTAACTTGTTGAAAATTTAGAATGTACCCCACATACTTGGTTTTAGTTTCAAATGATTTTTGACTATGAAGATGATAAGGGAACAATCTAGAAATATGTGTTTTATCTGAGACTTCTTACAAGGTGTGCGTGTGTGTGCGCGCGCGCGTGTAAAAATTGTGTGCTCCTATATTATATTGTTGCATTTGTAAAGGAATAACTTGCATCACCATGCTCTTTCATCCCCACTGTCATGTCTTAATCCCAGACCCTTCTTATTTTCATCCCTTTACTTCACCGGAAATACCACTCATGCCATTTCAGCTGTCCATGTATTTGTTATTATTACGTGTGTGTGTATGTGTATATAATAGGGCTGCACGATATTAGGAAAACCTGCGATATGCGATAATGTTGTTGAGTGTTGCGATGACGATATCACATGTGATAAGTAAGTAAAAACTTAGCCCTTATAGTGTTAATGGTTTTGGATTTGCTGGTAACCTAGACTCCAGACACTGACTAGTTTATGCATTCCAATGTTTTTTATTTTATTTATGAATTTACTTAAACAGAGCATTTTAACTCCGCCCTTAAAACATTTGAACCATTGAACTTTGTTGAAAAAAATACTAAGCAAAAGGAACAATCTATAACGGTAGCACAGAAGATGAAGAAACTGGTCAGTGATTTTTTTTGCCCTTTTCTCTGTGGCACTGGGTGAAGAGCTTTGGAAAAACACCATTTATTGCTGTTCAGCCAGTCTTTCGCGATATGTATATTGTGCATGTTGATATCGTGATGATGGTACATTTGCGATATATTGTGCAGCCCTAGTATATAATTTCATACTTTTCATATTTGTGCCATAAGAAAAGCATGATATATTAAGTTTTTCATTTCTTTGTCTTCTCCTTCCATGCCATGCTAGGATAGGGTGAAGGTATTACTTTTGTCTTTTAAACTAGGTCACATTAGGTGCTAGGATAATAAGCAGTAGCTGTGTGTGTGTGTGTGTATGTGTGTGTAAGAGAGAGAGAGAGAATATTGTCTATTTACCATTGTTTGAGTGTCTGTTCATGAGATTTATAACTAAATTGCAATATTACCCTATTTATCTAATGTCTTATCTCCCAGCTGGAGGATGATATTGTTGCAAAGCCCAACTACTTTGCCACTATGAAGAACTTTGCCCTGCAGCTGGCCTCTGAAGACTGGATGATCCTGGAGTTTTCCCAGCTAGGCTTCATTGGTATGACCCTAGTGTTGCAAACCAGACTTGAACATCTTGCTCAGAGAGACTAATTGTCTCACTTTGCAAAGCATTAAACTGCTTTTTACGAGTGACCAACCAGCATTTAGCTTGATAACAAATGTTTGTGTATAGGAATACATTTTGATAGCTGTGTCTTGTTTGTGTATAATATGTGCACTGTGTTTCTCTATAGCTAGAGCGTCTGAGGCTGAGACTGTCGATACCCTTTCCCTGGTGTTGATTAGCTCACAAACAGTTTGTGTCTCCTGGACTTCGGACCTTTGTTTATTTCTAAACTCACTCAAATATTCTCTCTCTCCCTTTCAGGTAAGATGTTCCAGGCCCCTGATCTGAATCTTATAGTGGAGTTCATATTTATGTTCTACAAGGAGAAGCCCATAGACTGGTTATTGGACCACATTCTTTGGGTGAAAGTTTGCAATCCAGAAAAAGATGCTGTAAGTCTTTACTGTTTTTGTGTGTGCTTGACCCTGACCACCCCCCCCCCACCCCCACCCCCACCCCCCAAAAAAAATTTCCTCTTGACAGATTTTCTATGGTGTTCAGTTTTCTGAGCTGCT
Organism: Hemigrammopetersius urotaenia; assembly: GCA_037974485.1. Lineage (NCBI taxonomy): Eukaryota > Metazoa > Chordata > Actinopteri > Characiformes > Alestidae > Hemigrammopetersius > Hemigrammopetersius urotaenia. Next base: position 11,215,607 of record JBBPDC010000002.1, on the reverse strand, counting down.
GAGGGCAGTTCATCAGAGGCTTTTCACACTTTGGATAATGGCAGACTGAGAGACTGCTCTGACCTTTCCCTGCCTCTATTATCCATCCACTCAGACTCAACAAGCCCTCCAACTAGCCTGTCCCTTTCCACCGCACTCCATTCCTCGATTCAATATGTGCTCTGTCATGCTCTCTAGTTTCGTTTATGGCTCGATGGTACACTGAACAGTCCTTTAATGTATAAAGCGCTGTGCTCAAGGATTGGTTGTCACACATACCACAAACAAACATCATGGTCAGATGCTTCAAATGCCCTCTATAGTAGTGCTGAGTGCCATGATAAAAACCAAGGTCAGTACGACCTGGCCAATCATGAAATGTTCTGTCAGGTGTAACTCTAACTTTACCGACCTTGGCTTGCAGACTTGATCATTACTGATTTGTCAGCTCTCCTTGACATTCCTCTGCTTGTTTACAGTCTGCTTCTGCTGTAAATGCACACTTGTCACCTTTGTGAGATTGAAATAGACAAAGTGGCTGCCCATTGGGTTCACATCTCTAATATCTCTAATAGTTAGCAAGTTAGTTTATTTATGGCACCACTGTAAACTGCAGGATGTTGCTCAACGACTGCTTTCATAACGTCTTTTTTTTCCAGTTTGTGTTTATTTTGATGCTCTGAAATGTAAATCTTTAGCTGAAACTGAAATACACACTGGGTTGAAAACCAAAACTGAGAACCAAAAAATATAGGACCACAAATAACAGTGATACAAATGATAGTGCCAGAATACAGATGGAATTTACCATTATCTGTTGGCAAAGATGTTGGCTGTATTTTATTGAGCATAATGTAGCCTGCATCATGTTAATTTTATTTTAACCAGGGGTGACCAGTCTTATTCACAAAGAACTGTTGCTACAAGTTTTCCTTCCAAAGAAGCACAACATATTCTACATCATTAATCAGTTGGTCTCAGTTTTTATATAGCTGATTAGATGTGCCCTTGCTTTGGTTTAATAAACCCTGCAACCTCAACATTCCTCTGTGGACAAGATTGGACACCCCTGGTTTACATGAAATTTAGTACTGAAATACAACTGCGAGTGGGAACGGTTTAAGCCGTGGCAGGGCGACACCCTGGAGTGCTAGCATTAGCCATGTTAGCTAGTGGTGCCGTTTCAGATGCAGAATGCCGGTACTGTCACTGTACTTTAACACCGACTTGCAGGTTCTGCAGGTCTCCGTGCTGTTTGTGTGTCTAGAGTGAAGTATCTCTACACACGTGATGTGTGTCTGTCTTCTCTGCTGCATGTCTCTTGTCTTGTTGTGGACTCGTGTTTAGATTCCCCTCTCGCCAACAATACCGCCCCTTTTATAAAGGGACTATAATAATGGTAATACCAAGGAACGCGAGTCAGCAGGCCAATCCGAGGCAGAGATTGCATTGCGTACACAAGCGAGGGCAAAGAGAGAGAGGACAAAACACACAGGGAGCGTTGACTTGTGCCTCTGTAGTCGACTAGTCGACTTTGGTTTTAATGCCCTACTGTGTACCGTGAAACCTAGGCTGGCTTTTCACCCAAGGAGATATATTTCATGTTGTTTTTTTTTTGTTATAATATCCACTTTTGTACTGCCATTTGAGAATTGAAATTTTTATCCCCATTAGAGTTTAAGTATAGTTCTTAGAGTTTAATACCTCATTGTAGACCTATTTCATGTTTTTATTTTGTTTTCAATTTAATTTTTGTCCCCTCTATAGAAGCACTGTGAGAGACAGAAGTCCAGTCTTCGGATCCGCTTTAGACCCTCTTTATTCCAGCATGTGGGCCTCCATTCTTCCTTGGCGGGGAAAATCCAGAAACTTACGGTGACACATGAGCATTGCTCAGTTTTTGATTAAATTATTATTGACTTGACTTTAAATGACCTCAGGGACAATGAACCCTCTCTTGGTTGCCAAATGATCTCCTTTTATACTTATTAAAAAGCAGTTTCCTGTTCAGACACATTATAACTTTCTGTCCCCTTTCATTAGATAAGAGGTGCTGGCCTTAAATTATCCTTATATAATGTGCTTCTTTTACCTTTATTGAACAAACAAGTTGTTGGGCTTTACACAGTTGCACTGATGGGAATCACTCTGCTTCCCTGTCTCAGGATAAAGACTTCCTAAAGCCTCTGCTACATAAAATTCATGTGAACCCACCGGCAGAGGTATCCACTTCTCTGAAAGTCTACCAGGGCCACACACTGGAGAAAACCTACATGGGAGAAGATTTCTTCTGGGCCATCACCCCCACGGCAGGAGACTATGTGCTCTTCAAGTTTGATCGACCAGTCGGCATTGAGAAGTTCGTATTCTCTCTGTCTTTCTCGCTCACTCCTCATTCACTCTGGTTTGCCTAGGGATTCATTTACGTGCTTTGTATAGCTCACACTCACGTGTACTGCTCTGCTCTTCCTTAGATAGGTACTCACGCTTGCTCTGAAAATGCTAATCAGGAGAACACGTGCACATGCACACAGAGGCATGCTCAGATTTATCTGCCATGCTAATCTGGGCCCAGCTAATCATAATTTACTAAAAATATACCTGCACTTGCATTTTGGAATGCTTTTTTGACCTTTCAAAAAGTATATGCTGACCAGCCATTACATTACAAACCACTGACAGGTGACATGAGTAACATTTATCATCTTTACTCTGGCATCTGTAAAGGGGTGGGCTATAACAGGCAGTGAGTGAGTAGTCAATTCTTGAAGCTGATGTTTTGGAATGAGGAAAAATGGGCACGTGTAAGGATCTGAGCAATTTGACAAGAGTTAAATAATGACGCTTGAACTATTGGGTCAGAGCATCTCCGAAACAGCAGTTATTGTGGAGTGTTTTTGGTATGAAGTGGTTGGTACTGACCCAGAGTGATCCAAGGAAGGACAACCAGCGAACTGGGATCATTGACACCCAAGGCTCACTGATGATGGGGTGTGAAGATTAGCTCGCCTTGTCAGCAGAAGAGCTGCTGTAGTGTGTGTGTGTGTGTTTTTGTTCAGAAGTGATGGTAGCAGGATACACTATGGAAAGAGTGCAAGCTGGCAGATGCGGTGTGGTGCTTTTTTGAACAGCATTGTTGTAGAGCACTTCATGTGGTATTCCCTAATGGCAAGGAAAATGTTTTCAAGAATGACTTTGGGAACATGACAAGGAGTTGTTAAGTTGGCTCAAATGTTGGCCTCAAAAATTCCTCAAATGGCCTCCAAATTCCACCAATCTGGTCAAGTATCTGTGTGCTGGACCAACAAATCCGAAACATGGAGACCCTGCAACTTTACGGGGCTTAAAGGACCTGCTGCTAACTTCCTGTTGCAAGATATCACAGCACACCCTTAGAGTTCTGGTGGGGTCTATGCCTCAATAAGTTGGAACTGTTTGGGAGGCACAAGAAGGACCTATACAGTATTAGGCAGGTAGTTTTAATTTTACAGCTGTTCACTATATGCTAGTTTATAAATTAATTGTACCTCACGTTTTTATAAGATTTGTACTTCTCCCTGCTGCCTAGTTGTATTAGCACACAAAGTTAGGTGTCGGGCAGCTAACTGTCATTTGGATATGGTGCAATAAATTGGATCTAAACAATCAGAGTTTAGGCCACTTGGTGATGTACTTACTACAACAGCCTCTGCTGTGTTTGTCTGGGGCAGCACTCATAAGATATGGTATTAGCTTACTGATGTGTGACAGCATCTAATTAGCAACTCAAGTAAGGACCTGTTCAAGTAGTCCTTATCTGAATGTGTATGTGGTACATGTGGTAGTGATGTGTGAAGTATGCCTTATTATGACTCGGCAGTACAGTGATTTTTTTCCCCCCAATTTTTCTCTGGACTACACATGACATGTAAATCTGTATTGTAACATCTAAGCTTGAGGCTTGTTCACAAATTGGTCTTTCATTCGCTCACTTGTCACATGATTGGTGCATATTCTCAATATAGGAACAACTGATTCATTCATGAACCCCTCATTCATGAAGTCTTTGTCAGTCTCTCATTCACTTGTCACATGACCGTTGCAGATTCTCAGTGTAAGAAATACTGATTTGTTCAGAAATCATAATTGCAGGTCATCGTGTCTGAGGCTCTCATTCGTTTTTCACATGATTACTGCGAGAGCTTGTTATTACTGGTGAGGAGAACATTACCAGTTAACATTGGTTGGTCAACCAGAACATTTCTGTAATTTGCTGTCTGTGTGTAATGTATCTACTGAAGAGATGTTTAATTTTTTTTTTTTTGTTTGTTGATGGGCAGTAAGTCATTTCAATAAGTCATTTTAACGAAGTACCTAAATAGGCTGTGGTCCAAACAGTTTCTTAAGAGTCCAACAAAAGTGAACTTGTATATTCTACTTTACCAAGTTAGTGATTAACTAACTTTATCACCCAGATGTGTGCAACAGTGGCTCACATTTACATTTACATTTATGGCATTTATCAGACGCTTTTATCCAAAGCGACTTCCATTGGGGACACCTACAGGGGACA
>JBBPDC010000002.1:11178760-11197874 GCA_037974485.1 Hemigrammopetersius urotaenia | reverse complement strand
ATTATATGTGTGCATATATATGTTTCACTCTGAAATATGACAAAGTACGGACAGAAAACCAGCATGATTCTTGCAGTGACTAATTAGCAATAGCACTTAAAGGACACTCAAAGATAAATGAAAGAATACAGCTGGACAGCAGAGATATGCAATATGCTTAATAATACTGTTTGCCTTTGGTTTCTATTCCACAGAACATTCAGTATTTCAGATATTTTGAGATTTTATATTAGCACTGACGTGTTTTAAGAGTGCAAACAAAAGCTACCCTTTATGATGTAATATCCACTGTGCTGAGAAGTAAAATCAGGAAGTATCTCCTCAGCTTAATAGCCACAGCATTTAATTGCTCATTTGTTTATTAGGCATTTTGAATCAAGTGCTGTTACACCCTTACTGAACAGTTACTGACACTTATCTGATCACCCGCCTTGGGAACCTGAGCAACTCTCATTACTGCCACTGATCTTTTTTCCTCAGATGCTGGCAGGACAGTCTCACCTGCGCATGCAGTCTAAGGCCTGGGTAAAAACCTGCGGGGCCATGCGGTGCTCCTGCTGAAGAATGAGACATTGTTCCAGAGTGACAGACATGGCTGTGCGGTCCTTTGCGCTTTTGCAGCTGGTCACCCGCACACCGTTAAGACGGCGACACGCCTAGCAAAGTGGCAAATGAGCGCAGGATCCATGAGATATGTATAAATCTGTGAGCCCATTTACATTACCAAAGGAATTGTTCGTAATTAAAAGAATCCAATTGTAAGGACCTCTTGTAAATGACTATACCTCTGCTGCCTGCCACAGGATGTCCACGTTCTTGCTCTTTCTGGTGTTTATATTCAGACTGAGAAATTTCAGTAGCTCTGGAATACAGTTCTGACTATGAGACCGAGGCAGACCTGTTGGGAAGAGTAGATAATAATGTACTGAACACTGTTGCTATAATAAATAACCCATTATTCCCACAATCCTAGGTTGTACACCAGATTTAGGACTCACAGTCCTCAGGAAGAACTTCCTTGAACTGGTCATAGTACGAGTTGAGCCGTGCCAGACTCTCCATATTGACTACGTCCTGTAGTGATGTGTCACCAAACCTTTTGGGAAATGCAAAGCATATTATTGCACTGTTGCAATGTGGGATTGTCCACTGCAGTGAAATGAATCCACATAGCAACACTGAACACGAGGCCTACTAAAAACAAGCAATGATAAGAAAAATAGACATTTTGCTATTTTGCTTACTTCTCTGCAAGTGTCTGTTGCTCATTGATTCCAACATTGAACAGCACCGGTTGAACACGCAGCAGCATTCCATTTTGGATCTCCCGTGGCAACACATCAAACATGTTCCCAGGCAGTGGGACGCGCACGTTAAACCCATCTCTGTTTCCTGTGATCACAGGCAGCATGTCGGGACTAAAGCTGGAGGTCGCCTGTGTGACCTTAAAGGTGACATTCCTTAGGTCCATGATGCCAGTGCTCATGTCTTCCAGCATGGCAAGCTCCTCTCCTTTAAAACATCAACAGAGCTTTCAGTATTAACATCATTATCAATTATTTTGAATGCAGTTATTACGTATAATCTTAATCCAAATATTATGATTTTAAACACTTCTGTGTAACATTTTTAATGATAGAGTTTAGAAAACAGGAAAATCCTGTAACATCAGTGTTGAAGATGAGAGCACTCATCTTATTTAAGTAACTGTACTTATAAACAATGATTTTAAAACAATGATTTTAAGTCAATTTCCCCAAATGTGTTACAGAGAAGTGACTAAAATGCAAATATTATATATATATATATATGCCTTACAGTGAATATGCTGTCATGAAATGTTGTCAGCACACAGCAAGTAAACACACATGATTGCATACAAAGTTTACCGTAGGTGCTAAGAAGACCCTCGAACTGGACTAGTAAGCCAATCGTGTGAAGCTGTCTGAGGAAGCCATCTTCACGCAGACAGTTCCTCAGCTTTGTTACAAAGCCACAAATCACAGCCGTCAGCTGAGGAGAGAGCCACATTGGTCACAGATAGGGATTATTATTGCAGATTATTTGAATTAATATTATTGCATTATTGACTATTGTATTATTGTATTTAATAACGAATTATGTTTGTGGTATTTGTAGATAGGTCTCCGATGATTATTAAGGCTATTAAATAACAAACCACAGAGACACAGTAAAAAGAAAAACATGGATAAAAAGTGTGTCAAATATTTTTATACAACAGTATAAAGCAGTTCCAGTGGCATTCAAGTAGTGGCATTTAAATACAGCTCTTGGAACACAATATTAGCAAACTGTGTGTGTGAGCTGAAATGTACAACATTTTTTCAGTGTGGAAATTTGGTAACATATCACTGCTTTAATCTCAGTTTGGAGCTTAATGTCTTTAACTGGGGTGTTCCCTGTAATTCTCTTTAGTGAAGATGTGCTTTTAGAGAAGTGTGTGTTCTCACAGTCTGGCAGAAAACCACATCCCGACGATATTGTAGTGTCAGGCTCATGCCAATGGTGGGAGCGCAGTCCTGCATCAGCACAAACACCATAGACTTCTTCGCCTTATCACTCATCATGGCCACACACTCATTCAGCGTAGTCAAGAGTGGATAGAGAGCATCACTCCATTCACCTGCAGCGTCAAACAGGTAACAGGGCTGACACACTGAATGTATCCAGTACTCAAATGAAACGGGTCAGTTTTATCCATGCACAGCTAAAACCCACCTGGAGAACTGCCCTCAACACTTGGGCTTCCATCTGTAGAGGGATGGAATTATTTTGTGTTAGAAATGGGACTGAGAATTATCTTGATGTTTACAAGTGATACCAGTGAAATGAGTGAAATGAGAAGAGAGAGTCAACAGCCTTTGTTATTCACATAAAACAGGAAATTACAGGTCTTGTACAGAATTAAAAAGGATGTAAAACTGAAAGCGCTAAGAAAAACAGTGCTGTAAGTTTCAGACCAAAAACCTTTATATAAAATAAGTGTCTGGACGTACAGTGAGAACTGAGGGGGCATGCAGAGGTGAGAGGGGAGGATGATGGTAGTGATGAAGGTGACTCAGGGTGAGGATGTGACGAGTAAAAGGGGTTGGACAGGGAGGAGGAAGAGGAGGGCTGCTGGTCGGGGTTAATCCAGAATGCGTCGCCATGGCTACCTCTCTTGCTGGTGTCTGGCTGCTGGTCAGAAAGGAAGACATCCTCACTGCTGTCACTCTGCAGCCTCTCTCTTGTTAGGAGCCGGTCCACACAGCGGATCACACATTCCAGACTCTTATCCACATTTAACCACACCTTCTCCTGCAGCACGGGGGAGGAGCAAGAACAAGGGGATTCATATTAACATGAACATTTTTCATTCTCTCTTTATGCCCTAGGATGTTTTGGTTACTGTATATTTATGTATATATGTGTCTGTTCTGATTAGCCACTTTGTCTCTGTCAGAACAATTCCTTCTCCAAAATGATAACTCTAAAAGACAATCTCAGCTTATAACAGGAATTATTGTATACAAAGACATTTTTAAATGAATAATTTCACAGGACCTTATTGAAACATTGACACAATATGCTTCAACTCCTGTGATGATTTGCTTTCTGGTTTCTATTTGTTTGTTTTGCTTGTAGGGGACAATATTAAATACAAATGTTACTGTTTGATTTCTTGTACTAGAGAAAGCCTAGGGGTAATTTTCTTCTGCAGTCCCCTGGCAAGTCACAATTAAAACTTCCACTCAGTGAAAACAACACTAAGCAAGCTAACCATTAATGGCATTTTCACATATATTTTTCAAATTTTTCACACATTTTGCACTAGTTTAGTGGTCCTCACCCACTCCTCTTCATGCCAATCCAAATTCATAGAGGTTCTGTTCCCTTTTCCACTCCACTTGGCCTGCGGAGAGCCCTGGTCATTGCGGAGGACAACTCGTTCAGTGTCTGGTGCAGAAGGAGAGGCTTTCGAGGCGATGAACTCTGGCCGTGCTGCATTCAGAGCCTGGATGGCTGAAGCCAGTAGTTTATTGTCACACACCGTCACCAGCTGCCTCGTCTGAAAATAGAGATAAGATCCTTTTAATTCACAACAGAAATACTTATAAAAGAGAGAGATAGGATCTACGTGATGATAGATTTATTGAAATATGTCTTATTCAAGATTTAAGCTTGAAGTGTTTGTAGTAAGTGTCCACTGCAGGATGTAAAACATGTAATGTCCCATGTACAGCACAATGAGTGAAGAGTGAAGAGAACCAAAACAATAAAAGTGATGCACGGTAGGAAGGAACTGAAACATAGAACACAAAGCCAGAGAGCAAGACAGAGACTGAAACTATGTAATATCCAGCCTTGTATGGGACAGCAGTCTGACCTTGTCTGTGAGGATGGCGAGTGTTCTCTCCATTGCATTTGCTGACCGTTCTTTAGCAGCACGGGACAGACGCTCAGTGTAGTAGCTGACCTGAGTCTTGAGTGTATTAATGTGGGAAATTATTTCTTTAGCTCGCACCACATCCTGCGGTTGGTACACCATTGATTGTGGACGTGACTCTCCAGCACTGAAAGAGAGAGAGTGAGGCAAAAAGGGTGTTAGATTAGTGTGTAAGAGCGTGTAAGAGTAAGGGTCTTAGTCTAAACTTTATGCTATCTTCTCCTAACCAGATCATAATGTATGTGTGGAACTTTTACATAGTGAAACACAAACACACAAACACACTCTTATATGCACACTCTGGACACACACATTTGTTGATTAACTCAAGTCTGAACCAAATGATTAATGAGCATGAAATTAAAGTGGACAAACGCTGGCCAAAGATAACACAAGATGGAGCACCAGAACTAATGAAGATGAACATCTGCATCCCCAAAACTCACCCTTCATCCTCATATGCACTGATTAGAAAGCAAGCATAAAAAGCAAATGATTACTACTGAACACATATTAGTAGGAAATAATGAAAGATTTTAAATTCTTAGTGGTAGGGAAAGAGGCAGCAAAATGTAGCAATTACTCCCAGAGAAAGCAATAATGACCCTCAGTCACACATACTTTCTTTTACACATTCCATTTAGTTAACACTGATATACAGTGATCTTCATCCCAACGTAAGTGTTTTTCATCCACTTCTAAATTACAGCCTCTACCAAAAAGCAGTTTAAAGCTTATTATGCATCTGGAATCGCGGTGCTGTTTTGTCTATTTGCAAAGTTGTGGTAGGAAGTTAATCTTAGACATTAAAGTGAGATGTTCATATCTTACTGTTTCTTGGTCTCTTCAAACTTGTGAATGAGTTTCCTCAAGCCGCTGCCTTTAAAACCTTGATGATGTGCAGCAGGGGCTCCAATAGTGACCACATCATAGGTCCGGTCTGTAGGGAAATACACTGCTATAAGTTTTATCCAAAAGACAATACAAACTGTATTGCCTCATTACCACTGACCAGGGATCAACTCGGACAGTTAGTGATTTTTTTTTGTGTTGTATCATCATTAAAAGTTGACCTTATATTAAATGTAAATCTCACTCATTCAACTTCTACTGCCTGGTTCAGAGTCTCATAAACCAAACTGGATAAGAGAAGCTAAATAATTACTGACTCACATGTCAAACAAATATATTTGAAGTGAAGATCTTACCATATCCCGACTCGCCCTGTACTCTCATTCTCTGAATGTGGAGGTTGGTGGGGACAAACTCTAACTTCCTCTCTGCTTTCAGTGTACTAGATTTGAAAGAGGGACCTTATAAGAGGAGAAAAGAAGATAGAAGATGCTTTAAAGACATGTAATATTATAACTGGCAGCTTTTATTGGCCTGTAATATTGAAGTTATAATCACTATCACAGTGTTTACCAACCCTCCTTCTGGAGTATTTTCTTACATATACTTCACACATACACTTCAATTCAAGAAGGGACTGTTAACCTTATTTGCCTAATGCTTTGCCAGATTTTGCTCTCTTGCTGGCTCTTATTCCTTTTAACTCGTTAAAATCTGCCACCAGAGTAGTCAGGCCTTTCCCTATTGGGTAGTGTAAAATGGAGCTGTCTGTGTTCTACTGTGTTTTCAAATTTTCAATAGTTCTTTGAGGTCATATGATTCAGATGATACATGGAATCCTGATGGAGGACAGGACCTGTAATGCACTGTGCTAATTTAGACGAAAGTACAAGGAAAATGTGTAAACTGAATGTTAAGCAACTAAATTGAAACACTTGCCCAGTTATTGAAGGGGCAAATATAGGAAAGAATAAATAATCAAGAAAACAAATAGAAAACAAATGTATGGAGGCACACAATTTTTTGGTAGTGTTTTATTTTCTAGGGTAAGTGACTTTTCTTTTATGGTCCTTAACCTCGCAACAAACATTCAACACTACAGTATCTCTAGACATTAACAATACAGTACTTATTGTAACAATAGGATTGCACACTGCAAAACACTTGTAGCAACAATAACTAGCAGCGAGTGTTAGTTCTTTTTGATACATATTGTTGTTTAGGTACAGGACTGACAAATTACAATTTAAACAATTCCAAGTAAAGTATGCTACATAAACATAGCTATCTAAGTAATGATGCCCTAAAGGAAGGGGTCACTGCAACCACTCCTCCCAACCACAGGCAAAGATTTGCAAGCCATATTTGCCTGTGGTTTTCAGACACTTTCTTACATTTCCCCAATTAGGAACTTTGGGTATTTGATAAAAGAGAACTGCAGGCATTTTGAGAGCTTGTGAAAGTGATCCCTATGTAGTACAGCCTTCTACCCCCTTCTGCAGTCTCGTTCGTATTCGCCAACAATATTACATGATATATTTTCACGCATTTCAGCAAGTTCACATGCCACACATGGCAATTCTCACGCTGAGCAATTATCAACTTTGCCGCACAGTTCTGAAATAGGTTTCAGCTGCAAGCACACGTTTGCTCCCAGACACACAGGTTATGCAAGAGAGTAGTTATTCAAGAGTAACTGTAACAAAGTGAAGTACTGTAGGACAGGCTTGAGCGAGAATATTTTCTGCTGCATGTCTAACATCTAGGTCAATAAGAAAAGAATAGTCTACACTTACCCTTGTACTCATGAAGGTCACTGAGTGTTTCCTGGTAGGTGAGGATGATGGTCTGGTACTGAGTGATGATCTGCCTCCTCAGATTCTCCCAACATGGAGATAATTCACCCAACTCCTCCAGCTCGCACACCCTTTTACACACACAAGTAGTAGACACACATATGCAAAAAGCACAGAATCAAATGTTTCAAACACATGCGCCAACACACACTTTCACACATTATGGAACATACCTGGCGGCATCCTCCTCCAGTAGCAGTTTTACAAACTGTCTGGGTATGTGGAGCGACAGCACGCTCTCTGCCATCTGTTCCAGGACACGGAGGTGGTTGCCATCAGTGGTTGGAAAGCGATACATGCGCGATATTGTTCCTCCAAATACTGCAGAAATGCAGGAATGTATCAATTATTTTGTTTATAGATGGATACACACTAATCAACATTGTTGTGTTATACCACCAATGTGCCAAATTTAACCAAATGGGTAATTTTCCTCTGTTGTCCCTCATCAATTAATGCAATGTAAGGTAATGTAGCTCTGGATTCTTTAGTTATTATTGAATAATTATTTTACTTATGTTTTCCAATTTAAAAAATATCATATGTGCTCTAATTGTTCACTTTATATCATCATGTCTAATGCATAATGTCTATACAGTAACCCCCCACTTTTATGCGGATCAGCAGTTGCGGGTTCAGTCAAACGGTGAGTTTATTCTGAGAACTCAACTGATAATAGTACACAGAAACCCCCACAATAATACGGAAACTGCAAATATCCTCCACATTTTTGTGACAACACTTATATATATTTAGCATTTTAAACATTTCCATATAAAATATAACTGTATAAATATAGAAGGTGCATCTTGAGGTGGTAAAATACCTCTGTAGTTGGGAGGTGTGAAAATAGTGAATCCGAGAACGTTATTTATTTCTCTTTGCTGCTTACTGGGAGCAGCCTCTACTTAGAGGCAGGAGGTTTGAAAGTATCCAATCCCAGAACATTATGTAGTGCAGGGATGTGCCTGCTTCAGCATGTTGTGACTGCTCTGTGTCTTGTCTTCGTATTTTAGTGTTTTAAACTTTTTTCCCCCCAATTCCCCCCAGTTTCTCTGTTTATTTAGTATTAGTAAGCTGTGCCCTGTCTAAACATTGATAAAGTCAAAAAAGTCTTATTATTTATTTCTCCTTGCTGCTGCCGTTTGTAGCATCTGTGGCAGCTGCAGACCAGAATCTCACCTGTAGATCGTCTCAGTGTTTCTCTTGTTTTTCATTAAATCCCTGTGTTTTTATTACTGTAAATTAAAAGAGGCGAATACGGGTTTACCTTTAAATTTTCTTTAAGCGTTATGCATTAAACTGAAATTAAGATGTTTTGGAAGCATATTTGGGGGCATATTTAGGGTCTAAACTATAAAATATTTTGGTATGTTTTTAATCCCAACACAACAACGCAGTTTTTCACTATATGCGAGGGGTTACTGTATAGCAACGGAGATCTCAACATTACATGCTTGTTTTAATGCATTAACTCTTTACACTGAATGCAGTGAGAGATTTACAGCCAGCTGAAAGTAGGAAGAAGTGTTAGTCATACAGCCCCAATCACCATGTTACGCCTCATTTAGTTACACGCGGGGGAGCATATAGATAATGAATTCCGTTTTACCATTTCAGGGACGAAAATAAATATCTGCTTCAGGCACAGTATCAAAGTTTAAAGATTTTTGATCTTGCCGCAATTGTTACAGTATTTTCTCACACAAACCAAATTAACAGACAATGAAGAAGGTTCAGATACTAACCTGCCTTTAAGAGTGTGTCTTTGCATAGAGAAGCAGATTTTGCTCTTATGCCCATGGATTCTGTGAGACTCTCATCAACAGGCAACACCATCTGTGATGAAAAGATCATGCAATGTATATGAAGATACAATGTAGCGTACAGATCAAAGACTGACTGTATCTGTGTCTCAAACTTAATGAATGTGGCTAAAATACATTGAGACTGTAGTATGACTGCATTGTTTATGGCTGTTCTTACTCAATAATCCAATTTAATTATTATTCAATAATGGTTTTTATTTATGAAGCAATCACTGTACAGTATAAAGTCTACTCACTCTGCCATTAACTGTGTCTGTCCGAGTCAGCGGAGCCCTCTGGTCTTTCTTCTCTTCCATTTGCCAGGCTATAATGGTGATGTTGCCTATCCTCTCGTTCTCTGCTGATCTGAGCCATTGAACAAATAGCAATCTCATCATCAGGATACCCCAGACTGTTATGAGTTTTAAAGATGGTTATCTGTTCTGCTCTGTACACAAACCGAAGTGTGAGGTGTAGCCTGCGATGTTTGTCCTGCAACAGTTCTTTGACCTGGAACATGGCTGAACCAAGCAGGTACATCTGTTGAAAACAATGCGCCCAAAACATACACATGACTAAATGATGCAAAATGTTGATAGGGTGACTTGTAAATCAGTTTTAATACAACAAATTATTTTCATGTAAATTAGAGCCTCTCACCGTTCCCTGTGAACGATCTTTGACATCATAGACAGAAAGTTTGACTTGAGTCTGCTGGGTGATGAGAGAGTCTTGGAAGAAAGCAATGCTACTAAGGAATATTGGGTTACTTGTACTCTGAAAAGAGAAACAAAATCGCTTTTTTAAAATGCACTAATCATTAGCATATTCCAATGTACAATTTATGTGTTTGTTAAGGAGGGGTGATGTGTTGTTTGTCAACTCATGTTTTTCATTTGTTGCTGTGGGGTAAGACAATAGGAGAGAATGCTACAATATAGGAGAAACTGGACAGTTGACAGGTCTGCACTACACTGCACTATACATAGTGTATATTTAGCTACTATCTCCATAACATATCTATCAGCTATAAATCTGTAGTACTATATGTAATAGAATTGAAAAGAATCTAAGGTGCTGCTCCACACATCCCCTCACCTCTATGATCTCAGTCTGAGCATGCTTCGTCCAGAAAGCTTGAGGAGGAGTGGTGCAGCTCACTGCTACAAAGCTACTGGGTTTACGCTCCATCGCTGGAGTCACTAACTCACTGCACGCTAGGAAAAAAAGAAAAGAAATTGTTAATAGATTGTAACCATTTGGGTGGATTATCTAGCCTGAATATGAAAAGTCTACCTTGCTCATAGGACAATAAAGTAGGCAGGGAAAGCCTACTGTCAAACATGATGAACATAAATATAATGTCTTTCTAACTGAGAAAACATCAGCAGCTGAACCATAATAGAGATGTATGAATGTAATATTCTGTGCATGTCTTTACTGAAAGAATGCCTACAAAACTATTAAGTTATTTAGAGTGCTATTCAGTGCATCATCATGGGACATAAATTGCATGGGAACATTGTTTTCAAGTGAAAGAGGTGCATAACTTTACTCTTACCGATCTTGATAAACTGTGAGGTCTGTCTTTTAAACATCATATTTGTACATTTCTTTCTGCTACTCACCCACACTGAACTCCAACACTGGCTCATCAGGATCCTGGCTGTTCCCTAAACGATATCATTATACAGTTGAGCTGTTGTATATAAACATATTTATTATAAGATGCCTTGCTGACAATAAGAACATCCTAAAAATTGATTTGAATTATTTCTCATTTGTGACTCACTGAAACAAATGAAGAAAAAATGCAAAGAATGTGAACTTCTAAAGTGAAATAATTTCTTGATATAAGCTACCAATTAATTAAGAATGCTGATGGATAAAAATAATTTAAACAAGTAAATAATTACAAAAATGTTCAGGATTTTATTTGACAAATATAACAAAATTAAAGAAATACTTTATCTAAAAGTCAATAAATGTTTCACACTGTGAACATGTCTTTCTTTGTCAAATAGACATGCTTTTATGATTCGAATATCTAGTTCATTTCTAATTTTCTGTTTTAAATATATAACCTAATATTTGAAGGCTCTCTGAAATCGAGTCGCATAATTCACAGAATCATTCATATGATGTTACATGTACACAAACAGCATGCAGAGCAGTATTTCTCTCACACCTGCCAGTGTGAGGCCCATCATTTCCGAGGATATGTCGAATGTGTTGGCGCGGTACACAGACCAGGGCCTGTGGCGAGGACTGCGCTCCCTCCCCGCCATCTTGGCTCCAATTACACCAAAGACCACTGAGAAGCAGAGAAGCAGAGCTGGAGAGCAGTGGATGTGCACCTTTTTATTTTCAGCAAATTCCTGTCAAATCCAGGTTCACTTCACTCCATAAACTAGCCTCTTGATGGGGAAACCGGAAAATGAGAGAGGGGAAAAAAAATAAATAAACATGACGCTCTCAAAACTGCCAAGCTGTGAGACAAACAAATAACAAAAGATTCACTTTAAAGTGAGACAGCAGAATATTTAATACCGGTGAGCATGCCGTACATTATTCATCTGGGTTCAAAGGAAGCCATTTAAAATTAAAACAGGATGCCACAGATACAAGGGATTGAGAAAACAAGGAGGGGAGACTTTTTTTCTTGTTTGTAAGGTTGGATAATTCATGATCAGGAGGAAGTGTTCTACCAGTCAGAAGATTTGATGTAGTCTTTACAGTAGTATTCAGAAGTATTCTCCTTCTTTCAGAGCTGCAACTTTTAGTCATCATAACTTTAGTCATCATAAACTTTAAACCAATTACACTGAAATATGTGGAGATAAGTGGTGGATTAATTGTTGACAGTGGCATGGACTGGCACTGACAGTTTCTCTGTCTTACACTGTAAGAACATCTCACTCGTTGCTTGAGGGGAGATTACAGGTATCGGATTATATTCGCTCTGATGAAGACATCATGCTAAGATCACAGGCTATCAGGGTGCAGAGTCTGAAGGACCCTCCCTCCTTTCTCACTTATTATAAACAGCAACACACAGGGATAAAACAGCGGCATGTTTTAATGACTGTTCTTATGATGGTATAGAAATGGTTGATTAAGACTTCTTACTATCATGGTCACAGCACTGGAAATGACACAACATTGACATCATATCTTACAGTCCTTACAGGTGAGGGCATCATTTTGTACTGATCAATACTCATGATTTTATTTCACTGATGGGCTGCTACATATATGATACAAGACGAGAGATACAAGAGCTTGTGTTATTAAAATGATTCCTAAGTATAGATATTACAAATTAAAAATGGATCATCAACCAAATTACATCAATATCTCCCAAGCATAACTAATCTGTCATTCAATTACAGATCGTTTTTGACCCATGCTTGGGTCAATCAAATGATGCAAAAGGTCAAAAACGCGGCTTCATGTCACCAGAATGAGGGCAATGTTTTGTATTATTGAAAACAATTTTTAAAATAGTTTTAAGAGATCAGTATCAGAAACGCCATGCATGGACAGCTGCAATGATGGCTGCAGCAATTTGGGAAAATTGCTGTAGCTGTTATACAGCAGCAATTCTAACTCAATTACTGAACAGAATGGTCTACAGTTTCTTCATGTGCAAAAAATGACAATTAAAAAACAAAAAAACTGTACACCAAACTGATTATGTGAGCATCTAGTATACAGTACATACTACACACAATAAAAGGTGTCAAAAAGTGCAGGAGGCGGGAAAAAGTTATTTTTAACTCAGTCACCGTAGCTCCTTTTGTTGCTCAAGCCCTGTTTGAACCATAAAACAAAATGCTCGTTATTAACAAACACATTCAGACAGCCGAAATTGCAATACGTGAACCAGTATTAACTAAAAATAATCCTATTTATACAACAAGCCTATTTATAAAAATGTACAGCATCAGATCAGTATCACCGGATTTTCTGAAATAGCACAAAAGAAAAACAAGAAGAAGGTCATTGCCGTAGGCATAAGTCTGCAAGCTGATATCTAAAATTGGAGGGGTCGGAACATGGTGGAAGGAAAACGTGTAGAGCAGCAGGTAGTGGGCTGTGATTTGGTACTGGATGGTTTAGCTGGCTCTGCTGCAAGAAAACAGTCACCCAACAACCCACCAGCCATCCATCTGCCTGTACTGTGCTGCAGCCTACCTTATAGCATCTCTGAGAGAGGGTACCTCAGTGCATATAGAGAACAACAGTATAAGAGGTTGCAGTACAATTAATGGATTTTGTACTTTGATAATAATTACTTCATTTTAAACTGTCACATGATCCCTGTACAAGTAGAAGAGGCGACATTTTATTGTTCTATTAGCCAATGAAATATTACTTCATGACTCCAGTTATAAAGCCTTGTATAGACTTAATCCTGGAAATACAGAAGGCAAATCAAATGTAAATATAATTCACTACAACTATGTTATTTACCATGGAATTACTAAATTACACTTGAACAGTGAAACAAAATGATGTAATGCTATACTTATAAAGTAACGTGTATTTATTCATTGAACCAATATTCTTGAATTCTGAATGCTTTGGGGTATGTCTACTTTTTATTCATTTGTGAAGTACAGATATGAATGTCGTATTTCACCATACTTCTAATCCAGGCAACTGTAGACCCACATTTCAGCATTTTAGAAAATTACTGGTACCGCAAATATGTTCATGAAAATAATTGAAAATCTGCAGGGGCCCACAAGTTCTATACATCCATTAATTGGAGACAGCAGGAACTTTTCATACAGATTCATACAGGGTCAATTCAGATACTGATATTAAAACCATGACTTTCGTCTTAGGTCCAACCACTTATAGCGTCTGAACGCTCCTCTTAACTGTTTTTCCACTCATCAGGATTTTCATTCAGACTGCTGTGTTTGCCTCATGAACTGTGCCAGAGTGAGCACATTACTTGAACAAATATAAACCTTAAACCAATTTAATATCTAATGATGTTTACTTAGTGTTAGATGTATGTGTGTATGTGGTTAGGTGTGTGTGTGTGTGTTTGACCTGCAGTATGAAGTATGACTCATTCAGTCACATTTTGCTCAAAGTCTGTGCCTTTATCAGCCTCCACGTAGCACAAGAGCTTCAGATAATTTAGCACTCTAATAAAGAGAGAAAGCCATGTGATATTTCAAGAGAGGACCAATTTGAAACGCTTAAAAAAGTATTACTAATTCGACAGTTCTTTACCTACTGTGGCATTATACTGTTTCTTGTTCCTTCTGAATGGACAAGCAGCTGCACCACACAAGCTTCTGACTTCTAGCTCATTTAGATTTCAGCACTGAATCAGAAATTCACCAAAACAAGCCAGCTGGATCACTGAAGAGAGACCCTAAACCCCCTTTTCCACCCTTCAAAATCTCCTCCTCGTCTTACAACCACATCCTGAGTTCTTGTCCATAAGGATGTTTGCAGGATGCTTTGTTCTCGAACTTGTCTTTTAGTGCACAGTTCCAAAATAGGTACTTAAATACTACTGCTAGGGATGCACAGATCCAACTTTTCATCTCTCAAAATCTGAATTTGAGGCAGTCAGGCAGGATGGCGCACTGATCAGATAAGGTACTTGTGTTTTGTAGCATTATATGCAGTCTTCTTTCACATTGCTTCTTTTTACATTGACAGTAAGGACATGCTGGGGACATGCACCAATATTCCTGAAGGTGTACAACAAAACACTGTCAGAATTTTATATTAATATGACAAAGGAGTAAGTACAGTATCTCATGAGCTTGTGTGTGAGGTGCGATAGGGTGTCTTGGTGCTTGATTTACTGGCAGTGCATATGTGGAACTGGCAGTTTAGTATCAGTCTGGCTCTCTTTTGCAGCTATGACACAGAATGTAAACAACCATCAACAGCCTTGAATCGATGTCTCTCTCGCGCTCTCCCTCCCTCTGTATTCTTACACTGGCTAATCCTTTCCCACTATCTCTGACCTTCTGCAATATGTGCATCATCTATTCAGATTATTTCAGCACAAAACGAATGAGGCAGCAATGACCTAAAGAACCAGGTTCATCACACTAATTAGAAGACCAACAGAAAACAGTAACATGAAAGGATTTTGAGGGGATTTGAAATAGCCCAGCTGTTCAAAACTTTAATAGATGTTAAATCTGTGTTAAGTAAATACATTCAGTTAGTCACAGTGTAAAATTAATCACATTTTTACTCCTCATTAGACCTCCCTCTTGCCTCGGTCAACCTTCTATCATCACAGATGGTTTGCAACAGTGGCTTTATACAAGCATACATTTATTATTCAATTCTTTCAAATAGGTAGAATACAGTTTAAGGGGAAAAAAACCTTATTATTCTAAAGATATAATTGAATTTGATAAACCCCACTTTTGACTTGTAATAATGAAACACTCAAAATCTGTTTAGAGGCAATTAACATGCAACTAAATATCAAAGAGGAAGTTATAGATCTGTACACTCACACTGTACAATCGTTATTTTTGTCATTTTTACCTGTTTTATTGTTCAGAGTAAAAGTCTGTATGGACATGAAATTGAACTCGAACTCCCTTGTGTGCACTAAAAGAGATGGACTATCACTGAGCCGTTTTTAAAAAGGCTTAAAAAGTGTTTAGTTGAAAATTTATGAGAGTGTACAATAGTTCTGGGCAAAATTAACAAACGAGAGGAAAGTTCTGCTGTGAACTTTCCAACAAGCCCAACCCTCAACAGTGCAGGGCAGTATTTTGGCTTGATCTGAGCCAAAAAGAAAACAATTAAATACATCTTTGAATGCCTCCATTCTTTATTATTTTCTACAGAACAGTATGTTTGATGACATTAGTAGGTTATTAGATTAAGATAACCTGAGGTAAACACTTGTATGACAAAGAAACGACATGCTTTTCCATGTAACCCTCGATATTTTCACCTGCATAGGATTTGTTCCACAGATCAGATGCACATCATGAACTGCCGAAAAGTACGTTCATTCATGTGTGAAAGCCCTTCTGCATGAATGGGCATTTACACAGTCCTGTCTATGGTGTCATATAAATATACGGCCACTTGGAAGAAATACCTTATCCTCTTTTTTCCTGTGTTATTCAGCTGGAAACACATGTATTACTTTTCTTCATTTGTTTAGTCTCAAAGACTCATTCACAACGTCAACTGCTACAAAATCTCAATGTCATAATAGAAAGCCTGCAATATACCCCAGGATACACATTATTGCAATGAAACAATAATTGTGGAACAAAAATGTGTGCCACAAAACAAAGCAGCATTCGTAGCACTAATCCTTGTTTTGGTTGGATTCTTATCAAAATGTAATTAGTGGAGCCGTATCGGTGTAAAAAGCAGCCAGCTACATTTAGCGATGACTCATTATGTGCAAGAGTAGGATTCTCCATGCTTGTCTTTCATCTGCACTCCTCTATTATTTCGTACACTGTGAATGAGAGTCTGCCCTCATGAGCACCCTCTGTGGTGCTATGGCAAGCGTGTCACAGATGTGTGCCCATTTTGAGCCAGCACTCACTGAAATAAATAAAAACAGACAGTGGGCTGCGAGGCAGAGAATGGCACATTAACAGTGGAAAGAGTTAAAGAGCTGGGACCAGCAAGGGTCTCTGTATTTCATGCATAATTTAGCAGGGTTTGAGGTGTCTACAGACTGCAAAAAAGCTTTACAGATAAAGGACCACTGACATCCTCTGGGAATGTACTGTACAATGATTAGATCACAGCACTAATTTGTCCATGTTACAGATGCATAATTTACGATCGCACATGTGTTTGAGACATCTGTGTGCTATGGAATGCATGCTGAATCCTATGCACAATATAGAGTAAAGATTAATGTTGTGATTATTCTGCCACACATTGCAGCTGCATATTATAATAATGTGATGTGGAAGACTGACTTTCACTGTTTTGACCAAACAGTATACTTTTGTTGAGTATCATAAATAACTTCTTGAACTACGATTAGTCAAGATGCTTACAGCGAGCACTGTGAACACTGTGACTGCAGCCATCTGCATTATTAGCATTAATTATAATATTTTTGTTTCTATCTTTGTTATATGGTCAAATTTTAGACTGAAAAAGCAACTGTAATAATGGTTACCATATGCATTTTGCACCCTGCTCCTGAGAATCTCTCTTTGTCCAGTCCACTTACTAAAAGGCCCTTGAATGAGTTCTTGGAGTTATTAGAGAGGAGGAACAGCCTGGCTGTCTTGCAGCTGTGCATGGAGTGAAGTGGACTCCCTGTTGGGGCACAGTCAGCCTGACAGATCCAGCTTCCCTCCCAACTCCAAAAGCACTGTCAGTATCGGCTGCACTGCGGGTTCTTGTGCTATCTCTGTCTTTTGCTTATTAAGCTGTTTTTTTTTTTCCAATCTCTCTATTAGTCTCTCTCAGTGTTTTCCTCAGTCAGCGCTCATACCTCAAAGACTAGTAACAGTCATTAACTGTCACTCTCACTTTCATGACACATGCTCTCTAGGCACCTGTAAGAGGCTGACAAGGCTTTTACTGCATAGACTATAAAACCTTTCCTGAACGCTAATTTTCATTGCTGGTACACCATCATTGCAGGTATAGTATGATGCTAATATATAAAATCCCTAAATCATACAGTAGGAAACTTTGTCGAAAAACCTAATGTTTCTTTTTCTCATTACAGACACATTAAAATAATGACATTTGTGATGGCACTTGGTAATTGAGAAACATGGTTTAAAAACATTCTTCAGACTGTAAACACGTTCTGCTTGAACTGAACATAAGCATATGTATTTACATTCTATTTGTGGGGTTGTGTTCTAAACTTGGGGCGGCACGGTGGCGCAGGGGTTAGCGCTGTTGCCTCACAGCGAGAAGGTCCTGGGTTCGACTCCCGGGTTGGGCACAGGGTCTTTCTGTGTGGAGTTTGCATGTTCTCCCCATGACCGCGTGGGTTTCCTCCGGGGGCTCCGGTTTCCTCCCACCACCAAAAACATGCATGCTTTGGGGAATAGGCGAATTGAGCACTCTAAATTGCCCGTAGGTGTGAATGTGAGCATGAATGGTTGTCTGTCTCTATATGTGGCCCTGCGACGTGCTGGCAACTTTCCAGGGTGTACACCGCTTTCGCCCATTGCAGCTGGGATAGGCTCCAGCCCCCCTCCCCCCCGACCCTGAATACAGGGGTCGGGGGATAGATGATGGATGTTCTAAACTCCATCTACGTACTCCTCACTACAAGGCACTACCGCCGTGATCACAACATATGATGTTTGATCATTTTCCATGATTTTCTGAATCACACTGTGTGATTTTCCGGTTCTTGTATGAAAACCTCATTTGAATACAAATGCATCCATTTTCCTCTTCCCACAAGGAGGGATATAAAAGCCGTAAGTTTCAACTCATTCATTTCTGCCACAAGCGCTGGGTACTGACCTAGAACTGTATGTGCTTGTGTTCTTGTTATACCAGCATCTGAATCACTGCACTTTTGCTCTGTAAATATAAATAAAATCCAATATGAAAACCCTTAATACGAAATACACTAAGATATAAACACAAATGCTGGGTATAAATACTATAGATAAGTAACTTACAGTTAAGTGAATTTCAAACACAGATGGTAGTTAGAAGTATGTTACTGCACGTAGTAGAGCTAAGTTGTATAGAAGTAATGCTGATCTATTCACACGGTAAGACTATTGTGCATACTAAGAAACTGCACATTAAATAATTTAGCATGCGTTTGAACAACTTCACATAATACTGGAAATACTATTGCACGTGCAGTAGTATTTCCACCACCTGCCATAGTATTAAAGCACAAATCTCACAAATGCCACTTTTTATTGTTTCATTCTACTTTGTAGACATGGCAAAGAAGAGTCTTAAATAAGCTGCCCATGTCTTATCCTCATTCATAAGGCCTGTGACCAGGGGCGTAGCAACCGGGGGGGACGGGGGGACACGTCCCCCTCACTCTTAGAAACAGGTGATTCTGTCCCCCCCACATTTTTTGACCTAGCACCAATATTTCCGCCCGTGTTCTCTGATTTGTTCATTAGATTTGAGTGAACTAACGTTTAGCCAATCACAGCGCGGAT
>JBBPDC010000002.1:11168646-11178660 GCA_037974485.1 Hemigrammopetersius urotaenia | reverse complement strand
AGAAGTTAGTATACTGTATGAAAACCCTTGGGGCACATCACCAGACTGCCCCCCCCCCCCCCCCCCCTTTAAATTGGCTGCTACGCCCCTGCCTGTGACAATACATTTATTACACACGCTGGAACTTGATGCCTGGTTTTGATCAGTGACAGTAATTTCTAAAAGTGACAGCAAATAAGAGAACCTGTTTTATACTTTAATGTATCACTACCTCTTTATAATCTATTCACTTTAGCTCTTCTGTGGTTGCATGTCTTTGCATTGCACAAAATAGTGGCCATTCAAAACTATGTGTTTGTGGGATTATGGCAATGAATGAGCTGTTCCACCAATCAACTGCTCTAAATAATCATAGTAATCACACTAGGTCTCTGGCACACATACAGGCAGAATATGGGTAAGGTAACAGCAACAACACCCTGTCAATGAATACATTCATTCAACCAGTTCATTCAACCAGGAGACCACAATGAAGAAGAAACGCTCAAACAGTGAAGCACTTGTCTTTTTGACAATGGGATTTCTTACTGAGTGTATCAGGCAGTGAGAATGAACCTGCCTCAACGAGGGGAGCGGTTAATTAGAGAACTAACAGAAATGAGGCCTTTAGATCTCCAAGCTGCAGCAGCAAGACCAAAGGCGATGGACGCTTCGTCCAACAGGAAACCTGGGAGAAAAACCTCGAATAGCCTCTGTACAGGCTGCCAGCTTTTAATACACCTAATAATCTCAAACCACAATGAGCGATTCAGCTTTCCTCTCGCTGTAACACGGAGAGTATAAACAACTGGTGGGTCTGCGGTGCAGACAGACAGGAGCAGCTCCTTTAACACCTCTCTTCTCAAAAATAAGCGCATCGAGCTGCGATGTTATCTGCTGCTACGCGAGGCTGAGAGATACAATTCGTCTGTTTATTTATTGCTTTTCCTATATATCATATTCCATTAATCCCACACCAGTCACGGGGCATCAAACGTGGTGCAGCTTTGATAAAAATGATGCAGGAGCAGACAGACTTACGCCTCATACACGCTCCATTACCACGACGCTCCTTTTCTCTGCGTCCAGCCAGTCTTCAGCTCCTCCGTTAGCTCTGTGATGTTCAGCGCTCCAGACTCGCCCTGTCATTTCGTCACGCGGCCTGGTGACGTCAACATCCAGCCCCGCCTTTAGTGACGACACATTTTCTGTTTACTTTAAAATCAAGGGTATCAAAACAGAGACACCCACATCTTATTTAGAGACACAGTTATGTTCCCAGGAGGACTTTTATGTTAGATGCTGGGTCATGATGTGATTGCATTCACATGGCTTCAAGTTATACAGCCCCCAAAAAGGTCAGGACAGTTAGGACAGTCTAGGACAGTCTAGGACAGTCTATTATTCTAGACAGTTATTATTCATGGTTTCAAAGTTTCAGCCCCAAAAAAGGTCTAGCAGTAATCACTGTCAGAATTTTCAAGGATCTGCCATGGACGGTTATTGTGTCAGTGACGGTTATTATTCTAGGAAAGAATTTACACGACGCTGGGACAAGACTGTGAGGATTTGATGGCATTGAGCCACAGGAGCATTAGTGAGGTCAGGTACTGATGCTGGAACTCAATGTTCCAAAGATTCACCTTCAAAAAGGCGTTCCAGTGGCTGATTTCATAATTTTCTAAGGTCTACCATGGACAGTCTCCCTACCCTTTGGGGAGTAACAGTTATTCTTATACGAGGGCTTTTGACCAGATTCTAGTCTGATTGAACACAATAACAAGAGGTAATATAACATGACTTTGCGCATTTAGACCAGGAAATTCTCGGCAGAAGTTTAAGCAGGACTGAGCCACAAGATGCTCTTGCAGTGTCCGCACGGATACTGGCCGTAAAGAAACACACTGCCGGCTAGTGGTCAATACTGGGCATCGCAAGCACTGTGCGTTTACTAATGTAGCGCGCGAGTGTGTATACATGGCTTGATGATTTCTCCTGATTTTCTCAGCTGGAGAGAGGTTTTAGTAAAGTAGATATTTAATAATAAGCTACTGTTTATTCCGCACAATTGAATAAGAGAAATACGTTTTTGCTCAATTGTATCTCAGTCCCTTACATGCTGTAGGCTACTTAATTGATAATTGATATGTCTGTTATATGCCGATGAAGAGATCCTGGATCGCTTTGCTGCACAATTCTTACTTCCAAAAAATAGAAGAATAGTGCTTAATAAGCTTAATTTCCTGATATGGCATGTGTTAAATGTAGTAGGATTTTTTCTACTGTGGTCCCAGACTAAGGCGCCCTGCTCCACATAAGCTACTCAACTACTTAACAAGGTAGGTTAGGACAAATTCATAGGAGACTCTGATGAATACACAATGAGTTTACACAATGTTCCACTTACCAAACATGCAGTTTTACTTACTTTGGTGTTTTTGCTTCCTTAGTTTAGAACTGCAGCTGCACGACTAATTTTGCTTCAAACAGAAGTCATCCAAATAGCCCAGACTGTTTCTACAAATCGGTTCAGATTGCATCCAGATTTAGGCGGCACAGGCTTAATGATATAATTTAGGACACAGTCTTCAAATGTGACTGTGACTGTTTTATGAATATCAGACCTGGTCTAACTGTTCATCACACACACACACACACACACACACACACACACACACACACACACACACATGCACGCGTGCTGCCACCTTGTATTTATTTGTACACTGTAAATGTTTTTTTTCTAATTCTTTTTCTGCCACTTGTTATTTTTTCAGGTATTTATCATTTAGCATTTTCGGACACTTAGCAGCTCTGCTGGAGTCTGGAGTTGGTTTCCTTTGTGTGTATGGTCAGATGATGTTCTTTGAAGGAGTGGAGGGAGAAAGCAAGAACATAAGTCTGAATGATGCTGATCCAGTTGTCACTCTTTAGGCAAGATTTAGAGACGTAAATACGTATAAGTGCAGCTGAGCCTCAATGTAAAGGTGGCAGGTGAATGATCACATCTACTACTATGGATTGTTGAAAATTAGATGTGCTGAATACAGTAACCCCCAGTTTTACACGGATCAGGAGTCGCAGATTCAGTCACACACAGCTTTTTTTTTTTAGAACCGAACTCATAGTTTTACGCAGAAATCTCCACAATAACGTGGAAACTGCAAATATCCTCTGCCTATATTCCACACCAGGATTGAGCCCCCTTTCTCGGCGGTGCATACATTCAGACACTTCAAACTCCACAGTTTTCCAACTAGCCCTCATTTTTAGGCCGAGTAGATCAGGGGTTATTCCACGAAAACCAGTCACCTCGCCGCGGTGTCCGAACACTACTGTCCCACGACTCTCCCAGTTACATATCTCGACAGGGAATTTAAATTAAAAGAGGCGAATACGGGTTTACCTTTACATTTTTGTAAAATAGGAAATTTGCGCTGGGTAGGAAAATTCAAACCACTGTGGGGAGTCCAGTCAGAACTATGAATGTATATTTCAACAGCCTTTATTGACACAGTACTGGGGTGTACTGCAGCTTCTGAAATGCCATTATGGAGAGATTATACTGACCGTATAAAACACAGGTAGGTGTCTTTGAGTATGGGTGTGAGTGAGTGTGTGTGGTCTGTAACAAACAGAATAATGATACAATATAAGTTTCAACATCTTGAATATAACAGAAATAAGTAACTAGACTTAGTATCACTAATCTACAGTATCAAGCAAGTAATAAACTAAACAGATGCTTAATATACAACTTTACACACATATGAAGCGAAACACTACTTACAAATCTTCATAGACGCACACATTTCACCATAAAGCCAAAGTGGCAAACTGAGCTGACTTTTACTGGTTAGGCAACAATAACTTTAGCTGTGACTGAACTTGCCACGTTCAACTGCTCTTCGTCTTCTTCTCCTCTTCTTCTCCAGATGTGGGAAGTGCACCCTACTGGCCAATTATTGACTTGTCAGACTACTCTCCCTAAATGAACTGACAGCCTTTTTAACAATTTTCTTTAAGGGTAATGCATTGAACTGAGTTTTAAATGAAATTAAAGTGTTCTGGGAGTATATTTGGGGGACATATTTAGGGTTTACACTATAAAAATAGGCATTTTTAGACATGTGCAGGTGGCCACGCCCACCAGAGTCTCTCGGGCTGAGTTGCAGGTGAATGCAGACGAAGAGGGAGCGACTGTAGAGCACGCCAAAGACTAACCATGGATCAACACATCTCATAGCTCTAAGAGATTAGCTTTTTATTTATCTATTTATTAATTATGTATTTTTTGAATGGGAAGCGACACATCTCAGTACATGTCCTCTAAAAGTCGACAGAAGAGTTTAAACCATGGATGAGAAGATGGGATTTTTGTCTTCCAGATCAGTGTTGAGAATCTTGGTTTCCTGCGTGGTGCTGGCACTTCTGGGTTTGGGCTCGAACGCAGAGACCGTACCAAAAGAAGAAACTACTCATTCTCCATCCAAACCCACAGCGCTTCAGGCAGCAGATACGGGTGGTCAGTCGTTTCCTGAGACAGAACATGCCCACCTCCCCTTGTTTACCATCAACTACTCACGGGTCCAGATCCCCTTTGAGATCACCTTATGGGTGTTGCTTGCTTCGTTTGCTAAAATAGGTAAGCAAACACACAGGCCTGAGAGCTACTTGATAAGCAGTTTCTGTTACAATACTGCTGAAACGAACACCTTCCCAGATTCATATGGATTGGCTAGTAAAGCAGAGTAGAGAATGTTTTTGTTTGATTGTGTGTATGATCATGTGGAGTACCCTGTTTTTTAACATTGCATTGTTTTTAACAGTAATTCAGCCTTAGGTCTAGTGTCCTATATAACCTCAGCTTAATACTGTTATCTACCCTCTGATGATTACATTACACTCATTTGGGAGATGCTTTTGTCCAGTTTCAAGACAGTGTGAGAACCAGGGGAGAGTTCTGCAAGAAAAGAATCATATATATTGTGGTGTGGTGTCTGTTTGTCCAGTAACAAATGTGTTTCCTTGATATATCATATATTACTGCATTAGGAACTAGTAAAACCTGTGACAATTTCTTTACTTTCCACAAATAGGTTTCCATGTGTACCATAAAATCACAATATGGATACCAGAGACCTGCTTGCTGATAGCTATCGGCCTTCTTGTGGGAGCGATTATGCATTCTGTGCACGAGCAGCCTCCAGCCGTCCTCACCTCCAGTGTCTTCTTTCTATACATGCTGCCTCCCATTGTCCTGGACTCAGCCTACTTCATGTCCACTCGGGCCTTTTTTGAGAACATTGGCACAGTGCTGTGGTTCTCCATTGTGGGCACCTTGTGGAACTCCATCGGTGTTGGTATCTGTCTTTATGGTGTGTGCCAGATCCCAGCCTTTGGTGTTCAGGATATCAACCTGCAGGAAAACCTGCTCTTTGCTTCTATCATATCAGCCGTGGACCCGGTGGCAGTGCTGGCTGTGTTTGAGGATGTGAACATCAATGAGCAGCTGTACATTGTGATGTTTGGCGAATCCATATTTAATGATGCCGTAACAGTGGTGAGTGAATTGGCATAATTCGAGAAACAGTGAGGAACAGATTTTTTATGGCAAAGAAAACACTGATTTATACAGATTCAGCAATGTATTTGTAACTGAGTGGGACTTGTTTAGCTTTGTCTGATGTCAAGGTCTGCATTATGCTCTGTGCTGATAGTTAGGGCTTCTTTTTGAGCCAAAAAAGTTCACTTTTTAAAAGTTAAGGCTGTATCACCAGCCACTTGTGGTTCTTCAAAGATGTTTCTTTAAAGAACTGTTTTTATTAGAAAAATGTGCCAGAACTATAAGTTCTATATCAATCAAAATTTTCTCTAGACTTAATACTTTTAAGAATGATTTAGGAATGATGTTCTGCAAGATTTTTTGTGATTGTAGTTCGATTGTAATACCTATGTATTTGGGTGTGCATACACTCTTAGAAAAAAAAAACATGCCTTTCTGAGTACGCTTTCATCTTGAGTACCTTTGATTAAAGCACAAAATTCATTCCACCCTGTCTTAACTCCAGCCTTTTAGCTTTAATTTCATTTTTAAAGAAGTTAGGAAATGGTACTCCTTTGAAAACGTTCCCCAGGTAAAGTGATTGTTGTACCTTTAAAACCTTTAAAAATGTTTAAAGTTTACAATTGATCTTTAAAAACTGTGTTGTATCTTTGAATGTACATTTGCATTGTTTGTACCATGTGACCAATCCTGTGCCCTTGTTTAAAACAGCATATAATGGGACATAGTTGTAAAATGACACTCTACTGGCCATTCAAGTTTTCTTCAGCTGGAAAATGTAAATCATTTCCATGTTTTTGCAACAGGACTCCTTTCAGTCCGTGCAACAGTTATTTGAATCAGGAATCAGGCGACACAGGGTGTAATTATTCACCAGTGTTAGTCTCTTTATCAGCTTAACCTTTCTACCTTGGTATTACAAACAAAACAAAGATAAATAGGCGCAGATGGATCTTGTACATTTCTACTCCATCTTTCAAAATGTAGAAGAAAAAGTGATGTAAAATTTGACATTTTGTTTGTATATGAACTGTGGGTGTCCTAAAGGCTTTTTCAGTTATTGTGAGAGACTTGTGCTGTACCTGCCTTTGTTAACAAGGGCAAACATTTAACAATGTAGGAGCAGGTGTGGTTACCACCCTGGACCCAGAGTTTCGGTGGCACAGTGACAAGAAGGAATGTTTCCTCACGCAGTTCAGAAAAGATGCCCCCCCGAAAACATAAATGCCAACTCTGGAACTGTTAAAAAGCATCGAAAGCAATATACATCTAAGTTGTTTGAAATTTCTTTATAAAATGATGTTTGATGTTTGTAGAACAATATGTAAATTCTTCCATATCATTCAGTCCTATGAGGAAGTGCAGTTTTTTTCTTTAGTAGTACTTGTACAGATAGCAGACTGGCCCTGCACAGCACAAAACTCCACTGTTACAATTTACATTTTGTTGATTTTGTTCATCATTAACTTTTTAGATAATAATTGTTGGTTTTACAATAATATCTCTGCCATGAAATACAGACTGATATTTGAATTGTTCCTGTTTTTTTTTTCAGGTGCTTTATAATCTTTTCAATTACGTGGCGGAGTTGCCCGTGGTGGAGGCTTCAGATGTGTTTCTGGGTGTGGCCCGTTTCTTTTTGGTGGGCCTAGGTGGTCTGCTCTTTGGCGCTGTGTTTGGTTTTGTGGCAGCTTTCACGACACGCTTCACAAAGAAGGTGAGAGAGATCGAACCTCTCTTTATCTTCATGTATAGTTACCTGGTGTACCTGCTGGCTGAGCTTTTGTCCCTCTCCAGCATTACAGCGTGAGTAAAGTCTTCCCACACACACACACACACATGCACACACATATCGCTACGCTCATACAATCATTTTTATATTTGGTTTCTGGCCATATATAGTTGCTCATGGAATCTAAATCATTTTCACTTTTTGGACTGCTAGATTATCTATGGATGTCCTCCCCTGATGATTGTATTCTAATATTAACAGCATTGTGACCTGTGCCTTGACCATGAAGTACTACGTGGAGGAAAACGTGTCCCAGCGCTCATGCACAACTATTCGTCATGTTATCAAAATGCTTGGCACTGTGTCAGAAACACTCATTTTCTTCTTCCTGGGTGTCGTTACCATAACAACTGAACATGAGTGGAACTGGGGTTACATCCTCTTCACTCTGCTCTTCATCCAAATTTGGAGGAGCCTGGGTAAGGTTCAAACATTTGTGTTTAAATGTCAGGACACTCATTATGCAGCGCGTGTCTTTGCATAGTGTTTCTGTCCAAGTAGTGTTGAAAGAATCTGGACTCTAATTGATGTGGAAAAGAAATAAAGAAATAAACTCATTTAGGAGAGCTTTGAAGTTATTGTTAAAAATCACTGCAAAGATTAGCATGTTGTAACATCCAGCATCAGGAGGTTTGTTACAAGCACAAGCAAATCATTGGAGTCTTGAGGTCATTTGAACTTGTTTTGTGACGCTATGAAAGATGAACCACTGCAGACCATTTAGTCTTAAAATAAGTAGTACTAAATTATCCTTAAATTGTATTGTTTTTCAGGCATTGTTGTGCTAACTCAGATCATTAATCCCTTCCGCACCATTCCGTTCAACTTTAAAGACCAGTTTGGTCTTGCCTATGGTGGACTTAGAGGAGCCATAACATTTGCCTTGGTGTACACACTTCCAGAAACGGTCGTTCGAAAAAAACTTTTCGTCACAGCCACTATTGTCATCATCATGTTTACAGTATTCTTCCAGGTAATTTTACATTTGACACCTTAGCGAATGTAAGTGGTCTGCGATTGTTCTGTAATGTGAACAGGCCAAAAATATTAAAGTAGTTGCAAATCCAGCAGTATTTAGTTGTTTGAGTTTATTAGGAAACTGGCAATTGTGTAATTCTATGACAAAGATTTAGAATAAGCAGAGATTAAGAAGAGTTTAGAATTTAATTGAAGAACTGAAAGCATAATTCACCAGCAAGTATTACCTATAACTTTTGTCTATATGTGGGTACTGTTTCTGCTTTTATTTTTTAGTTTCTAACTATATGCCTTTCTAATCTAAGCTTTATACTGCTAGAAACTGAATTTCCCTCTAAGATGAATAAAGTATATATCTGTCTCTATCTAATTGTATTGTGCTAAACTGTGTTGGACATATTAAATTGTACAGTCAAAGAGCAGACTTACACATCCAGGAAACCAGCTTTTGTCATAAAAAACAACTTTTTGTTTGCAGGGTATCAGTATAAGGCCAATTATAGAACTGATGAACCTTCGTAAGACCAACCCGCATCATGGAACCATCAATGTTGAGGTTCACACAAGGGTAGGTAGTTAGAGGTGGAGATCTTGGTTTGTATCACTGAAGTATTTCTGACTGAAATAAAGATGTATGCTTGATGTTAAACACAGTTCTAAGTGAAATAGAGATTACTTACAACTCTCTACAATGAAGTTGCCCTGTCTTTCAGTTGATGGAACATATTATTGCGGGTATAGAGGATCTGTGTGGACAATGGAGCCATCACTCATTGAAAGATAAGTAAGTGTTATGTCTCTGACCAGAGGATGAGCTTACAGTTGGAGAAATGTATGATAAATGTGTATCATGTCTGTTTAAGAAACTGGCATGCATTATTAACTTTTTAGTAATCTCCATTCAATGATCTCTGAAAACAGACGTGGACTATATCAGCTTCTTCATGTTTTCCAGTTATTATTTGCTTTTATGCAGTACAGTTGACCATTTTTGTGCGTGAGCTGAATATTTTAAGTATACAAAGTGAAAGATATCCAAACACTTTCTACTCGTAATTATGTTGGAAAATTTTTGTTTGTAAACTGGTCTGCAAAGTATGCAAAAGCTAAATTCACTACCAAAGACCTACAATAAGATTTGGCGATGAGAGGAATAGTGCTACACTGGCCCACTGCACATGGAAAGGCCATCAGATTGCAGCCTCAACTGTCATCTCATAAGTCAACGTCTAAATGATGCAACATAACATTTTGGAATTACGTTTTGTGGCCTAGTAAAACAAAAATCTAACTCTTAGGATCCAATCACCAAATGTGTCTGCAGAAAAATATTTAAATTAAAGAACACCTGGCCAGCTGTCATGAGGGTGGATCTGTTGTGCTTTGTGTGGTTCACAGTGGCACAGGAAATGTGTGGAAGGTTTTCATTTTAGCAAAGTCAGTGAAGAAAGTAAAGAAGCAAAGAGGTTAATATTACAGGAGGACAATGATTCTAAACATACATCAAAATAAATTGCACTAGATCTGGAAATGAAAGAAGAAAGTTTGGTATTTTTTCTGAGAACATGTATATATTTTATTTTAAATCTGTGATTAATTATTAAACATGCTGTGCAAGTAGGGCTGGGTGATTTGGCCTAAAATCAAAATCTCGATTAATTGAACATTTTAACTCGATTACGATTAATGAGCGATTATT
>JBBPDC010000002.1:11132905-11151469 GCA_037974485.1 Hemigrammopetersius urotaenia | reverse complement strand
CTGATGGTCATTTTGTGCTCCTTCCATTTTCGAACAATTGCACCAACAGTTGTCACCTTCTCTCCCAGCTTCTTGCTGATGGTTTTGTAGCCCATTCTAGCCTTGTGCAGGTCTACAAATTTGTCTATGACATCCTTGGACAGCTCTTTGATCTTTCCCATGTTGGAGAGTTTGGAGTCTGCTTAATTGATCGATTCTGTGGACAGGTGTCTTTTATACAGGCAACTAGTTAAGACAGGTGTCTTTAATGAGGGTGACTAATTGAGTAGGAGTGTCTGACCACTCTGTGGGAGCCAGAACTCTTAATGGTTGGTAGGGTTTCAATGAAATGCAAATCAGTTTCTATCTTTTATTTAAAGTGAGTTTAAATTTTCCTTTTGATGTGTCACTGTTAAAATAAACCTACCATTAAAATGATACTGTTCTGAGACTTTTGATTTCTTTGTCAATGGATAAGCTTACAAAATCCGCTCCACTGTATACATTTTAAGGAGCAAAATATGTTTTCTGTTTGAGTAAGTCTCTCTTTGTCTGATTTTGTTTAAAATCATTTTGTTTAAAGATCTAAAAGCAGTCACTATACAAATATGCATGACACTGTAGTGGAGGGTGTAGCATATTGGCTTCACTACATAGCACAGGCTGGGGTTCCATTCACAACCTGGGCAAGCACAGCTCACCACACCCATAAGAGTCCTTGGGCAATTTGCCTGCTGTGTGACATGATTAAAAATAGTAAGTTGCATAAGAGGTACTAAACAAGTATAAAATATATTTTTTTAAATTCAAGTCAAATGTAGACCACACAATCATTTAGTGAACTATTATATTTCAGCACAGTGATCCTCAAATTATTTCTGTCTATTACAACTCAACTACAACTCAACTACAACTACAAATTTAGATGAATACAACATCTTAACAGTTATTACATCACAGTGCAGCAGAGGGGACGCCTCAGGACTTTCAGGCATTAAGGGAAGGCCTAGTGACTTTTAAACTCATTTTATGGAATAGAATATCACTAAATAACCTCTCCGAGTGCTTAGGACTTCAGAAGCTGAACTGAAAGCCTAAAATGTCAGATTTACCACTGAAATATTTAGGAAATGACTGAGTAATCAGCATGTTCTGATTTACAATGGATGCGACCAATTTCGTGAAAGAATAGTGTCAATCTAAATAGTCTTGAAATCGTTGAAACATGACTGATTCTGAACAGTCTAATCAGTGGGTTTCTATCAGATGGTAACAACTCAAAGCCACTCTTAAAATGCCTTAAATGCCCAAAAAATGATCATGTCCAATGTTGTTGACATGGTGCTGAATATAACCACAACAGAGGTGCTAGAAGAAATTAGCGCTGTTTTTTCTCCTATTTTTTTTTTTTTTTACATTTGTTACATAATAGGCATGGTTCAAAGGTGATCAGCATTAATATTATTTGTTTTGTCCCCACAGCAAATCAGCCATATTCCAAGGTCTGCATCCATGCCTACTTGTTTCCTTTCCCTGTGTCTGAGCAGAGCCACAATGCAACCACTCAGGAGTCTGCTATCAGTAAGAAATGTCCCATGCACAGATTTGCATTCACACACCTGCATGATCAAAAGTGCTCTTCAGTCAAACTGACCTCATATAAGAACTGCTAATTTGTACATTAAACCTCTAGTATTATGAATGCTTATTAATGAGTCAATCTAAGCATCATTACAGTGACCAAATTGTGACTCGTTGTGCTGTGTAGTCTACAGAGGCTTCTGGAGCGTCTTTGTGCTGCTGGGTGTGACTGCAGTCATACTTGGTGGCTTTATCATCATATGCGCTGCTCCATTTGCCAGTCACTGCCTCTACAAGGCGGGCGGTGGACTCTTCCTTATTGCTGGTGAGCTGAAACATTACAGCATTAAAATTGTGATTATATTCCTCTGTTTCAGTGTTGTAAACATACCCTCACTGACTTTGAAATGCATCTACTCACAGAACAAGGGTTACCCATGTGTAGTTAGGCTAGCCTCAGTAGTAGTAGTAGCCTTTATTTGTCACATACACTTTTACATGCAGCGAAATGGGACCCCTCTGAGTAAGCTAATAGTTAGCTTGGCAATACAAGCTGCTTTAAAAAATACATTTAACATTAATAATTGCAGTGTTAATGTTCAGGTTCTGTCACTTTTAGTAAGTAAGTACAGTAAAGTAGTAAAACTGCATAAGTAGTCATATGTTGGAGTAGTTTGCTACATAAAGCATGGTAAAATAAGTTTTGCAGCTGCCATCTACATGTATGTATGTTGACTCAATGCTTCTCAACTGCGTGGTTTCCCTTTACTTTGAACTAATATGGTAATGAAATGGAATGTCAATTAAGGACTCCCTTGTGGAGAAATGGCAATTCAAAGCAAATGAGGGTGTGTTTAAACAGTATTAGAATAGAGGGTATGTGCATGTCCCCAAATAGAGAAATCCAGGCAGGTTTGTAGGCATTCGTTTGTACATAATTCTGACGTAAGATGGGATCAGAAAGTCATAACAACAGATTCTGTAGTGTTTTATCTATTTTCCAAACATTTATTGAACTTTAAATGTCTTTGTAGATGATCATTTGTGAAATGTTAGAATGACTCATGTGGTAGGTGGTAATTAAAATGAAGTTCAGTTAGTCTTTAAAGTCTTTAAAAAGGTTTTGTCAAAATCTACAAAGTTAGCAAACCAAAAGATGGTTTGGTGCGTGCTTTAAAATGGCTGTGTCAAAGCTTAGACTTTAATCCTGCACAAATGGTGTGGCAAGATCTGAAACATGGTAGTAATTCTGTCACATCAGCAATTCTGTAAAGAGCCGAAATTCCTCCAGGTCAATACGTGGCACTGATTAACAGTTGCAGGAGTAGTTTGGCTGTAATGATTATTCCAGAGGGCCACACCAATGGTTGAGACAATATTTTTGTACATATGACATTTAATTTTGTTCAATTAAAGAATGAAAAATAGTTTGTCATTTGTTTTATCAGGCTGTCTTCATTTATTTGTATTGCTTAGATAGAAGTTTGTGCAGTCATGTTTTCCAACTGAAGGCATAAGCCAAATTAATAAACAATGTTTCATTGCTAGCGTTTCCAATGAACCTTCAATATTGTCCTCATTTCCTTCTCTTGGAACCTTTTTTCTTCTTTTCGCCTGTTTTCTCCTATTCTGTCTTTTCATTCTCTCATTGTTCTTCAATTTCTTTAGGTTTCTTCCTCCTTGCTGCTACTGTGATGTATGTGATCTGGTTGGAGTTGATGGATGTAGTGGATGTGTATGAGGCCTACAAGTCTCATCTGTGTTCAGACTTTCACCTGAACATCTCCTATGGCCTCTCCTTTATGTTTGCCCCAGTGGGCGTGTTCTTCTGCCTGTTAGCTGGTCTGCTCTTCCTCCTGATTGGTCGGTCAGTGCAAATGCATTAGCACAGCCCTTAATGACATTGGAGACAGACCTAAAGTTGGATTTATGTCAATGGTTATGACTATGTGACAGTCAGAATACTGTGTTGTCAAGAAAGGAACAGCCAGAATGAATATTTTGGGTACTTTTATTTTATTCAGTGGGGAGGTGGGGTAAAGGATAAAGGGTTGGAAGAATAAAGGAACAAGTTTGTAAAAGAAAACAGGTAAGAGGTATTTGTGAAACTATTCAAATGGCTCTGGGCTGGCTATGTACTGTTATATGATTACCTTGTGAATGTGTGTGACTGATAGAATGGTTTGGGATCACAAGATGTGGGTGTGTTTGTGTGTGTGTGTCTGTGGGTGTGTGTGTGTGTGCCCATGTTGGTGCCTTTACATAGAGTATATGTATGACTGATATGTATGATATATATTTATCTTTCTATTAACAGTGTGATTCATTAAATAGTCTAAATTAGAAAACAGAAATTGTTTAGAAATCTCATTAATGTACATTTACTAGTAGGGATTACGTGGACTAATCTTGCGGTTGTCTTGTGTCTTGTCTACTTTCCTTTTCACAAGGTTATTTTTATACAAGCTTTGAATGTTTATGACCCCATGACGTTCTCAGTTATTGTACACCCGGGATATTTTCACATGTCTAAATGAGTGAAACTCCATGCTTAAAATTAGTTTTGCTTTGTAAATAACATTAATCTTGTTTTTAGAAAGTTCTGTTTAAAAACTTAATTTTAATAAACACTTAAATTAAAAAAATCTCATATTTCTTTTGTGGCACATTTTTGGGTCTGTTTTCCCAGCACACTCTGAGCTTAGTGTTGGAATATTCATTTCACTGTAAATAAGAAGCTGTATATCTGGCCTAAAACCACAAATGTGGAGTGTAGTATAAAGCCACACTCAGAAAAAGGTATTTACACTAGTACTGTTATTCTGTGAAATAATGCCTCAGTAGTTGTTATGTTAAATCAAGTTACATTATTTAAACACTAGTTATATGGGACTCTGGTGCACTGGTGTTCATTTACATTTATCAGACGCTTTTATCCAAAGCGACTTTCATTCCCTAACTACAGGGGACAGTCTCCCTGGAGCAACTTGGGGTTAAAGGTCTTGCTCAGGGACCCAGGGGTGGTCTGCTGAAGGTAGGATTCAAACCCATGACCTCTTGGTCTGGAGGCAAATATCCTACCCACTGAGCTACCACCACCACAAAACACTATGTTCAAAACACTATGTTAAGGAATGGTCTTCCAGGCAGAGTCAAGGCTCACAAATTTAACTCACTAGAAATTCTTTGCTGTTGATATGTGGGAGCCCTCTTGTTTTCTGAACTATTTGTATAATTTATGTAATTTATATAAGGATATAGCAGAAATTAAACTGTTCTAAATAGTTTGTCCACTAGAGTCAAAAGCTGTCAGACACTACTCCCACTTAAACTTTTACCTGCATTGTATATATACCTGTCAAAAAGACATGGGTAGAGTCTAAACATTTCAGCTCTCAGGGTCATTGGCCAAGACTTGACTAGACGGGTTGTAATCGAAGGATCCCATCTCCAATCTCCCCATCGCTTTTCTTTCATTTATTTCATATTTCTTATACGTGCGGATTGGACAGCTACAGCTAGGTCTCCAGTTAGGTCTAAAATAGAGTATCACGTGATTATTAGCACAGCAGCATGAATACAACAAGCAAACCAGCTAGCTCTCCATGTTAGTATGTGATGGCAACATGGTGCTCACTGCTGTGTTACCTATTGTTGGGTTATAATTATGGTAAGTCCTCTGGGTATGAGCAGAGTTGTATAATTATACCCACTGTTTAACTTGGGACTCTTGTGCATGTACATTTTAACAGTGTCTGTCTGTCATTCAGTGACTCGGGAAGAGATATCAGATCTCTTTGGCCTTCGGGGTGGTCCAGCAAAAAAAAAAACAAACCCAAAAAAACTCCAGCACTAAGATGCACAGACATTATTATGGTTGCTTACACATATACCTGAACAGAAAAAAATTGGTTAATACTAGTTACTACCCACCTTTGTCAACACAAAGCATACAGTTCTTCTTTCTATACACTTTATTCAGGTAATATATACTGTGTAAAAAGTTCTATCTTTAATGAACCACAAACAACAGGTTCTCCACCAAAAAAAGAATGCGCAGTAATAGTTTTAGATCCTCATGCTCAAAGGTGAGGGGACAGAAAAGGATGCTGTGAGGACAGTGTTCACACAGGGCTTATGTTGAATTTAGATCTGCTGTCAGAAATACATTGACAGAGGATGAGGCAGTGGCAGGTGATTCCATTCAATGCATGCAGCTTTGGGAAATATGACTCAACCACATGGTGTGACAGCTGTTCTGTGCATGAGTTCATGTATGTGTGCCTAATACTTTCAGTATTGACTGGCGTCTATAAATATGAATAAGAAAAAGCTTCTCAGCAAGTATTTTTTATTTAATATGCGTTACAATTGCACCCATTTTGGCTCCTTTGATGAATTTGATGAATGTCTGAAGCAGGTGATGCTCCAATGTCAGTTTATTTGTATACGATATGTGTTCACAGTTTAGTACTGACATGTTTCGAGCTGTGTTAGGTTACATTTTCGCCTGCTTTGGTCACTGTGTTGCTATTTAAAGATCTGAAGGAACGCATATAACACACAACACACAGGGCGCTGAGGAGAGATAGCTCATCCACTTCTGGCTTCGGAACTCTGTGTAAACATAAAGGCAAGCTGGTACATGGCTACTGTTTCAGAATGGCAGTAAATCACAGCCGATTTGTTACACTAAGCCTGGCCCTAGGAGCCACCAGAGGTCAGTGTTGCATTGGAAAATAATTTTTCTAAATCATTTAGTAAGGTTGTGTTGAAAATTTAAAGAGTGTCTACAACTATCTTGGCTTACATATCTCTACATATCTCTTATGATTTGCCTTTTTCTTATTCAGCTGTATCAATAAGACCTACTGACCGATAAAGGAATTTTTTTGTATTCCATCCTTTGCACAATGTAACACTATACATTCAGTTTAATCGACCCAACTTATTAGCAGTGCAATCTAAATCAGATTACATTGCATATTTCCTTCATATATTCCATTCTTCTTGTCATAAGCCTCCACAGTGGTCAACACAAGGCTATTCTCACTCTGAGGAAAGCTGTGAAATAAGAATGATGAGATGGATATGCTAGAATATGTACAATGCGTGGAAGTGCAGTGTTGATCATTGTGCTGTGTGTGTCATCGGGAGGTGTGAATTAACTTTCAGTCTATGTGGAACAACACAATCATTCTCTGCAGATGGCTTATGGGGAGCTTATCAGAAGTTGTGGCAGGTAATCTAAGTGCTGTCAGCCATACATTTGCTTATATCATTGCTTACAGATGGTCTGTGGGAATATGTGGATGGAAAAGGCTGTTGGAATGGGATGGTTGCACTTTAATTGATTGTTGGGAGATAGGGAGGAAAAATATGCTCAACACATGTCAGGATTTGTCTGAGTGTGTGAGAGGGGATTTGTGTGTGTGTGTGTGTATGTGTGTGTGTGTGGAGAGGGAAAAAAAATTGACATTTTTATAAATCAGTGAACCAAGCATAAGTACTCATGAAACAGAGGCAAGAGGAATAAAAAAGAAGGAACTGAAAAATGAACAAGAGAAAAGGAAAGAGAAAAAAGTCAAATGAATGGAGAGAGCGAAAACGAAAAGGGTGAAGAGTGAGAGAGAAAGTAAAAGAGAGAGGGACGGAGCCAAAAGACAGAAGAGAGAAAGTAAAAAGAAGAGAGATAGAGGAAGAAAGAAAGTAAAAAGGGGAGAGAAAACAGAGAGAGGAAAAAGAGAGAGAGAGGGGGGGGGGCTCTTCTCTTATGTTCCTCCTGCTTCTGAGTGTATGGTGCTGTTCTGTATGTGTGTGCTGTTGCAGGTGCTGGTCTTGGTGAAAATGTCATTAGTTCCTGAGTCCCAGGTGATTGTTGTGCAGTTCCACACGATTAAGCTAGATAATTGTGTGTTGATAGCAGGAGTGTTCACAGGGCCTGGTGGAATACATTTCTTCCATGGCGAGCTTCCCATAGACGGCATCAGGGCAGAGCTAGAGGGCTAAAAGCTCAGATTAGGGTGGAGGCAGAGCTGAAGGCTAAAAACTCTAATTAGAGTAGAGGTGGAGCTCAGAGATCATGACCTCCCTGTATAGTATTGAACAACCAGTCTAGACATGATCTTAAAACATTAGAGCTGTAATGCGATACTGTAAAATTGGGTTCCGTAATACATGGTAAACATTTGTGTCCTTTATTCCGGATTTAATGATGAATTGACCAATAAAAATTACTTTTATTTAATTACATAAAAAATTATATAACATTTAAAAATTATATAACACAAAAGATGTTTAACACAAATGATTCATCATTTATGAACCATAGAACCATAAATAAAATTGATTTTTATTGCAATATAAAAAATGTACACGATTTTTGGAGTAAAAAAGAAATGAAACACTAGAGGGTGCCACTCAACCAGCTGAATAATATAACCATTTACTTTGTAATAATAGTTTCTGTAGAAATTTCTGCATTTAATTTAGTAGTTTTTCACAGACTGACTTTTTTAGTAGCAGTAACACTTTGGAACATCTGTTCAAAAACCTCTTGAGCAATGGAACATCATTCAGAGGAACACATCCTGTGAAGGTACTGTAAAGGCTGCATTATTTTTTCTTGTAGATGGCATTTTGCTAAATGAGCTAAATATAAAGAAATTAAAGATGTAATTGAGGCATGAAGAATTGTAGGCATGAAGTTAAACATAGACTTCATGTTTCTACATTCAGTCTAAAATGGTAGACTGTAATTTTTCAAACTGAAAGGCCTTTCAGTAGTATATATGCCGGTAAACAAAATAGGACTAAAATATTGAACTGAAGTATTAAAGTATTTATTCGCTCAAGCATGAATGAAATATATCACATATTTAACACAATTATTGACTTAAATACTGCACTGAAATATTTGATGCATACGAATATTATACACTGAAATCGACAACAATGAAATCGTTTTGAATGACGTCTCAGGTTTTGTGGGAGCTTTTATTGTCTATTGCGTGACTGGACAGGTGTTAGCAATCAGTGTTGACAGACGTGTAAAAGTAAGGCCATAGCTGCTAAGGCCATAATAGTTTCATGAAGGATAGTTAGAGATGAACATTTTAAAGTACGTTTTTGGGCTATTTGTGAAAGTTCTGAATTTCCTTTGAAAAAGAATCAGACCAGGTTTCTTTCACTAAACCTGTAGTCCACAGTGTGCCTTTCATTGCGGAGGTAGATGAATTCACAGACCTAGGTGCGGAGTTCACTGTGAGATCCGGTCGCTGAGTGAATGCCGGTAAAGGGAAAGTTTCTTTTGTTACTTTTCTAAGTAGGCTAATAGGCTACTTGAGGCTGACTTTAGGCCTACAGCCTTGCATGTCAGTGCAACAGAAAAGTCTGTGGGAAAAAAATCGTAGTTCTTCCTCTTTTCTTGTTCCTAAGGCCCTATTTATATAAAAAAGTACTTGTAATCCCTTTTGACGTTTGATTCAGATTTTGTTAGGCTTGCCCGTCGGAAAGTTGCAAGTATTTGAATTGCATGAACAAAAGTGGCACGTCTTATTAAAGACTTGGTTTTGTTTAGAAATGGTTTAACATAATTTCAGAAACAGCTCTGAAATAATGAATAAACAATGGGTTATGTAAATAGGCGCATTAATTCAGAGCATGAGCGTATAATTAAGCCTCATAATTCCAGATGAAGTGAGCTGGTGGAGGTGTGCTCATGGAGAACAAACAGTAGGCCCAAACCTGCATGCTCTTTGAACCAGTGGCACGGAGTTTAATGCTTCCAACCATGAGGAAGTGTTGCTCAGTGCACTTTCGGATTTGTCATTGAGACTGAAAGGGAAATAAGCAGCACTTTAATGCGTTCACAAAAGGAGACAAAGACAAGGGGTGATGTGGTTCTGTGGTCCTCTAACTCTTCAGAC
Source organism: Hemigrammopetersius urotaenia (assembly GCA_037974485.1). Classification (NCBI taxonomy): domain Eukaryota; kingdom Metazoa; phylum Chordata; class Actinopteri; order Characiformes; family Alestidae; genus Hemigrammopetersius; species Hemigrammopetersius urotaenia. The sequence goes on along the minus strand of JBBPDC010000002.1, from coordinate 11,141,981 downwards.
ATATGATGGCACCTCATTATTGAACCATTTTTTTTATTTAATCATCAGCCATGCTTTAATAAGATTACAGGGTCTTTTCATATTTTGTTAATGTGCCTGTACGCTGCAATTAGAGAGGGATCTCCTCATGGCCTACTCATTCTATTTGATGCAGCGGTAAGAATGTGGGCAATGTCTCATCATATAAGCCAGTTTCAGCTGTCCGTGTCATCGTATCTGTTCAGTGGCACACAAAGGGTTATTGTGGACTGTTGCTCTGCTGTGCCAGGCTTTTGATTTTAATTGCGGTGGCACTCATCTACTCCTCTTCACTCAAAGACTCAAATGCCCCGTTTGAAATCTAGCGTGTGAGGCGCTGATTTTTTTCTCCCCCCCCCTTTTCTCCCCTCCACTTAACGCTTGTGATACATTAAAAGGTGTAATCCTACTGAAATGGAAATTGCGCTTCTTGAAAACAAATGATGAGAGGAAGATGGCAGGGCGAGCGTCGTGCTCCATCAGAGAGCCTGCGAGGCGGGCCTCCTTCTTTCACTCCCAGATTGTGCCGGGCTTGTTATAGTGGTTAATGGCGGAGCTCCCAGGCAGGTTGATTACAAGGTTACCGTAAACAGTCCTTTTCAGCTGTGCCGAGTGAAATTACAGGTTGTGTTTATACTGTATGTGTGAGGCTAGTTTGTCCCTTTGGCAGTGATCTATATTGTGAGATGCTTAGTCCTAGGGCAATGGTCTCAGCTTTATTTGCTCCCAATCATTCCTATACAAACACAAAACACAGGTGAGTCTTAGATTTGCTGTGGAAACAGACTTGCACAACAACCCTCAAGAAACAGTCTGCGTTTTTGGTTCTGTTCAAGCCTGATCACTTTCAGTTGATATGTTGTTTGTCTGATGTGCTTTATTAGTTTATTGTCTGTTTTTAAGCCAGGCATCTATGATACATTACAAAACAGTGCTGCCCACAGTGTTCATTAAAAAAAATATATAAAACACATTAAAACATTTAAAAAGTGTCACGTATTATAAAACATAACATTTGAAAATGGGGATAAAATAACATATAACATTTAAAAAGTGTTACATTAAAATATGTAAAAATATGTTTTTTTTAAATTAAAAAACAAAGTTTCATATAAATGTAAGTATATGTTTGTAAGAAGGTTTGTTTTGTTGCAGTGTATCACTGTGCTCTTTGAAAATGCTACAACGGTTCCCAACGCTTGACAATCTTTTCAGTCCATTTTTAAAAATTCCCTACAAATTCAAAAGTGCAGAATATGAATGCAATTAATGAGAAAATCACAAAGAGCCAAATATTATATGATCAGTTACCCCACACATGGTTTGAAATAATGCAAATTAGGGCTTGAGATATGTTGTAATTAGTAAAGATGCTTTTGGGCTTTGGCAGTTGAACGTGTGTATACAATACTTCACTTGTGAAGTGCTTGTGAAGCACTAACTGATTCCAAACACACAGTGATTTAATTGCTATTTGATCAGGGAAGCATAATGTTATTACAGCCCAAGCCAAAGCAAATTTGGTTTGTTGTTATCAAATATTGTTCCTTCAAAAATGAAAGCAAGAATGCAACATAATAGTAATGTCATCTGAGCAGCTGAGAACTGTTAATGTTTTCTTAAACTTTAAGTAGCATGCCGTTATTGCACAGCAAAGTTTATCTTTGGTTTTCTGTCTTTTTAGGTTTCCAGGTAGCACATTTTAGTAGTAAGCCATGCTCAAAGCAAAGCTCTAAGTATGTGTCTATTTTTTTTTCTAATATGTTAAACTGTTCAATTATAAGAATCATTCACAAGTAAAGGCAAAAAGAACACTGGGCTATGGCAGTTTTGAGTTTGGTCCCTGTAGAAGAACCCATTTGTTTTCAGTTAATCAACGTGTCATTTAACAATGGATTTCCAAGCTTGACTATAAATTTATTTTGATATTTTTAATATGTGTTAACATTTTTTTCTGGTGCAGTTGGTCTACTCTACTCTTACTTGGAAGCGGGGTTCCCAAGTGTAAATAATAAGGCTTTTGTATCCAAGGAAAATGGGAAGAAATTCTGACTTTCTGCATGTGAATGAGTTGCAATTAAAATGAGTGGGAAAAGGGGGGGGGGTGGTTGAGCCTTATGTTTCCATTGAAATAGGTTTTGAAATTGAAGCAGGTTTTGGGCACTGCCCCGGCAATAGAGAATAAGCATGCATTTGGGTGTTGGAGTAATTAGTTTAATTTAAAAAGGTTTGCCTCACAGCAGGTAGAGGTGAACAGTGGGGACTGCTGGAGGTCTGTGGGCTTTGATTGACATGTGAGGGGCTGGGATTTGGATCATGGCTTTAGGTCATACAGGGCAAATGCAGGCCTCTTATGGGGTAAGAGACCCTCAGATTGGGGGACAGAAACAACTATGTTTTACTTTTTCACAGCTCCATATTCTCTGATTCCCCATTGCACTAAAAGACACAAAACATTTACTTTTCTTCTGTTCAGGTTATAGTACGAGTTGTGATGTAACTCAATGTATAAATAAGTTTCATAATATTTTTTAGAGGGGTTAAAATGCAACAAGATTATATGGGTCTCATCCCTGGCACAAAGGCTCTCCTATGTTTTCTACTCTTTTAAACTTTTCTTGTTCTAATTAATTCAAACAGTGACTAAAACATGTTCCCTTCGTAGCTGAAGAGAACTTAAATGACGTGTGAACGGTCATAAATAAACGGTCACAGGATGTCTTTTTCTCTGTGAATAACTACCTACTATGTCAGCCACCTCAGTCACTTATTTGTCAGTCAGTCAAACAGCACAAATGCCAGAGTGATGAATGGATAGGAAGATGGACCAAATGCAAATTCCTTATATTCTGCTTAAACAATGCATTTTACTAAAAGATGTTTTAGCGTTGATATGAGACAGTTTGCAGCAGGTTGCCTACAGTCTAGTAGCTAACTAGTTGGTAGCCTAGTGGTTAGGGCATTCGCCCTGTGATCAGAAAGTCTGGGTTCAATTCCCAAGACCACTAGGCACCTCTGAGGTACCCTGAGCAAGGTACCGTCCCAACACACTGCTCCCCGGGCGCTGTGTTCGTAGCTGCCCCCTGCTTCACTTGGTGAAGGGTTAAATGCAGAGAAAGTATTTCGTGCTGTTCACACTGTGTGCTGTGGTGTGTTCACATATGACCAGATTGTCACTTTCACTAACTAATTGTTGCGTTATATTTCCTACTGTACTAACCTGCAATGAGTCTAGTGGGTTGCACTGCCCATTGATTGCTGGCACGCCATTAATCGAAACTCCTGTGTCTTATACACTCCGACGTGCCAGTTATTGACAGCCCAGTGGGAGAGAATGACTTTGATTAGCATTTTAGTGTGATTAGAGCAGAGGGTTGTCTCACCTTGTTATGTGTTATTTATAGTTGGTCAAATTATATCAATCAGTTTTTGTAGTCTGTACACCCACATGAGTACCCATGGAAACACTGTCATGCCCACATATCCTAATTTAATCATATGCATGCATTTGTATATATGTATTTTAACATAAGAACAAGCAAACCCACTTGTTAGACGAACTCTAAAGTGGAACTCAGAAACCGGCTTGTTACCTAATCCTGAAGCTCCAGCTTTAGCTTGAGTAAACTGATAATTCAATGTAATCTCAGGGTTACTGATCTCTTTTGATGATCAAAGTGGTATTCTCTTCAGTTGTCTGTGAGTTGCATCGGTATTGTATTGGAATTGTAGATGCATTTTGTGGCATGATGTTACACACATTTTCTAATTTTCAAATATAGTGAGACAATGTATTTGTAAAAAGAATCAAAATAGTTCCTCACTGCATTCTTGGTCTACTGTTCAAAAAGGCTTGGGACAACTCATGAAACTCAAAAGACATGACCACATTGGTTTTATGAGGGTCCAGTTTCATAACCACAGGGTTGCTGCAGCCCCCAAAAAGTGATGCTTAGTGATCGTTAAATCTAAATCTAAACCATCACTATCCTGTCGACAAAATAAGCAAGTGCTCACCCCCACTCACACTGGCTTAGTGAGGTAAATTGGTCCAATGTGGGAAGGCCATCGGTGTGACCACTGTTTAACATTAACACTGTTCTAAGGAGATCATGATACTGTTAACAACAACGAATATATAAACAAATTCTTTCAGTATGAGTGCACAAAATATGTCCCTGCTTAAAAAAACTAAAGACTAAAACAGACAATGAAAGAAATGATCATTTTTTCATTCTTTTCATGAACCATTAATATAAGAATTACTTTGCTCTGCTAATGCTGATACCAGACCCACAGACACTTATTAAGATTATTTAGTTTTGAATAGATTATCACGCTGACTGTTTTACAGTTAAAAGATGATCAGTTTAACTGAACACATAGCCATGCATTTTCAATGCACTGATTGGAATCGTTGCAAAAGGCACACAAAAGACTTTGGCTTAGTCATGGATGAAGTCACTTTGTTGCTGATCGGTTCACAGTGTTCTTTATAAGATCATGAAACGGAGAAATAAACATTTCTGCACTGCATGTCGTTTCTCTCTTCACATACTACCAACAGATGTACCTGAAGTGTATATGAGTGCGTGTATGCACGTTTTGTGTGATCACAATACAGTAATGAATATTAAAATTTGAAAGACAGACAAATTGTGCAGTATTTCACGTACTAATTTGAACAGCTCGGGGCACTTTTGAACACTTTTAATATTATTCAAGGTTTTTTCATTGAACAGACTTGTTATATGGGAATTAAGCCTAAAGTACCTTTTTAGGATTCACTGGTTCAATTCATATTTTACTTCCCAGCTTATGGATAATTCCTCTGTTAGAAATATTAATTATTTTTCTCATGAGTTTCAGATCCTCGTCTCATACTGGGCTTCGAGACTGCAAAGCCTCAGCCAAATGGGACAAATGGTCTTAATGATAGTGAAACGTGCAGAGAAAGTGAAACATTTTGTGGTGTTACAGGCCTGGGAGGCAACACACGGCTCGTACATTAAGCCGTGCACCTTTTGTTGACCAAGATATAGGCCTCGAATAGATTTGTGTTGCAAATTTCATGGCAATTTTCCTTAGAGCAAATTATGTTAAATGAATTTAAATGACCAGCTTGTTTATACAGGTTATGGTAATTGAATTCAACCACTTGGAGAGTTTGTCAGTGTGACAATAACATATTAAAATGTTATGATAATACATATGTTAATGATTGTAAACATGACAAATGTATGTGTTTGCTCTACATGCGAAGCATAATGTCATACACATTTATGCTCCTGTCGTCATGTCAAACATATGATGATGAATTAGGTAAATTCTAATTTTATGGAAATTACCTTTTAAATAAAGGGCAGCACAACAAGGGATGTAAAAATGCACATATCCCCAGATAACACTACATTATACTAATTGTTGAATTTGGTAAAATGCAATTATTGTATGCTTTTAAACATAGTGTTTTGGGCTGCCACATGTATGTAAACTACTGTTATAAGAACTAAAAAAATTCTGTTTGACATTTGTGGAAAGTGAAAAGAATGCCATCATTAGACTTTTTGTGGGCCAGATGCATTCTCAGGTTAAATAGCATGTTGATTCTGTGTGCTACAAGATGCTGAAAAACAGTCCACAAAAAACAAAATGAGCATACAAGTTAGAAAACCTAGCATGTCTTTCATCTGACTAGTTTAGCCACATCTGGGTAACATATGTACTGAAACGTTCCCCTTTGACCAAGGCCAAGCTCTTTTTGTTGGGTAGGCCAGATATTTTCTGAAAATTTAGCCTAAACTTTGAAGCACACTCCAATGTATGTTTTCCTGATTTTATTGCGTGTGAATCCTGAGTTTGTGAGATGTGTGACTGTCCATGTGTTTGTGTACATTTCCGTTAGATGTGTATGTGGACGTAATGCTTGCGTGAGTGGACCCCAACCCCCCTCCCCCCAAATACCTTGTTCAAACCTAACAGGCCATTAGTGGGATTGCGGGCCTCAAGCATTTCAAACACCTTAATTAGTTATTCAGCTCCTTATTTGTGTTTGCTTCCCCCTCCGGCGCCTAATTAATGCTTAATGGAAACTGCTGAACTGAGCCTGTGGAGAGCTCATGAATATTGAAATTAGCCTCAATGATTTTTTTAAGGGGTTGCAGAGGGGAGAGAGGTAAGAACTGGTAGCAGTGGTATTCATCACTGTTGTAGGATAGTAGCTTATGATCTTGCTGTACAGCTATACATACACACATTTAAAAACACTTACACTGTTGAATTTCTACAGCAGTGTAATTATCACGGAGCATTCAAACACATGAAAGGAATACATTTGAGAATAACACAGGCTAAGACGTATACGCATCTAGTGCAATTTACTAGCATTTGATGTGCATTATTGTATTTGATACTTATCACAAGAATAGACCACTGAGGAAACTTACCTGGCCCAAATATGCCAAAAAAATGTCCCAACTACTATCTTTTATTTTTAGAATTAGAACTTTGCCTATAAATAAAATATCCTCAGAAAACTGTGTGACAGGGACCTGAAGGCTTAGACATAATTATGGGCATGTAAAACTGAGCAGCTTCAACTCTCATTATTGCCAGTCATTACTTTAAAGAAATGTCTTTTTAGGAAACATTTTAAACATTTATACGATGCCATTTTGTCTCTTTTACCTACCCTAGTTTACACAGCTCAAGCCGTAACCCCAGGTAGTGCATCTTGGTAATGTAAATGTAAACATGTTTATTAATGTTACCTTGCAGAAATGGCCTGTCATATCCGCACGCTCTGAGAGTGACTGCATGCAGAAAATCATTTAAAAATATACACTAAGATGGAAAATTTTCCATATTTTATGAACACATTTATAATTCAAATGCCCTTTATTCAAATTCGAGCATTTCCATTGTTATGATTATTCAAGTTCATGGAACAACTGCATATTTAACACAAGTTCATTTGAATAACATTTATGAAAAATTATGCCCATTTTTTAGAGAGAACAGGCAAACAGGGTCTGTTTTCAGACCAGTGGGTAAATCCAGACTGGCGCTGGACTCGCGTACTTTTACGTCTCTGCAAAATATTTTTCAGAGGTTATTCAAATGCTGTTTGACTCGTGACAAGCCGGGTAATTCCTGAAACAGAACGGGCCCATCAGTGTGTCCTGCATTAACATAACGAGAACTCTTCCCTTTCCGGCAGCTCAGCTCTCCTGACGTTTGAGCCCCAGCCTGGAAAGTGGGTTAAGAGGAGCCGGGTACTCGTCGGTTGAAGGCTTTCACACTGAAAAGAGCTGCATAGATGTCCTGCCACGTGAGCCATAGTAAACAAAATCAGTTGAGCTCACAGAAGCAATCAGATCCCCTGCAGTGATAGAAAACTGTGCAAAGTCATCGGGGCCATGGATGTGCCTGAGTGTTGAAGTCATTGTTAGGAAAGGGTGGAAAAGTTACTGTAGCTTTTAAATGCATCCTCTAATGAAGGTACTATGACAGCCCTGGCTTTGAGCGTACTTATGTATTTTGAAGTAGACGGTTTTCTTGGGTGCAGGGTTACTCAAGATTATCACAAGAAAAAACATCTTTCTAATACAAAAAGATAAACCTATGAATACAAATCAGCATCAGATTAACAAACTGGGTAGTTTTGAAAGCCTTGTACAAGATTTTATGCTTTTTTCTTTAGCTCTAGAAATGTGTTTATTCCGTAATTAGTGTGTGTTATAACAGAAAATGACTCACTCATTTCGTTCCTCTTCAGTTTTCCTGAAAATGCATCCTCAAGGTCATCCAGATTCTTGTGCCTCATCTGTTGGTTGTGCCTCAGTTTAGATTTTAATCCGCTTTCCTTTCAAATGGTCTCATCTTGCTATAGTCCTGTTTTGGCTGTCCCACTATGGTTCAACTTTGAGTCCGCTCTCTAAGTCCGTTACCGTTCATTCTTATACCCTCTGTGTGGTTATGTTTTTAACATATCTCTCGAATTGCAAATAGACTTATTGTGATCTCAAAAGGGATTGACATTTGAAAGCGGTAAATACATTCAAATAAACTGAATCTCATGAACTTGGTAAGCAATGGTAAAGCTAAGGCTTAATTAAAGTATAATATCTGCAACAGAAACGCAGTGGGGTCAGTGCATAATATATCACCATGCAGATGCGGAATGAAAATGTTCATGTATTCATGTATTAATTTATACATGTGAATGGGCCCAGAGTCAGACTGCAGACCTTCAAGCATGTGAAGAAATCCACTTTTTTAGATTGTTATTTTTGTGTTGACGCTGCTGTCAGGATAACCTGTAAGAATCTTTCCTCCCCATTCCATTTTCTGAATGAAAACGATCATCGACAGACATGATCATAAACACAACTTGTTGCGGCAGACTTCAGTTTTAAAAATTACCACTTTTTCTACCGCTTTAACAGTGAAGTTTAGAGTTGTGAGTCATGGGTCACAGAAGAACAAGCAATGAAATATTAGGGGTGATAAATAAACATTATTTAAGGGCTCCGTCAAGCCCTGTTAGATATCCTCGACGTGGTTCAGTCATTCCGTGTTCCCAGGGCAAGGACTATTTAATTATCACACTAAATGAATAATCAAAAAGTCAATTTCCAAAGAGCCCCCTGCTTGCCTGCATGAAGAAGACAATTGCATTTATAATATCTGTATGCAAAATCTGTCCCCCTCCACCACCACCTTAGAACCCCCCACCCCATATGCCTTGGAGCTGTGCAAAGCAAATGCATATAGATCCCTCCCCCCTCCCTTGATTTAAAGTTGTCCTTTACAGCTAATGAAATGTTGTAGCAGTTCTCGCTGCCTAGTACGAACAAGGAGACTGATGATACATCATGTACTACACCAGCGTTTAAGCAATCTTTATTGATCTGATTGTGCGAGGCGTGTCAAAAGAGGTTAATTATTCAATAATTGATTGTTTGCTGGACTTAAAATGCATGCAGATAGTGTGTGTGTGTGTGTGTGTGTGTGTGTGTGTGTGTGTGTGTGTGTGTGTGTGTGTGTGTGTGTGTGT
>JBBPDC010000002.1:11117214-11129336 GCA_037974485.1 Hemigrammopetersius urotaenia | reverse complement strand
AGTTGTGGACTTCTTAAGCACTGATGTACGTCGCTCTGGATAAGAGCGTCAGCTAAATGCCGTAAATGTAAATGTATCAAAATGTAGTAGCTCTGGTTCCCACATTGAGATTAGTAGTCAGAGCTTTAGAGAGGCCGAATTTTGTAGAATGAGGGACCTTTATCCAACAGAATCATATTTAGACTATGCAGATATACGAATACTACTCTTAGTAATTTAGGATTTATACCATGTTTATACCATATATGTTTATACCATTTTACATAAACTTTTACATAATGTACAAATATGTACACCTACGTACAGCACCCTGCCAATATATTCCCCTTAGTGTTTGTCCTGTTTTGTCAGATTACGACCTCAAATTAAAATAGATTTTTGAGAGGTTAGCATCATATGATAAACACAACATGCCTCAAACTTTGAAATTTCATTGTGACACAAGCAACAATTAAGACAAAATAAAACAGAAATATTGAGCATGCATAGGTATTCACCCCCAAAGTAAATACTTTGTAGAGCCACCTTTGGCTGCAAAAAATAGCTGCAAGTCTCTTGAGATATGCCTCTATTAGCTTAACACATCTATCCACTGGGATGTTTGTCCATTCCTCTAGGCAAAACTGCTCCAGCTACTTAAAGTTAGATGGATAGTGTTGGTGTACAGCAGTCTTGCTACAGCTTCGGCTATGCCATTCCAACGCATTAAATATCCCCCTTTAAACCACTCTGGTGTAGCATTGGCAGCATGTTTAGGATCATTAGCCTGCTGGAAGGCACCCCTTCATCCCAGTCTTAAATCTGTAGCAGATTGAAACAGGTTTTTCTCAAGAATGATCCTGTATTTAATGCAGTTCATTTTTCCTTCACTCTAGACCAGTTTTCTTGTCCATGGCCAATAAAAAAATCCCCAAAGCGTGATTCTTCCACCACCATGTTTTGCTGTTGGAATGACATTCTCAGAGTGATGGAAAGCAGCTCCTTCAGAGTTATCTTTGGTGTCTTTGTTGCATCTATGATTCATGCCCTCCTTGCTTGGTCTGTGAGTTTTGGTAGGTGGCCTTCTCTTGTCAGGTTTGTAGTGGTACCATGTTCTTTCAGTTTTGTTAAAATAGATTTAATGATGCTCAGTGGGATATTCAAATAAAATCCCTGATCTACTCTTTTCCTAAACTTTGTCATTGACCTGTTTGGAGTGATCCTTGGTATATTGCTTCATTTGAGGTGATGCAGAGTCAGGGGCCTTTCAGAAGAATTTTTATTTTCATTTAGTGCTGGGCCGTTAACGGCGTTAACGCGCGTCAACGGCGCAAGATTCTTATCGCGCGATAAAAAAAATATCGCCGTTAACTGCAAACACGCCCCCCCCCCCGAGCTGACAGAGTTGATATTTCAGTGACTTGTCCGGTTCACGCACGCTTTAAACCTGTATCGGTCTCTCCCCGGGACAGAGTGAGAGAGCGCGGCTGATGGTTGCTTCCCGTGTATCAGAATGCAAAAAAAAAAAAAAGTTTGTGAAATTCACTTTTATGCTCAAGAACATAAAGCCAGTAAAAAAAAAATAAAACACCCAAACTACTGCATTGCACAAAAGCACTGCTTGAGGGCTTGAGGCACATAATTTAGTTATCAGCATATTTCAATTGGCAATTAGCATGAGATGCCGTTTTAGGCTGGAATTTGGGAGCTTTCTCTTTGTGTGCTGAACCACTCAGGTATGGAGGTGAACCCAGAGGAAGGGTGTGAGTGTAGGAGTGGAGTTTGATGGAGGTGATAAGGAAAGCAAGGTGACCTACTGTTAAAAGCTGGGGGTCAGAGTGTGGAGGGGTCCAGCTGTTCCCTCTGACAGTACCCTGGCTGGAGGAGCTCTTAGCCAGGCCAGGGGGTCTTCAGATTGCACGTCCGTAACCTTGCCCCTCTGCTCCTGCTGAGCACTAATGGAGGAGGGATTCTGAGTGCGCAGCAGACCAGGACATTCTGGGAAGGGAGAGAGCAGCTCTGAGAGACCACTGGATAAGCCTGTCTAATGTTAACAACTACCCTGTGTGTGTTTTCAGTCTCACCTTACTCCGTTTAGCTAATGTGTGTGTGTTTTCAGCCTCTATTTAGCTTTCCTGCACTACTCTCCAAATCCCTCGAGGCGAACAATAGAGCCAATCGATTTGTATCAAGCTGGTAATCTTATTGATGTCGTGCCTTTTGTCTACTTGCGCTTGTAAAATATTTTTACAAGATGCAGCATATCAGCAAGAGATTGTGAGAACTCTAGATTAATGGTAAAAAAAAAACCCAAAGTATCATGCATTAATCTTACAGGAGGGCTTTTTAAATTATAAGCAGAGGAAAGAAGTGTCCTCTTCATCAGTTTAATTGTATGTGACTTGAGAAAAGCTGAAGGTATGAACAGATTCTAGGAGGACCACATGTGCCCGGTACAGACCATTTCAAGGAGACAAACCATAGCAAAGGTACGACGGATGTCCATTCCTTCAACATTTCAGATGGTGTTATTTTTCACTCATTCTTGTAGACCCATAAAATTGAAATTGAAATTAGTTTAACAAGACTTTAAACAAGCCTTTCAGACTAGCTCTTTTCCTTCATTCACCTGGTGTGTATCATTGCTTGCTTGATAAAGAGTTTATAGTGAAAGACTGTTGTAGTTGAAATGTTTCCAAGTATTTCCTTCATGTGAGAGGTCAAGAATATTTGGTATTATAATGGGGATGGTGTCTGTATCATCCATGGAGCAATGGAGCAAGTTAAACTCTGCCTAAGAACAAAACAGCCTTTATTAATTTATCATTTCAAAATTTCTTGACATCAAATCAAATAGAAGGGATGTCTTGAATTTGTTGATGAGAATTTGCATAATATAATACATTATGTAATTAATTAGATATGTCCGTTATGATGTGTACACACTTTTAAATCGTCAATACCCATGTAGTAGTGCTGGTGTCGCATTGTTATTCTGATTTTCAGTTTTAGCGATGCTGAGAAATAGGAAGCATTATGTCCATGGCAACATTCTGCCCTGTATAGCAATGTCCATTTAGCAGTTTTACTTTTAGTTTTTCATATTCTGTTTTGTAAGATTCACACTTTATTGTAAACCTGACAATTAAAACAATGTAACTTGGTGACTGTTCCACGAATTATTTATATCGAGTTGACATTTATAATACGGTGTAAACTTTCTTTAAAGAGAAAAAGGCAATCAGAATAAGCCATGGCAGACACACAAAACATGCTTTTAAGACAGAGTATGTGAACCTAGGATGAACCTTGGTATTAACTTTTTAAATGCAGGCTTAAAGACTATAAGAATGATGTCTTTCAATTTCAACTAGCTATTGACACTACAACTAGTATACAGGCAGTGTAAAAAGTAACAGCATTAAAAGAAAAAGTGGGTGTTTGTTATAATTTCAAAATGACACTAATCATATAGAATATGGGTGTAAGTTTACAGGATCATTGATAGGGTCATTGTGGAGGTTCAGTGTGGTTTAAAGTGTTTACCGAATATTCCCTGTTGGTTCACAGGCATTTAGAACCACATTAACAATCCTGTCAGCTCGCAGAGCTAGTGGGACCTGTGCCAATAGCTGGAGTTATGTGCCATATCTGAGAGTCTTCAGGGGAATAAAGGTGTGGGAAATGACGGGAGTGTCACTGCTTCCTGGGATTGATTTAGCTATGAGATCTGTTTCCACTGTCAGCATACGATGTGCCCGCGTGTGTTTGTATGTGTGTATTTACTGCTGTGGCTGTCATCTCTGTCAGCATTATCTGGAAGGAATGATTGGGTGGTGATGTCCTATTAGACACCTCCAGTATATTTTGGAGGAAAAAAGGTGTTGACTGCTCCTCCGGGGCTGTACTGCTAGGTAGATTTAGTTCCCCAGCCCATTTTTCATTTCTCCTGCCTTATCTTCCCGACTCTACTCTTTCAGCCTGTTCTCTCCATTTCTCTCTCACTCTCATACTCCACTCTACTTGACACTCTCACACACACACACACACATACTCACGCACACACACACACTCCCTCTCTCTCTCTTTTTTTCTCTCTCTCTCTCTCTCTTTTCTGTGTCTCAGTCAGGCCCAGATGTCCCTCTGTACTCCTTGTCTCTTTCATGTAGCTGTTAATGAGGGAGTCACATATGGCCTTCACCCTTGTTAGGAGGACTGGGTGACACTTTTGGGGAGTGTGGGGGAGGTTGTTGCTCGGGTTGGGGAGCGTGTGGGTGGGCTGTAGCTCTGTCTCCCTGGCACATCGGGGGGGATGCGGAGGGCGCTGTTTCAGCCACAGAGCGGACCCACACTTCAGTGCCTCCCTACATGACTAATAGTTAACAAATAATTCATATTATACTTTAGAGGAATTTATTTTACAAGTTCCCACTTACCCCAGATGTAGTCAAGCAGCCAAGACATGTTGGACATCCAAACTGAACTTCTTTAATTTAGAACTGGTGCAGTGAGGCTAATGTTGCTAACAAACATTAGAAGACCATAGTCACCCAAATCTTTCCTCATAAATACACCCCAAACCTACACTCAAACCATATCCAGATCCTCAGTAAGGTGGTGCACACATGTGGATGAATTTTAAGATATTAAATAGTATTCTAACTTCCTGAGACCTGTAAAATCGAGCAAAACTTCACTGTTGAACTTGTATTTGTGATGGTTATTGCCACAAAACTGACACAAACTATTCTGAAGAACTATGAGACTTCATTTAGTTTGATGTACAAACTGAAAATGGGTCGACAGTTATTATAAATGCATAAAAAATGTATGCATTCTGCCATGGACTGGCGATCTGTCAGGGTGTTTCTCTGCCTTTCACCCTGTGACTGCTGGGATAGGCTCCAGCAACCCCTGGATGGATGGATAGATGGATGTATGCTCTCTAAAAAGAAAGGAAAAGGTGCAAAAAGAATAGTTTTGGGATGATGCCATAGTTGAACCACCTTTTGGTTCAGTGGATCGCTATTTTATTTTCAACCTGAAATCATGATGTACTTTTTTCCCCTTGTTCCCCTCTATTTTTTCACAGTTTTCCTAGTGTAGTGACTCTTGCCTACTTCTGACATAACCTCTGATTATTGACTGAAACCATACATTTGTAGGCAGGGAGAAATTACTCAACCAATAATATCACACCTCAGGAGCATACTTTATTATTTCTGAGAGGTACAATGATATAGAACCTTTGCTAAAGTTTAAATGTATTCCAGATAATGTGAAGGTTCTCCACAAATTTAAATGTTTTCATAGAACGGAGTTTTCCACGAAATGTCCACGAACATTCTGAGATTGCATGTACCTTTAGAATTCATTTTTTTTTTGTGTAATTACTGACAAACAAGGCCAATATTTGAAGTTGTTAAATGGAATGTGTGTGGGTTATATTCTTGGATCATAAGGCACCTAGCAGGAAACACGCGGCAATCCATTCATTTGCAGTGTATTACGAATAATAATCTCCTTTACTTTTTTAGTTATAGGTTAGTGTTCTAAAGGTACATGCGATCTCAGAGTGTTCGGAATGCTCTGTGTGCCTTCCCAAAGCAGAAGATTCTTCCCTTGCTTTCTGATGTGTTTATGCCACAGAACTGGCAGAGGATTAAAACAATTCTAATCGCTGCTGTGTACAAAGAGAAAGTTGCGCTGATGTTCACTCAAAACTCTCTCTACTTCAAAAATAATAACACTCGAAACGCTTAGAACACAACAAAGAGGGTTCAAGAGGGTTCAAAGAAATTTGCCATAAACAACTGTAATTTACTTTGCTCGTGTTATTTGAATATTCATAATCACCCCAGGTTTCACCTCTCATAAACAGGCATGTGTATACTTTAGTGTGCTGAAATCTCGTTCATGACAGGGTGGAAATCGGGTGTTGGGGGTACACATTACATTCATTTAAAGATACCGCCTGCTTTCATATATCATATTTATCAAGTCAGACTTTACAGAACTTGTTAGAGAAATGCATGGCATTCATTGTTTGACGCAGACTTGTAACTTCATAGTTTTGTATCGCCTCGTAAATAATGACACGCAACACAATATACACAATATCAGGTCACTCTTTTTAATTGGTGGATTCAGCTACTTTTACTTGCCTTCTTCATAAATAGGTGCTTGGTTGTGCACACACAGCTTGTATAATCTCTGTAGAAAAGTATTGACGGTGAAGAATCCACACATGAGCCTAAAGTCATCGTGCCCAGTGCCAAGTATTGGATAGAAGGGCGCAGATCAGTCATGCAGAGGAACTGAGTTCTTTGAACTAATGTAGCTCCAGTCAGTACATTTGGCATAAGCTGGAGTAGTGTTTGAGATCAAGAACAAATCATCAGTACCTGACCTCACTGATGTTCTTGTGGCTGAATGCAATCAAATCCACACAATAGTGTATCAATACCTAGTGTAAAGTCTTCCCAGAAGAGTAGAGGCTTTTCTTGGAGCAGAGACATGAAATGAACTGGTGTCTACAAATTTTGAACATGGTGTGTTTTAGTGATAAAGCTGCCTCAATGTTATCGGTGAAAAATGATATATATCAGATTCTGACTTAAGAACAGACGGCTTGACACAGTTTGATTTCATCATTTGTTTGTGCTGATACCACACATGTTCATACTTTATAATGGGAGCTTGGAAGCAGCGTCTGCTGTATGTTTTTGTTTTGACCAGACTGCTCTTCTCCCTCAGGTTTTTCAAGAGTAGCCATATTCATGAGAGCAGCAGTTCAAAGCACCTTCCACCTCCACTTCAAACAAGTATAAACTAAATATTTCTATTTTTTTTCCCTCTTCTTCTTCTCCTTCCTCTTCTTCGTCTTCTTCAGAGTAGCAGTTTCAACTCTGTCAGACCTCCAGAGCAAGGTCATCCCACGGCTCTCTGCTCTTCTTACAAGAGCCCCCTTTTCATAGGGCACTCAGACGCGGAGCGAGATAGGGACAAAAGGATAAGAAGGAAAAAAAGAAGAGAGAGAATAGTTAAAAAGAGGCGAAGGATACATGAGAGGATAGGTGACGCGTGAAAGGGAAGGTGAAGGGGGGGGCAAGAAGGTTGGGTGGAGGAGGGATAGAAGAAGAGGAACGGTTGGACCCCATAGATGGAGACAGAAGGAAGTGTGAGATGAATGAGTAGGTGCTCTTCCAGCTTGGAGAACGTGGAGAGTGTGGACGATCTCTGCCCATTGAAAGCTTTCAATCATCTTCTGACCTGAGGCCACAATAGAGACATGAAAAGACAAAGGCTCAGAGGTCCTTGGTATCAGTGCTGTTTACATGAACCCGAGGGCCAGCGGCATGTCCAAAGGATCCTACTAAATTAACAAAGGTCCTGTCGTTTCAATAGGACAGGAAAAAAACACAAACACAGATGCGCATGCACACACTGAGAAAGAAAACCTCTGCAATTAGTCTATAATTAGTGCCTTCTGATGCCACATAACTTTTGCATTCTGCAAATCTGTGTTGCACATTTTATAGGATTGAAACATATGTTTTTATAAGAAAGATTGTCCTTGCTCTGCATATCTAGATGATCATACTAATGCACTAATGCCATTAACTAATGCGTTTGATACAGTTAACTGCTGTTAACTGTATCGAAGTATTAGGAATATATAGTACAGATCTCCTCACTTTCCTTTCACAAAACATTTGACCGCATGTAGCAATTAAACATTTCAGTGTTTTTTTGCTGATGGACCAAAATCTCCAACCTCCAACCTATTGTTGCTGATGGATCAGCCTTCCCAATTTACTGGAAGTTAATTTAATTTAAGTAAGTTTGGACCATTGCTTTTGGTTCTTTTATGCTAAATCTTTCTTATAGAAAATATTGAGCAGTTTTCTTTATTTATAAATAAAGGCAAAAGCAAACAATATATTGTATTTTATGTGTGTAAGTTAGCTTAATACTTACATCAACCATATAATCTCGAGTTCAGCGAATCCGTCCTTCATGAAGTTCACTTAATTTATGTGCTGCTGATGAAACTCATACAGTGGCTAAAATGTCAAAACACAATTATTGTATTTGTAATTTAAAATAGTATTTTAATCTATTCTAAACTATTATTTTTGATTCACTACAAGAATAATACATTTATCTATGAATTTACAAATGGCCAAATAAACATCTTATTAATGAATATGTGTATAAATATTTTACCCCTTAAACTGCTTATCTATTATGATTTTGTTTGTACATTGTTTTTTTTCCCTGAAAGAGCAATGTGGACACACATGAAACGAACAGTGAGAGTCCAACAACCAAGAGTGTTTTTTTCACCCCTACACATCCAGTTCATCAAGGTCTAAGTGACAGTTGAACTAAAAAATTTTTATGTGTGTTGGCTGGGCTGTGTGTGTGTGTGTGTTGAGCAGCGTGGAGGAAAAAGGCTTGGTGCGGGCAGACATTCAGACAGTCAGACAGCCTGTCTGCTGTGCACCGGCTGCGCAGGTTTTTTCCCCCTCTGTAAAAATATCACACCTTATTTACAATTCAATGAGGTGCAGTGGGTAAGAGTAACAAAGCCTCTCTCTCCTAACCCTCTCCCTCTCTCTCTCTGTCTCTCTCTCTCTCTCCCTCTCTCCCTCTCACCCTCCCACCCCCCTTTTCTTTCTCCCTCTGATGTCTGTGCCTAAGCTCTGCTTGGTGCACGAAGAACAAATAATCAGAAAAAGAGCCCAGATGCCGTTGAAGTGGACAATTCACTCACCCTGCGTTTTCCTAGAACACTAGATTTTCTGATTCTACTGCTCTTCTACAACGGATCGGTATGATGGATGAAGTCTGAATATTCTGTGGCTCTTTTTCCTCTCAGTGTTCTTGTGCATTCATGTAATTGAAAATGACTTGAATGAAAAACGGGTCAGAAACCAGATGGTTTCAAACATCCAAGGGGTTGCTAGTAATTATATGTCATGCCAAAGTGCCGTGAGTTGACGGATGTATTCTGACCACATTGTATTACGATACCACTGAAAGTAACCCTAAGGAAATGTTGGCCAAAACATTTTCACCAGAGCTGGCTGAGAATAAAATGTTCCATAAGCACTATAGCCCCTTTGTATGCAAACATGAAAGTAACAATATTAAAGCTTAGAATGCAAGCCTAAATTTGCACAGTTACATATTTTGGTCAATGATCATTACATTACATCTTACATTACATTTATATGAGGCACTCATGCATGCCATACGTTGTTATTTTTCAAGGAGACCATGGGCAACTAAAATATGCCACTGTTTAAGGTCTAAATACTTTAAAGTATTTTGATATCTTTATATATTTGTCTATTTTTGCTTAAAAAAGGTGGAATTTGTGCCTGTGAAGAATTAAAAAAATTCCAGTCAGTTAATTTATACTCGGAGAGTCAGCAAAATAGGCCTTGGCATGTTTTTTTCAGAGCCAACTTAAGACTGACTTGAAAAGATTGTTTTTTGATCAGTTATTTGTAATATGTTTTTGTAATACAAAAATATTATATAATTTATCATTAGTTTATCTGCCTATGCATTCGTTTTACTGACTGCCACAGCCCCTTCACGAACCACAGGCAGAAATAAACTCACCTGCTCATATCAAATGTAAACCTGTCTGTGTGACTCATACATTCAGTGTATTTTAAAATAATACATTTAATACAAATTATATATCAGTAATATGAGTGACATAAATCAGATGTATATTTTGGGTGTAAACAGAGAATATCTTAGTTTGTTCTGAATATTTGATGAATGATATCGCTCTGGATTATCCAACATTCCAACAAAATCATACATTATGAGATAACTATAGAGATAATACCAGGATATGAAGAACAATACTTGTTGATTCTCCTCAGTGATACTGCTATGGGTAAAAACTGGTTGCTGTGACATGTGTATAATGTGAATCATGTCTTTCAGTACTACAGGTATAAAGTCTGGAAATAGCCATTCACACACAACACAAAACACAGGCTTTGGGTTCTAAGGGTTAAACCTGTCTTATACGTTCGTAACGTATTAACAGATTCACCTTTATTGTCATTGAACCTAGTGCAATGAAATTTGCAAACAGTGTCATACATTAATCTTGATCAAACTTTCTTTTGTGGTTTATGTGCCAAAACCTGGTTTGAATCAATTTTAACTTCAAATTATCAGAAAAAAAACAATCATGTGAAAAATCAGTAAATTGCCTTTATTCATGACCTTTCCTGGAATATTTATAGGTATGATTGACACATATGAAAAGATAGGTTGGCCCAGTAAGACAATACCTAAACCTCCAAAGGCTTATGTACACAAATGGAAATACATTTAGCATCTAATACATTGTAACTGATAACTGTTTTGGTCACAATTTTTAAAAAATGCTGTTGGCCATCATCCTGCTCACCCTTAGCCCACTCTCCCACCAGGAGTGTATCGGCCTGAGCAGCTGTCCAGATGTGGGTCTTACATATTCATGGGCTCAGCTCTGGTTGTCAGGGTTGTCATGGTGACGTTTTCAGGGCAGTTAGATGCCAGCGAGAGTTTCTCTCTCATCCATCACCCGTGCCAAAGGTCAGCTTTAGACTCATTCACACTCTGCATTTTAATACACTCTGCCTTGCACAGGTTTTTGTCAATGGCTAGCACTAAACACTTCAACATTAGAAATAGATTGTTCGGAAATCAGTTTCTGACTTTACTTACTGTTTCCAAAGTGCAAGACTCCCACTGCATGTTATAGATACTCTCCTCATAATCAATTAATAAATGCTACTTTGTGAAAGACTGTGACAACTTTACAGTTTGGTTATTCTCATTTTGATAAGAAGAATAATTCATGCCCTTGTTCCCCGATTTGCAGATCGGAGGGACTTCAAAGCTGAGTATGGGTGCTGAGGTAGCAGAAGTGAAACTGTTGAGTTAAAGAATTTGGCTATGGGGAAAGAGGGCTTGAGGCTAGCTGTTCAGCTTACTTGCTCTGCTTTTGCCTTACTGACATTGTCTCCCTGGTCTAGGTCATTTCTGAATGGTCACTGTGACTTGAAGGTCAGATTTTCTTTTCTTTTTTCTCCCAGTACCATTCCAACACCTGAATTCCTGGCTTCTACAAAGTACCTTTCAGCAGATATTTGCCCTCATTTTTCTTTATTAATTCAAAATCTGTGCACTTTACTGTGTTGAACAGGATACAGGATAATTTAGGTGTCACTCTCTTTTTTGTGTGAGAGCCCAGTTGTGATTTAAAACCTGTATTTCTTAACACGATCATCGTCTATTTATCAAGAAAAGATGTTTTACTTAATGTTTCTTTTGTTTAACCAATGATAGCTGTACTCTCATTTACAAGAATAGATGTTTATTTGCTTGTTCTAGTCAGTGGTGCTGTGGAATATGTTTTAAAATGCTCTTCTTGAGCAGCTGCATAGTGTCTATTGTAAAAAGCGTCACGCAAATGAAACAGAAAATTGTGCACAGCCGTTTCAGACCCTGAGGTGTTATGTTAGACCCAGTCACACCCCCGTACGCACTCCTGCTCCTTTTCCCACTCCCTCGCTTCCTCTCTGCAAGCCGGGCTGGCCAGGGGAACAGAGAGGGGGCTGGTGGGGGGTGAGGGGGCAACAGTATCCAGGAGAAAATTTGCACAAAGCTGTGGTAATGAATATTCATCTGTGACGGTGGCTCGGGCCATGGCACGTTATCCTGGCTGAGAGGAGGGCTGGATGCAGCCGTGCTGCGGCAGGGGGAGTGGGGCGGGGGTGGGGGAACATAAAGGCCCGTGGCCGATCCCATTACCCAACGCTGCGCAGGCTTAATGCGATTCAGCCAGGAGCCTGTGTGCTGCCGAGACACTCCATTCTCCCAGATTTCATCCAGAGCTTTATTCAGCAGCCCCACTACATGCTGTCTTCAAACTGAAGCACACACGAGCTGATCCCACACATCTCAGCTAGAAACAGCTGATGTCAGGAAGCCTTATTTGTGTAGTTTCAACACATATTAAACAAGGGAAATGGGCTGATGGGCTTTTTGGTGTGTGTGTGTGTGTGTGTGTGTGTGTGTGTGTGTGTGTGTGTGTGTGTGTGTGTGTGTGTGTGTGTGTG
>JBBPDC010000002.1:11075880-11097292 GCA_037974485.1 Hemigrammopetersius urotaenia | reverse complement strand
ACACACACACACACACACACACAAACACACACACACACACACACACACACACACACACACACACACACACACATACAATTATCCTCACAAGAGAGTTTAAAACACAATTTGACCTTCCAAACCAGCTATAAGGCATCTTAAAGAAGAACATCATTTTATGTGGTGAAGACTTGGCTGATTGTTGATGTGAACTGTACAATAAGCTTATTGAAGCACAAACACTACAATCTGGTTTCCTTGACACTGAGTAAGGATAGCCTTTGAATTAGACTGCAATGCTGGTGGTGAAGCACCATTGAAATGTTTTTTTTTTAATACCTAAACTTAGGCTTGATCTGGGCCTGAGAAACCAGACCTGTGTGTCTATGTATGAGTATATCATGAAAATGTATCACTTCATAGATTACAGTATATACCAGCAGGAAGACAGTAGTTCTATCTTTGCTGATTCAGTGAACATGTCATGAATGTATGTGCAGTTAATGCGATAAATAAATGGGGGGCCTTTGATATTGGACTCCAGTGTGCTGTGAGCAACAGGACATGATAAGGGAATAAATTGATTATGTGGAGTCTCTGTGGTTGTTCATTATAGGGGAAATTATCTCTGACTGGAGTCTTAATTATCCAAGCGTATAAAGACAACTAATGACTGTACAGGACCAAGAACACCTCCACAGTTGACTTGAGTACATGCATGGTCATGCACATTCGCGCACACACATACTCACACAAATTCATTTATGCATGCACACAAACATAGCACAAGTCCCTTACTATTGCTCTTGGAGGGGAATTCCACATATTTCTAAAAATCCCTGCTGAATTCAATGGCTGAGATGAAACCCAAATCATTCAGAGAAGTTTGATGTGAAATGGTTCACTGTTGCAAAATGTACTAATTCAGATTTGTTTACAGCAGTGGAGCCAGGGGTTTTGATGTCCTAAATTTTATTATACAAAATCACAAATGAAGCTAGCTTTCTGAGCTTTCACTTTTTTCTAATTGCTAACATGCAACTGAAAACACAAGTCTATGTGGGCCAAACTGTGAATCATTTTGTGTGAATGCATTAAATGACCACATTTACCAAAATGCATGAACACTTTTCTCAATTATGCTCCACCACCTGCAAAACACTGCACATTTGCAGCACATTTCTTCAAATGCTAACGCACTGTGTTCAAAACTGTCAAACACATTTGACACAAAATGATGGGAAATTTTTGCATTTCTGCATTAACCATTTTAGCCTTTTAACCGTTTACATATCAACTCCAAGCAGAATATGTACAATAAATAATCATTCTAAACACAGCTGATTGCAGTTTCAGCTGAAAGCTTACCCAGGTGTCCTGTTTTCAGGCTCATTACCAAGCAAACAAAAAGGGGGCGACTTCAGAATGATTCGTTTGGAAACATGGATCAAGGAAACCAGGTTGCTGAGAAAAGAATAGTAGTAGGAAGAGGGAGTGTGTGGGGAGGACAAAGGAGAAAAGTTATTGACCATTTTGTAACCCCTCGTCTCTCTTTGAGAGGCCACTTCCTAGCTACATTATTTGCATGAATTGTCTGGCATCTGTTGAGATGTGGATTCTTCAATTAAATTATACTTTACTGTACAATACAGTATGTTTACATTTTAAAATTGTAAACTGATATACTGAATTATTTTGATTGGCAGAATCAAGACAGGCAGAATATTGTTGACATGGTTATTGTCAACAATGCCATCAAATTGTATTAAGCTTGGGAAACCTGTCTTTCAGTTTTTGTATTTCAACAGTAAATTGCTAAGTTACAGTATAAAAAGATAAATTATACTGAACAAATAGGATGAAAGACTATTGGAATAAATTGCTGCATTTCCAATTCATTTTGGTACATGTAATTGTTATTCTAAAATATAGTAATAATATATGCAAAAATCATTGAAACATATTTCATATAATGCTCCTTACTGTTTGAGTGAGTGAGATTAACTGGCATGTCGGTAAGGCAGACTGTAAAAAGTGGCTTCAGAGTTGGCCAATGCTTATTAACGACTGAAAAAAAATTTTGAAAATGGGCTAATTTTGGTAAATCAGAGGTAACATTCTGCCTTATAAAACACAGTATGTAACTCTCTGCAAATTTAAAATATGCTCTAGGCCAAAACCTTTTTGTAAAAAAAACCCAAGCATTTGTAAACATATTTTTGAGGTTCTTTTTAGGGGCATTACAGATACTTGTCAACACTGCTGTGAGCACTTCTGACCTGGCAAGTTTCTCTGGAATGATGCACTTTACAGCAAACTGCCCTGAATGATTTCCTTCATATCTTAACCAAATTACTTAATGACTGAATTATGTAGACTTTTCAAAAACTGATGGAATCCCCTTTTAACCTTACTGAATTTTTTTGTTTAGCACTGACTCTGTCTGTCTTATTCTCCATCAGCCTCTCTTCATTCTCTCTTGTTTCCTCTTTTTTCTTCCTCCCTGACTTCTCCAGGGACCAGTAATTACAAAAGGGTTTGCTGTAGTCTCTCTCTCTCTCTGTCTCTCTCTCTGTCTCTCTCTCTCTCTCTGTCTCTCTCCCTCTCTCTGTCTCTCTCCCACTCTCTCTCTCTCTCTCTCTGTCTCTCTCTCTCTGTCTCTCTCCCTCTCTCTCTTTCTCTTCTCTCTCTCGCTGTCTCTCTCCCTCTCTCTCTTTCTCCTCTCTCTCTCTCTCTCCCTCTCTCTCTTTCTCCTCTCTCTCTCTCTCTCCCTCTCTCTCTCTCTCTCTCTCTCTCTCTTTCTCTCCCTGTGCTTTCTTCCTGCAGTGTGTGAGGAAGAAGTTGTTTTACCGAACAGTTGCAGCTGGTTTGTGCAGGAATTAATCATGATGATTAATTGGGCTTCAAGTTAAATATCCACAGAGCGACGTCAAGCTGACAGGCGTCACGCTCAAATTGACGCTGTTTTAGAAAGCAGCAGATTGATTTACACAGAGGCCTAATGAATAGCTCTGTGAACCAGGGGAGACATAAACAGGAGTGTATGTTTTTGAATTTGACCCTGAACAGTCAGAACAGTCTGTTTCTCTCTCTCTTTCCCTCTCTCTCTCTCTCTTTGTGTCAATATGTTGCTTCCTCTATGTGGTCCCCTCACTCCAATTTGTTTTCTACTATTTAATCCCTCATCCTTGCGTGGGTGTGCATTAACAGCCCTTCTATCCCAAGAAAATGTGTTTGGTGGCTAGAAAAGGGGATACAAATGGTGCTGTTTTCAAGGGGTTTATTGTGTTGTCATACAGTTTTGTTTATCATTAAACATATCAAAGGATTAAGTGAAGGGTTAATAAAATGAATGTTTCACAAAGAAATTCTTGTGGTGGGACATCTTAAAATAGCATCAGATAATGATCTGTTTCAGGCTTGATTGTTCGATTTCAAAATTATAATTCCAGTTATTTAATAGGCATTTTCTTTCTAAAATCAAAAGCATCCAACTTAGAGTACGTAGTGCTGTACAAAATGCTCATCTTCTACTGTGTGTGTGTGTGTATGTGTTTGTATGTGTGTGTATGTGTGTGTGTGTGTGTGTGTATGCGTGTATGCGTGTGTGCATGCATGTGTGTTTCCTGCTCATTGTGTAGGCACATGGGTGCATAGGGGAGGAGCTCTAGCCCTGGCATTTGTAATCCATCTATTGTGCCGGGCCTCTCCAGCTTTGGATCAATGCGCTGCACTCACGCTGGCCCACAGGTCTGTAACTGAGCCCCTATTCAACCATCAACTCCCCCACACTCAGCCTCAGCCACAGCACAGCAGCACAGGAGCAGGGGGAGTACGGCTACAAAAGAACGGGGCAATTCTGCATCAGATCCTATCCGGGTGTATGTCTGTGTGAAAGAGAATTCCTCCTGGAATTCTCTCCACTTCAGCTTCAGCCCTTTTTATATTCTTAGTATTATTTTTAGCCTTTTCATACTTATAAAATAGAGGCCCCTCTGCGGTTCTTGGCTTACATAAACATAGATATAGGGTTCTAGAACGCTTTTTAATTAGAACCCTCTCGTTATGTGGAGGTTCTTTAAACTTTAAAAGCTTCTTCAAACAGGTCTATATGGTTAATTAATGTCTTCAAAAATTAACGTCTCCAAAGAACCCTACCTTTATTTTTAGAAAGGAACACTTTCAGTAATCTTGGCTAAAGCAGGATATACAAGAACCGTTTCTTCAAGCATGTTGACCAAAATCTGTCAACCTTTGGTGTGTAAGTTGTTAAAAACTGTGAGATGGATTTGATGAGCATGGCCTAGTGCAGATTAGTGGGGTGGTTTTATATATCCAGCTGTTCTTGAACTTCTCCCGAACCCAATGGGACTACTATTGTGTCTCATCAAATCACAGCATCAAGCATTTTGTGGGAAAGATAATGAGAGGGAATGTCTGATCCGTGAGAGAGAGGCTGTGGGCAGTGAGAGAAGGTGTGACTGTAGCAGCCAGTAGGG
Organism: Hemigrammopetersius urotaenia; assembly: GCA_037974485.1. Classification (NCBI taxonomy): domain Eukaryota; kingdom Metazoa; phylum Chordata; class Actinopteri; order Characiformes; family Alestidae; genus Hemigrammopetersius; species Hemigrammopetersius urotaenia. The sequence goes on along the minus strand of JBBPDC010000002.1, from coordinate 11,092,814 downwards.
GGAGGTAAGACAAAAGGAAAACTTCAGCACGAACACACTCCCAAGAGCCTTATCTGCATTCACTTAGCTCAGTCTTAGGAGTGCAGAGTATCTCCTGCTCCACAGTAATCCTCTGAATTCAAGCGCACACATGAGCAGTATATGGTTGTGTGCAGATTTCTCTCCGAGGTTAGTGTTTGCTCTGTGTGTTTGGGCTGTGTCTGTTGGTGTTGCAGCATTGCCTGACCCCTCCTATGTCAGCCTTTTCACCACAAAGTGTACATATGTGTTTGTGTGAGGGACATTGCATGTATGATGGAATCTTCTTTCCAAGCTAATACTTAAATACTCTAATAGTCTCAGAGGTGTGATACTACGGATTGTGCTTCGCTGTTGGAGTGTCACATTAAGCTGTGGACACTGAACCATGTGACTGCACTTTCAGGAAATTGCCTACACGGTGATTAGGAACACCATTAGAATACAGGAGTGATCACACCAGGTAAGGCCGTCGCAAGCTTGAACTCTGTTCTTGTCGATTGCAACAATAAAAGTGAAACATGAAACCAAGCACATTTTCTTTGCAGGAAATCTATTTAAATATGGCACGTTTATGCAAATGTTAATTCTGAATTTGCTGACATGTTGGAAGAACAAAACATGAAATATAAATAGAGCCATAACTTTTTTTTTTTTTAATCCCAAGCACACCCAACACCTAAAGACTTCCTACTACCTGGCTCTTAGTTAGAGAGGACTGAAAATACCAGAGCACTGCTTTTGTAGTTATTACGGTACAAACAGGAATTTTAATGAATTATATCAATATTATTAATGCAAGTAAATACAATATTTTATTGTATTTACAATAAATATGTTTATTGAGTGCTTTCTTTTCGTCCTGTCTACTGTAACTGAAACAAGTATTTTATAACCTGTACAAATAAAGTCACTACTGAAGTAAAAATGTTTGAGATCTGACACTAAATGCAGTATAGTGTATATTACTGCACCATATTCTGTTGTTCTGTTTAATGTCTAAGGCACAAAGGTTGCTTATCTGATTATCTTCTGCAACCTCACTTGTTAACCTCACTAAGAAGTAACATAATAGCTCAGAACAAGTTTAACGAAAGTTTAATAACATGCAGCCATGCTTGTCAATCTAATAGTAATCCAAAAAGACAATAGTAAACAAAGCAATACCTGCTTGGCTAAGATTTGTAGCTGTACATGGCTCCTAAAGTTGGAGGTGAGTTGTGAAAAGCAACTCATTTCCACAGGCTTCCAGAGGCATATTTTAACAGCTCATTATAGTGTTTTCTTTATTAATGCACTTCATTAGAATTAAACTCAAGTAAAACTTACATAATTTAGTTCTGCGCCAGAAAGTATCATTCCAGGGGGAAAATGTTAGGTACTGTGGCGAGAGCAGTTTGTGTTACTTTCTGTCTTTGGCTTTTAATGTGCAGCGAGCCAATGGACCTGATCTGTGAGTGACTTACATTCTTGTATCCCTGGAACCTCTGGATTCTCGGTATCTGCGGTAGCACTTGTTACCAAAGCCAGAAGGCTGATTTTGATAAGATCCCATCTGTTTCTCAAGGCGCTCTCACTCCTCTCACTTTGTTTGTGGGATTCTAATTAAAATGTTGAAAATTCAATACTCTTGAATCTTATGTCAACACTGTAGGGCTTTAGAGTGAAACGTCCCTATTTGATGTTGTGGTCCAAAATAGACAAGGTCTGTATAGACCAGGCCGACTGTCTTTTATGACATGTTGGACTGTTAATTGTGCCTTTTTAGATCTGAGAAATTTTGAAACAGTTTCTGAGTTTCTCTATGGAATTCTCAAACTTTGAGGCCAATTACTGCATCTCTGAACTACACTTTTGTCAGATAGAACTTGGTAATTTTGAGGTCTCATCAACATGGAAATAAACACTGGAGAATGCATTTAAGGCTAGCTCAACAGACAAACAGTTTGTGTTTATGTCTGATGCACTGGATGTGTGTGTGTTTGTGTGTGTGTACAAGAGCATGAGTGAAAGAGCCCAGTGGATAGGCTGCATGTTTGATGTTCAACGCTGACCCATTTCCCTTGTATAAAACCCCTGTTGAGCCGTGCTGCTCTTTTACCAGGTAATTAAAACCTCTCTCCCCGACCTTCACAAACAGAACGCCTGCATGAAAGTCATGGTCAGCAGCCCTTTGTATTGTGTATTAGAGAAAACAACAACAACTACAAAAGTAACCTTCCTCTCAGCGGCGGACGTGGGAGGTCTTTGATTGTGAATATCAAAGAGCTGCTCTCCCTGTGTGCTCGTGGTGAGCCTCCCAAGGTCGGCCTGCCAACCCTACACACATCACCATGGACCACGGAGAAGATAAAGCTCAAACTTTTCCAAAGCCATTTGCACAAAGTAAGAAAATATTTTAAGCTACAAAAAAAAAGCTGTGAAATGATAAATTAATCATACATGTTTCGAAATTTTGTTACAGCATTTGGCCAGAGCTATACCAGTGTGAAATAAACAACAAGTAAAATTTTGTAAAGAGTTAATCATAAAGCATGTAGACTCTGGAGAGGTCATAAACCTTCCTGAACCGTTGTCTTGAAACTGTTCTGCAGGTACAGCTGCAGTCTGGGCAGCTAATTTGTGAGTACAAAGCAGGAACCATGGCCAAAAACAGCAGGATATATTCTGAAATATGTAATAATCGGATTCTTTTTTTATTTGTGTGAGAATTCTAACACTTTATGGTTTTCAGAAACATTGTTTGAACTAGTTGTGAGTATGATGTTTTCACTATAATAAAGCAGCTCATTTTCCAGTTAATGCACTGTAAGGTTAAGATGTTTTAAATGCATTGTAATATTAATTACAAAAGAAAGATAAAAATGACATTTTAGATACATTTCAGAATATTATAGTTACAATTGCACATTCTGTAAAGGAAAAGGCTCACAAGCAGATAGAAACACATTGTTACACAGAATAAAAGAAGCAGATGTGTATGTGAGTTTGTGTGTGTGTGTCTGTGTGTGAGAGAGAAAGAATGACTTGATCAATGTGAGCAGATTATAATGGAGTTCCTATTATTTTATTTTAAGATTGAGGACATTAACCCATGAATATGAACATAATAATGTATTTCAAAATCAATTCTTGAACAGCTTGTGTGAGAAATCACAAGGTATCATAAGATGGTTTGTGATACAAATGATTTCAGTATTTGAATTGAAATAAGGGGCCTTAAAAGCGACGGACAGCTGACTGTTTAAAAGAAGCTCTGCATAGGTTCTGAAGTTACTGTAAAGGTAACCTTTAAATACATTGTTACCCTTCTGACATATTGTCTCTAATTAAAGATACCCTAGTGGGTAGGATACTTGCCTCTGGACCAAGAGGTCATGGCTTTGAATCCTACCTTTAGCACACCACCACTGGGATCCTGAGCAAGACTCTTAACCCGAAGTTGCTCCAGAGAGACTGTCCCCTGTAGGTAGGGAATGGAAGTTGCTTTTGATAAAAGCGTCTGATAAATACAGTAACTGTAAGATAAAAATGTTTTTCTTTGTCTCATAAAGTTATCTTTTTGGAGGTAAAGGGTTTTGTTATGATGGTGAAAATATGTATAAAGACATTCTCCTTAGCTGAATTGCCTTTTTACTGTTTCTCAGTAAAAGTCGCTAAAGCAGGTGCACTGCCATGGCTCTTTATTTGCCAGAGTGAATGTGTGGAGGAATGGAGCAATTCTTGCCTGTTCTCCCAGTGAGACAGGTCCAAAGAGGCCTTAGCGTCCTCCTTTCGCTCCTCTCTGGGGTAAACGTGATGGCTGCCTACCCGGGCAATCATGCGCCATGTGCCGAGAGAGGGAATACAATAGAGAAATAAAAGGTCTTTTGTGAAGGAAGAGATGATGGAGGGAGAGATAAACGAGAGTGCCCGCAGAGGCTCGCCTCAGATGGAGGGGAAAAAGTGATGACATTTACGGTGCTGGGGGAGTGAATGTAGAGAGAACACTTCAGTACACCAGTGAGGACCACAACCTGTCATTTGTGTTATAGTGCATTAGAACTGTTTGATTAATGACTATTGAACTCTAAACTTGTGATTCGCAATGTGTTTGTGTAAAGACAGCCCTGACAGTTTGCGCAAATGCTCTTTACATTGTTTAAATGTTTGCAGGAATGAGCTGTTCATCATTTGCTCAGTAAGACTCAAAAGACTCAAATATATATATGTATTGTTGCTGTCATGCCAATACCCTATTTTTCTCTCACCTGCTGCCCTTGTTTAAACTTTGGTGATTAGTTCAAAATAAATTCTTATTGCATTAAACTACATCAAAGCTATGAACCTTCTTTCCACTTTCTATTTTTCCATCACAGAGACAAAAAGTACTGCAGTTTCTGACTTCAAAAATAGTTCCTTCTAACACTCTCTCTCTCTCTCTCTCTCTCTCTCTCTCTCCCTCTCTCTCTCTTTTCTCTCTCTCCTTTTCTTTTTGCTTGCTTAAACTCTTCCTTGGTCAGTCAGTTTAGGTACACACACACACACACACACACACACACACACACACACACTCACCTGCGTGTCCCGTTGTACCCAGGGAACCTGAGCAGTAATTGCAGTCATGAACCAAGCTGTTTTGTGTGTATATTGGCCATTGTGTGTGTGTGGTAGTGGTGATGGAGGAGGGGAGACTGGAGAAAGGGGTGAAAGAGCAGGGTTCCTATCCTGAGGGAGGACGGATGGAGCCTGGTTAGGAGTAGAGAAAGACAAAAGGGCTGGAGAAGGCCCTTTTCCCACATATCCCTGGAGGGTTTCATGTAGAGTTTGAACAGTAAGGGAGATGCTGATAGAGGAAAGGGAGACGGTTCCGAACTCTCGGATTGGCTCTGTCTGGCCTGCCGCTACACACTCAGAACACCATTAACCCTAACCTAAATACGTAGAGATCAGACACAGAGTTACATAATAACTCTATTATAACAGATTGGTCAAGTCAAACGTTTGCAGAATGGTAGCACTGAATCATAGTTTTGTAGTCCATTTAAAATGAACAATTTATAATTACATACAAATGTACTGTTGTTTGTTTGATAGCTTTTTCCATCTTTCAGTTTTTAAATGTTACACTTCCTTTTACTATTACACAGTGCATGGAACTTATCCCAAATTAACAGAACTTATCCAAAACTATTTTAACTTTTTTTAACCCTAAGTTAAGAACTTTTAATATTAAGTTATGATTTCAAAGATAGCAGGTTTTATTAGAGATGCAACAACTTTCTATAACTTGACTTGTAAAGTGAGATTATATGTCTGTTAAATCAATGCTGTATGTTGACGAGAATTTTTTTGTCCGGGAGGGTGTTGTCCTGATGTACAGTTCACTGTGTCTTTAAATTGAGACATTAAGGGAATTGTTTTAGCTGTTTGTTAACCTTTTCATCCTCATTGCTTTTGTCTTATTTTAATTAGGGGTCAAAAAGACCTTGAGACCAATCACTTCAATGAGTCTAATTACAAGAAAGAGAAAGCATTATATTGTATGTCAATGTCAAAGAAACATTCGTAATTAATTATTATAATTATGATGATTCTGGTGTGTGTGTGTGTGTGTGTGTGTGTGTGTGTGTGTGTGTGTGTGTGTGTGTGTGTGTGTGTGTGTGTGTGTGTATGTCAATATAGCAGTTCCAGTTCCAGGTCCAGGTGCCTGGAATCACTATTCAGGTATTTATGTTTTATCATTGATAGCCATGTAGGAAATATACCACTTCAAGGAAACACGACTTTTTTGCTTTTCATTTGACGACAGAAGCAGCACAATTGACACTAAGTTAACTATTCTAACTGGCATTAGCTAGAGCCACAAACAACACATGGAACATGAAGATAGGCATCACTTAACTCTTTCAGCACTCATTCAGTTAACGTTAGCTCATTGACTCATGGGAAGGGGCAGCCTCTAGTTCAGTCAAGTCTTGTCAAGTAGGTGTTTATTGTTGAAATTAAATGATGATCCTCTAGGACCATGCTACATACAAAGAACAAAACAGAACACCACTAGACTACACGATAAATTACATACAGTGCAGTTGACAGGAGCAGTAACAGTACTAGTGTGAGTAAATACAGTATTATAACATACCATACTAGAAGCAGTCATTAAATGTGTAAAAATGCAAAGGGATGCAAAGACTGAGGTAGACAGCAGCAAATAATTGCAAAAATAGCAAGAATCAGAAACAGGATTAGAAAAATATACCATTTATAAATAAATAAAGTATTTACAATGACAGTTTGTGAGTAAGTTATCTTTGTTTATTGCAGAAGAGTTTAGTGTGTGTATGCATTGTGACTGAGAGAAAGGAAGCAGTTCAGTTCTGAGCGTATATGTGTGTGTGATGCATGGGCGGCGGAACCATTATAACATATTTTTTATATTTTTTCCCTCCCAGACAACAGCCGAGAGATGAAGCCAAGCCCCCTATTTGAAATGTTCATGGTCTGATGTACAGTTAATTATCCAGGTCTGATTATGGAGTCTGATGGCCTGGAAAAAGAAACTGTTCCTCATCCTGGTAGTGAAGGCCCGGATGCTGCCAATCCTTCTGCCAGACGGAAGGATGGAAGAAAGAGTGTGGGGGGGTGTATGGGGTCATTGTCATGGTTGAAGGCAGAATGAAGAGTGAATTGTGCCCACTTTGTAGCGCGATGGAAGGACGAGAGAGTTGGTAAGTCGTGTAGTTTAATCTCAGAACGCTCCAGAAGGAGTTAGAGTCCACACCAATATGAACTCGCGTTCTGAACACACACAGGTAAGTATACAAACAAACTCCGAAGAGTTAACATACTCACGGTACCGGAGAGTTGAGATGAAGGTGGAGGTGATTTGAGTAGAATCTGGTAGAGACACGTGGGCATGAGAGTCGTAACTCTAATGTCTGTGTGAAGAAGATACACTTACTTCCTGTTTATATACTCTATGTGAGTCATTTCCTAGACCTCGTGACGTCACGTGACCCGGTGTGTGTGACAGTCATCTGCAATACTGGTGGCTTTGCAGTGAAGTGTATACAGTATGTCTGCATCACAGGGGAGAGAGACTCGTGAGCTTTTCATCAGTCCTTAATATCCTCTGTATGGTCTTGCGATCTGATGCAGCACAATTTCTATACCACGCCAGGATGAGACTACCATGCTCTCTATGGTCCCTGTGTAGGATGAATTGAAAATCTGCAGGGAAGGAACACTTTCCTTAGTCTACACAGTAAGTAGAGACACTGCTGGTCCTTCTTGATGATGGAGCTGATGTTGAGTGTTCACACAATGTTCTCCTTGATGTGAACACCAAGGAACTTGGTGCTTTTAATGATCTCCACTGAGAAGCTATTGATGTTCAGTGGAGAGTGATCACGTTGTGCTCTCCTGAAGTCAGCCACCATCTTTTTTAGCCATTCCTTTGAGGGCCAGGTGATGGCATCATTCAATGAACCTTTGGGATTATTTGGGATCCAATGTGGGGGCAGCTCTCATGATAAGCCTCTCAAACCACTTCATGATGATTGGTGTACATGTGATAGAACAGAAGTCACTGATGACTTCTTTGACACGGGATATGTGATATATGGTGGTGGCTTTGAAGCGAATTGAAACTGACTGTGGTTCTCAGAGGAATATTAAAGATATCTAAAAGAACATCTAAAGGTTGGACTGTGTATCTTCTGAGAACACTTCCAGGAATGTTGTCTGGGCTGGTGGCCTTCCATTGGTTGACTCTTAACATCAGCCCTGGTCAGAGAAAGTATTTCTGGCTGCCATATCATACTGTGCCTCAAATTGCAGGTCAACATCATTTAGCACATATAGAATTGAGGTCTAACAACATAATGTCCTGGATAGCATGGATGCCAGTATCCAGGAAGTGGCTGTGGATTTTTCAAGAATGTGCAGGCTTTGCTGCTCTGATGGTACTGGACTGGTTGGCCCATGCAGTTCCCTGGGCAGTTTTTCACCTGACCTGAAGGCAGAGTCACGAACCTCTCAGCATCACATTCTCCTCTGCAGTCATCCCTGGCAGAGCAGCACATGCTCCTCTGCAGTCATCCACGAATTCTGGTTTGGGCATGTGGTGATGGTCTTGGAAGTAATAACTTCATTAATGCACTTGCTGATGTAGAAAGTCACTGCGTACCCCTGAGATGAGGACAAGCCTCAGCATGGTATGCACCAGCAAAGTTAACACAGTCCAGCATATTTGCCCCCTTTTTGGAAAGTTCATAAATGGATGGAATTTAGGAGAACTGGATGGAATTTAGAACAACTGGTTTGCATGGTGGAAATCTTCAACAACAGTAGACCGTCCGTCTGGGTGTGAGTTTTGGAGAAAGTTTGTCCAGCACACCGTCAGTATTACTGTTGGGTGGGATGCACACTGCAACTATGTACACAGTAGTGAATTCCAGCGGTAAGTAAAATGGTCTACATCTAACGATCAGAAGCATATCACTAATCTGGTTAGCCCTGTCCGGAACACTGTCACTGAGTCATGTCTCCATAAAAATAAAAACACTGCAGCCTCTGAGGGCTTGGTCTAAGGGCCCGGTCCCTGCAACAATCGAAGGTTGTAACCCATCCTTGAGGTAAGTTTCTTGTTTATATCTTAGCTGCTGAAGAGTTTTACAGTGATAGGCATGTGCATCACTCATTCTGATGTGCATGTGTGCAGACATTTAATTCCAGCTACAGTTTTGCACCTAATGTTGGATCCAGCTTTTTTGGGATCTATCAAAAAAGTGCAAAAATAATATAACGTACATGATTCTATCCATCCAATTCCATCAAGAGTGACCGATTTAATTTAATTAATTACTAATTTACTGGACTTTGTACTAGATGGTAACTGTAAATGGCTTCTTAGGAGAAGTTTGGAAATGGATACACTTGTCACGGTCGGTGGCCGCTAGTGGCCACTGTTTCCTGTTTTTTGCATTTGTTTTAGGTTCTGTGCTTTCTGTGTGCTTTTATTTTGAATCCTTGGTTATGCTTGTGTCACGTGTCTTTTGTGTTCACCTGCCTTGAGTTTTGTCCTGTGATTTAGTTCCTTATATATTGTCTGTGTCTGTTAGTTTACCCTCGTGTGTCCATCACCTCATTTATCCTGCTAGTATCTGTTTTTTGATGATCCTGATTCCTGGTGGCCATCACGCCCGTTTCTGTTCGTTATAACACACCTTAAGCGTGGAGACCCACCTGCCTGTTGGTTCCTGCCTACTCCGAGGGAGTTCAGAGTGTGGGCTTCACGGCCCCCACTCTGACAACACTACACAAATAAAATCACCGAATATTGTTTATTTATTTTTATTCTAATTTGCCAAGCCTATTATTATCAGAAATGCATAAACAAATTAGCATAGACTATACAAAAACACTTACATGTGCATAGATTTTTAATAATTACAGTCATATTGTGTTTTCCATGTGATTACATGGTCATAAGTTAAATCACACATTTACAGCATTTAGCAGACGCTTTTATCCAAAGCGACTTCCATTCTCTAACTACAGAGGACAGTCTCCCTGGAGCAACTTGGGGTTGAGGGTCTTGCTCAGGGACCCAGTGGTGGTGTGCTGGAGGTAGGATTCGAACCTGTGACCTCTTGGTCTGGAGGCAAGGCCTACCCACTGAGCTACCACCACCCCCACAGTACACCACAGTAATGTTAAACACAACAAGCTCAGTGTCTTCAGATCTTAATGTTACGTCACGAGTTTTTTTTTTTCTCTTTTTCAGTAACGTAATGAGCATTTTTTTCATTTAAACTGATTGTCTGGTTTCTCTGATTTAGAAGTCCTTCATGTGTATATCAGTGCTGCTGAGGCAGTGGTTTGACAGTTTGTCAGATCCAGAACATTAATGTCTTACTTTACTTGCACTAATATCTGCTATAGTTACTTGTTATTTTGTTAGTTATTTTTATGACATTTTCACTATTACTATTGTTTTGTTCTTTTAAACTCTTGGTTGTCTATCTTTATTCCAGCGGCATAAATACAATTCTTTCTTCTCCTATATTGTCTTCAAGAAACAGAAACAAATATCTTGGCATTGAGTAATGGTATTACTCTGGAATTAGTAATGTACAGTGCAATAGAAAGTGTTTAAATTTGGGTTTGTGAAATTTGCAAATGCATGAATTCTCACCGCACTCATACTTGCTGCAATAAAAGACAAATTTCCAGGGACAGTAAATATGTCAGTAATGCAGGTGTACCCATTCTTTCCTCCACAGTATGTTTTAATTACACTCTCACTGCTTCACAGGAGGTACATACTAATGACTCTGCTAACTATGTTTTTTTTTCCTCATCACTAATTTTTACTGTCAGTGTTTCAGTGGGATGCATGAAAATCTAGAATATAAGAGAAATAAACAGACAGAATGTCAGAGGGAGAAAAAAACAGGCAGTATTTGAACACCTCAGTAGGCTTTGAAGTGTTGGACTTCTCAACTCAGCTGTGTGTGTGTGCGGCGCTGAATATTCCCTCTGACAGCTGATGAGGAGCTGACTGCTAATTGTCACGTCCCTCTTGTTCTTTGAAGTGTAAAAAGAGAAGATATCCTATTATATGTTTGCTTTACTCGACTGCATGTGGATTTTTTTTTACACTGAATGGTTACATTGAAGAGTGCTTTATATTTCACGTCTTTTTTTTCATGAAAATAGTGTAGATCCGGTGTAGTTTTATTTTTTTATTTTAAAGACCTTGTTTTATGGCACTAAACATGTGAAGACGTGACACTGAAGTGAGCTTGAAGGCGTTTCATGTAACACGGATTCTTGTTGGGGGAACTTAGAGGTGCCGGGAACGTTCAGTGATGTGACATCTCAAAAGTAGACTCTTTTTTGCCTCTTTTTCTTCTCATATAATTTATAGAAAAGCAGTAGACAAGGGGGTCAGTGGAAGGAGAGGAAATGGGAATGTAAGAAAATATCTGAGAGTTAATATACAGGATACCAGCATCAAATTACCACTTGGTGAAACCAAAGAGCAAATTCTGAAGCAGAAATCATTTGTTTCCTTCATATTGAGGCAGTTTTTAGAGCCTCAATATGAAGAAATCCTGAGCCTATCATAAGCCAATGCTTTAATCAGTTAAATGGTCACAGGTCACATATTAACAATGATGACTCTCCACGGCCTGTTTTGATTGAAGATGATTGGCAGAACTGTAATAGCTACAATAAGCTGCTTGACCCTGCTGCATTTTGCAATCACTGGCACTGGCAAGATTGTATGCTGTTACTGTACTGCTGCCTGGATGCAGTTTGATTATTCCGACATACCACAAATCTTACATCACTGAATAGTGCAATTAACATTACGAATATTTTTCAGATTGTTTGGATAGGACGGCAGAACTTTGGAAGCATCTGCAATGACAAAAATAAATCTGGGCTTTGGCTCACTTGTGGATGATGGATTGTAGTGAGGCGGGCTCCACTGCTCCGCTCTGATTGACATGTCTGACATATGGAATAGTTCTGATACTCTCCAGCCTGAGAGAGAGAGAGAGAGAGAGAGAGAGAGAGAGAGAGAGCAAGCTGGACTGGAAAGCAGAGTATTTCTCTGCCTGGCAGCCAGAGGAGGAGGAGGAGGAGAGAGGGAGGTTTCTTACTGCAATCTGTATTTGTGATCAAAGGGGCTCTGGAGCTCTCTCACACTGTCTCTTGCTCTTTTTTCTCCGCCTTACTTTCTCAGGCTTCACTCTTACTGCACTTATAAATTTGTGTGTACTCAACCTCTCTCTCCTTCTCTCTCTCTCTCTCTCTAAATTTAGCACCAGAGGCAATTAGTACTGAAGTGCTCTGAGCAGGCACTGTAGCCGCTGACAGGCAGAGGTTCCACAATTACAAAAACTACAGCGGTGTGTGTGTGTATGTATGTGTGTGTTTGTTTGAGTTGTATTAAAATGTTCTCCAGTTTAAGCTGAGATTACTGAGGAGATGCTTTTGGCATTAATATTTTTGTAAACATTTGAGTGGGCTTCTTATTTCCCTCACATTATAGTTTTTACCAAGTAATTAAAATCTTTAATTTGATTAACTATGTTTGCAATACTTACACCTCAGTACATAATTCTTATTCTTTATTGTTTTGTTGTAGTTGCTTCTTACCACAGTAGTTTGTTGGCAATTTGTGTGTGTTCTTGCTCTGGGAAGTGAAGGACAGCACATGCCTCATCTGCAGCATGTGAGACCTATCACTGTGTCTCTTTGATCTTCTAGCCACACAGCATTGTTGACCCTCTCAACACGTTCACTGGAGAGCACTAATCATTCCATGTGAGCATGCAGAACCTGCTGTTCTGCCTATGAAAATGAAGTAATTTGCATTTTCAGGGACTGCCAGACACATGTAACCTGGTTGGACTCTAGACTCCTGCTTTTGCCCGAAGTTAAGGTTTCAGGTTTTTTGGTGTGTTTTTTGAAAGCTACACAACAGGCAATTTATACACCCTTAAAACTAAAAGCTCCTTAATGTTTTTGGTTTGAACATACTAGCGCATTACCGACTCCAGATTTTTTCAAGTAGACTAGTCGGTCAGCAAAGTCGAAGTTGAGTCGAATAGTCGTTTGATGATGTCATCACACAGATGCATCACAGGAACACAGGCGTCCAACATTGAGCCACTTATATTAAAGGTTCTCTGTAACATTAACAGTCAACACGACAATTAAACAAAACAAAACATAGGCTGATACCTTGAATTTTCTGGTAAATTTAAGTGTACAACTGAGAGTGGGTAGAGTTTAAGCCGCGGCAGGACGACTCCCTACAGTGCTGGCGTTAGCCATGTTAGTTTGTTGGTGATCTGATATCAGTCTCCACCATTGTTCCACCTTCTCCTTAATGTGTCTTGTTCCTATATCATCCCCAGCCCAAGTGTATCCCATTCCTTAGTAGTATATACTGTATACACTGTGTTTCATTCTGTATTTGTTGATTCCTTGCGTAGTGCTGATCAGTTCGTTTTTTTGCTCTGTGTTTCTTCAGAGTTCTGCATTTTGCCCCATTGTTAACACATGTCCTGTGTTTTCCCACTGTGTTCTGCCTCTGTTCAGCCCTGGTTCATCACTGTTAATTTCTGCTCCTGTTTCAGTTCTCCTTCCTCTTGTCTTTTGTTAGGTTGTTTACTTAATTCTTATTAATTCCTCATAATTACCCTTCCCAAACAACATTTACAAATTTAAAAAGATTATCTATTATAAATACAGCAAGTGTGATGAACTACAAATTACTGATTTGTATTTTTAATGTAATATAAATCATTAGGCCTTCTTTTAAGCATAGAGACCTTGATGATTCCCCTCTGATATGTAGGTTCTTTAAACTTTTAAAAGGTACATTTCATTTACAAAAATTGGTCTTTTAAAAGCCATCTTTTGAAAGAACCAAAAAATAAGATTCAGTTTCTATATAGATTATGGGATTCTATTCTATGTCCTTCATCACTACATCAGTACATCTACATTATTACAGCTACTGTACTTCTCAAGACAGGTGGTTTTTTAGAAAAGTTTGGCATTTTTCAGTTCTCTTATAACACCAGGTACTGAGAATAATGAAAAGAAGGGATGTGTACTAAGAAGAGTAATAGTTTAAATGGGAGTCTAATTGAATCCTTCTCAGACTGAGAGCTGGGAGGACATTTTTGCTGGACCTGAGTGTTCTGGTGCTAGGATAATGGAGAGTGAAGGGGACGAGTAGTGATTTGAGGGAGCTAGATGGCAGGAGAGGAACCCATTTCTCTAGAGAGTAACCGGCCTGTCCAGCTTCATTAGCTACTAACTAACTTTTCTCTTTCTAGCTTATTCCAGTGAATGAGGCACATGGCTCGTCTGCTGGCTGTTTTGTTCTGCTGAATATTAAAGATGGCAGCACAGTTTTTCACCCATGTGAGCTAGTCATTATTTTACAATGAAATCCCCCCTGGACCATAGATTTTATTCCTATCATGAGCATTTGACTGAATATGGCTTTTGAAATTCTTTTTATAATTTATTTTTTAACTATTAAAGTCAAATGAAACAGGGCAGTTAAAGATAAGCCCCTGATTATAAAAACAACTGAGCCAATATTTGGATGTGCAGGTCAGGTATTTGCTGAACATAGGAGATTAAAATTTTATTGCTTCTCATCCTCTGATACTTCCAAAGCCACAGAGGATCTATTCAGAGCCCAGAACTTTCCTAAGACAGTATCTTTTCCATTCGTACAACAGTGATAACGAGCATTGGACTTTGTACTTTCTCTGATTGGACGAAGCAAAGGGGTTTTGTAATGTAATAGGACAGTTGACTAACAGTGTGAAGTGCTATATTGCATATTGCTTCATGACAGAAAAATCTCTGATGATTTCATTGCTTTCTGTGTCCTGCATTTCCCCCTTGGCTAGAAAGTAAGTATTTGCGATAGAATCTACTGCTGCTTGGCTACCTGATACATTGCCAGAGCTCTATTGTCTCAGGTGATTTGGAAGAGGATTTCATCCTTCCTCGAGGGGAATATCACATTTGCATACCGTGATTATCTTCAATTGTTTATCTAATCGTCATAATGCCAAAGCCCTGAAAGGCGTGCGGTTTATGAATGCTTATAGCCCATCTTTGAGATGCGCTTTGAGCACTGAATTGGGTTCTGGTGAGTCTGAGTCACTCTAATGAGGAAATAGCTACTGCCAACACATTATGTTACCTTTTGTTGTCACAAATCCCGCCACTTTGCGAAGAAAGAAAAGCCATGACTGTCATTTTCTGAAGGCCATTTTGATTTCCTTTCCATAATTCTGTCCTTCCATAAGTGCTTCTCCTGTTCTTTAATGGAAAAGTAGTTAACTGTTCTTTATATAACATCTATACTTTTTAAGGACCACGTAAGACCCATAAAAAAAATAACAAATCGGCAAGTAATTTGCACATGTAATGTTAAAAGTCTTGAAAGTCTTTTTGGTTTGGTGAGTATTCTTTTAGAATGTTTGATCTAGGACTGGGGTGCCCAACTTTGGCCCTGGAGTGCTGGTGTTCAGCGCTGGATGATTCAATTCACCTGTTAACTGTCAGGTTTAGTGAATGTGTTTGGGGAGGAAAATACTTAAATGTAGACACGACTGCTCTAGAATGGCTTCCAGTTGTTAAAGAAATGTGTCAAATTATATCTTACCGCTGTGTTTTAGATAGTTGTGTAATTTGGCTATATCTTACTTTATACTATGCTGTCATTTTGTGTTTTGTATTTTAATTTTTATGGTCTGTTTGAATTCAGTGTTGACTTGTGTGTGTGCTTTACTTTATGTAAATTGAATTCTATATGTATATGATACTTTGGTGTCTTTTGCAGTTGCTTAAAAGTTATATAAAATTGCTTTCAAGTCTGCTGAAATGTTCGGAAAAACAAGCTTTGGAATCAGTATGAAGGTACATTGGCCATAAGTATCAATTTGCCATATGGTTATAATAATTGTTCCCAGCTGCACAGCAAGAAATAAGCATTCACAAAACAAAGACAAAAAGAGAAGGGGTCAGAGATCTGCTGGATTGTGCTCCTTCACCATAGAAAAAAAAACTTTTGCTTTTGAGATCTTATCAACTGACTGGAGAACACAATTAGAAAGAGCTGGTTAAATGGAGACTGGGCATAGATGGGTAAGAACTGAGAGAGTTGAGATGTTTCTAGACTCTAAATGGGGATATTTGCAATTTTGCAATAATAAATAACTTTAGGCACCATTACATACTTTACATAACATAAAAAAAACTTATACACACCATCAATGTATGCAAACAATGCTAACAATGAGATTATTGTATTTCCGCCCATGACAGAATTAATTAACCAACAGGCTTTGTTAATGTAGGGAGCATCAACATGTCAGAAAAGGATGGAGTGGTAGCAGATGTCCTATATTAGATATTGTATTGAATTGTATAGGTTTTTTTAATGGAATATTTTCCAGTTCTGATGTTTTTGGGGCATCAGTTCTTCTAAAAATAAAGAACAAAGCGCAGACATTAAGTTTTCTCTTGGGTATGAGCTGCTAGTGAGCTGGTTTGAGAAACACAGGTTTACATGCTACTACATCTATGGTGTAATATACCTAAATTAACTAGTATTGGCTTCACATGTCAATGTCAAATAAAAAGTTTTCCTAATCTCACTCCTGTCACCTCAGCAAAATTGTTGACCCCATTAAGCAACACAAAAATCGCAATTTCGAATCAGACTGTATTAGTACTGCACAGTCAAATGCAGATGGTACCATGCTGACCACAGTGAGCACGTCACATCCTTAACCCAAACTTGTTTTTCCATAAGAGCAAAGCTAAATGAGGTACATTTTAGACCAAAGCCATAACCATGAAGCTTCTGTTTCGACATGCACCATACGCCTTGAATCCTGCACAGATGACAGTGGAGAGAACATGTGGTTGTCGTCATGTGGTTGTTGTGCTCAAAATTTCAAGTTATCTGTGAGCTTCATGCTTCTAGAACCAGGCACAAAACACTCTCACTGCATCTGTCTCTCACTTCCTGATTCGCTGCCATGCCACGTGGCTTCTGACATAAAACAAGCTTGTGTCCGCCTCATTAGTGCTGTTAATATTTAAGATTCAGTGACAGAGAGTGCAGTAGGATAGCTAAAGTTGAACTTCCCTTAATGCCAAGACATAGAGCTGTTCTTTAGTAATGTCGAGAAAGTATTAAACAGAGTTTTGCAGACATGCCAGTCTGACACCATCTGCATGTTCAAAAGGTGCCACTGCAACAGCCCTTCTGTCGAGTACTTTAATCACACACACACACACACACACACACACACACACACACACACACACACACACACACACACACACACACCCAAAGCGTGTAGCCTGCT
>JBBPDC010000002.1:11035808-11055636 GCA_037974485.1 Hemigrammopetersius urotaenia | reverse complement strand
CTTTCACCCCCCCCCCCCCCCCCTTCATAAGCGTAATGCCTGCTAGTAGTTTTCATTCTTAAAGGGGTTCATCTTCTGACTGTCTGCTCATAGTGTAACAGTGAGACAGCGAGGGAGAGATAGATGTCTGGCTGTTCTTCAAGCATCTTCTCTGTCCTGGAGTGACACCACTCAGTTCTGACAGTGGATTTCACTTCACCACTTTACCTTTGAGAGTATGATCATGTTTGGGATTTTGGAGAGAAACAGACAGGAAACTGGAGAGATTGTCACTGATGAGAGAAGCACTCTGTTCTGTACTTCATTCTCTCAAATGCCTTTTCACATACACACACACACACACACACACACACACACACACACACACACACACACACACATATATATAACGTGTATGTGAATTTTAAAAAAAATCATATTGTATTTTATTTATATTGAATATTCTACCCCCCACCCCCAATAATTGCACTTGCATACTGTTGCTAACATTTTCAAATGTTTTCTAATGTTTTTGATACTTGTTTTAATGCTCTTCACTTATTTATTTATATACAAATGAGTTAGAGTTAGAGGGAAAAACTCTAATTATGTACACTTGGAGATGCATTGAAGATTACCCTCATTTTTAGTGTAGCCAAGCATTTACAAATGCTTTTGTAGATTTGTATAAAAATGGGGAAAAAACATTCCTACATTTTATTTGAAGTACTTTTGGATAAAGTCATCTAGCCCACTTATCATGAAATGCTCTCTCGATGCAAAATAAAACTGATATTTCCAAACAGTGTATGAGAAGAAAAAGAAAAAGAGCAAAGGGGTTTTGACTGCACTGCTATCAGTGTTAAGGGTTACAGTAGATATAGACTGTATATAAATAAGTCATATTAACGTGTTTGGTGTCTTGGCGCTTGTTGTCTGTATGGCTGCTGTGCTGCTTTAGATGGCTGTGTGGTTTCCTGCTGAAACTCCAGATGAACTGTGCAGTGAGTCTAAGCTCCAGGCATCAACATTTTAAAAATATCTAGCAGGCCGCGACGCGGAGAGCGGTGTCAGTCGCTCCACTCCTCTCTCTGTCTCGCAGGCGTGCGCCTTCCTTTTGCTCTCATCCCGTCTTCCTCACATCTCCTCCAGGGAATATTCTGTGTGTTTGTGTATGTGTGTGTGTGTGTGTGTGTGTGTGTGTGTGTGTGTGTGTGTGTGTGTGCCTGAGTATTTGTGTGTGTGTGTGTGTGTTTCTTTGTTTTGCGTATAACCACAGTTGATAAGACCACACTGATATTAATGTGGGTGCTTTCAATAGCAGCAATTTTTCAAGCTCATGATACACTGATATGTGGAAAGAACTATAGACGGTGCCGTTTTATCTGTGCTTCTAGTGCTCAATGCTATCTTTCTCCCTCCTTCTCTCTCTCTCTCTCTCTCTCTCTCTCTCTTTATCTCCCCCTCTCTCTCCCTCTCTCTGTCTGTCTGTTTGTCTGTTTGTCTGTCTCTCTCTCTCTGTCTCTGTCTCTGTATCTCTCTCCCTCAGTGCAACTTGTTTTATTTGTATGCTTGTAGTAAGTAAAAGCATTTAAATCTACCCACACCTCAGTCTATTCACCAGCCAGTACACACAGATATAGGTAAATGCACATATTACATTGACAAACATATGAAATTGCTACTGAATTTGTAGACAAAACCATGTGAAAACCATGTGTGCAAAAACCAAAAAATTTAATGCAAGAATTTATTCTGCATCATTTTGGACCGTTTCTATTGGTCTATTCATCATATAACATTCCTACAGAGTAAAGGTTGGTGCCTATGAATGAGTATAGACAGTGAGAAAAACAAATATTTTGACATTTTTGTTAATGTTTTTATTTAATATATACTTCTAATGCACATATCCACTTCAGATGTACAGGCATCATGTCATGTCATATAAACATATGCATATGTATAAACAAGAAATGAAATCCATAGTGAAAAATGTATTAAGACACCTGAACAGGTGTGCCATATACATCTTCTTTCATATTACTGATAAGGAAGGTAAGAAAGAAGCCAGTAGTTACTTGAAAGACGTTCTGCACTACAATAACCATTCCTACACCCCATCCCAAAATGCCTTTGCTAAAAATGAAAAAACATAAACTGTTTTGGATCAATGTAAAAAGTACCCTTTGCCAATAATCATTTGCATTTGTGCATGTAAGAGCTCAAGAACACCATAGAAGTAAAAAATGGAGGTAGGAACATCATGATATGGTTCTCTTCAAAAGGTAGTGGAGCATAGCACATTACTGAAGGAAACATGAATAGAGTGATGTACCAGCAGATATTGTAGGAAGGAGAGGAGAACTGAATCTTATTAGCTACAGAAATGAATCTGAGCAGAAGATGAATGTTTTTACAAGAAAATTACTACATTTAAAGCCAAAATTACTTTGTTTAGTAGTAATAGTTGCATGGCCTAACTAGTCTCCTCACTTAACTATTAGTGTAAATGTATGGAGAATTTTGAAATTGTGATTTCAACCTTGGTGACATTGTGGAACTGAAATTAGTTTATTATAGGAAATGGGACAAAAATAAATCATGATGCTGCAAAAAGCTCATTATTCTTTACCATTTATGCCGGCAAGTTGTAACTGCCAGATGTGGCTTTGCAGCAAAGTACTAATGTTATTCATTCACGGAGTTTGAATACATTTTTATTTTAAACATTTCTTTTGTGATGTTTGTGAATGCATACCTTTTGTCATATTTAGAAGTCAAAAGCTGTGTGTAGATCTGAAGCGGACATGTGCACTGGAAATATATGTTATAACAAAAAAAATCATTTAATATTTGTTTCCCATCACTGAATAAACACTGGATAGTGTACTTAACTACAAATTTGACTATATATCAATTTAAAACTACTGTGGGTGCTATGCAATATTTTTATTGTGCCAACCCACTTTCTCTTATTTGCTATTTTCATTCCCCCATTTCCCCCATCTCTCACTCTTCTCTATCTCTTAATCCCCCGCCCCTTCTTTTTTTTTTTTTACTGTAGTTCTCACTCTTTTACTTTGAACATCACACAGGGCTTAGCTTGTCATTCTGCTGGTGCTGGCTGCTAGAGGATCTTTTAATTAGCAGTGAGGAGAGGCTGTCAGAGTGATCAGGGGTTCGCTCGGTAAACATTACCTCATTGCTTCACCCTGGCAGGGTGCGGGGCCTGGGTGGAGGGGTTGCCGTGGGAACAGAGGAGCACTGCGGCCCTGCTTAAAGAGGGGCTCGCTATAACGAGGGGACAAAAGGGGGAATGCCCCCGCTCAGCCACTGGGTCAAAGGCGCAGCCTCCGAACAATAGGTCACGCTGTCTGAAGTCTTCCCGAACCGTGAACAGACCCTAGAGAGAAAGAGGGAAAGAAAGAGGGATGTTGGTTGGTGCTCAGAGAAAGGGCCCAATAGGTTAACCCTTTAAACTCTAAAAAACAGTCTGTGTCGAGATCATAACTACATACCTCACATAAGATAACCCTTTATTAGTTCCACGTGTGGAACATTTGCATACTTCAAAGTTTCAAAGTAGTAACTGAGTATAAATTGTAGTAATGATAAGTGTTAAGTATAAGTAGACTTTAATAGGTTAACCTTCAAGTTTTATTCTTGTTTTCATATACTATTCAAATGGAATTACATAACTACAGTTCTGTGGATATTTTCATCAAATTTAAATGACAGTAAATATACCCTTTTCTGCTCAGGAACACAGTTCTGGCACCTATTGATATTTAAGAATCTGCACTTTTTCAGACTTGTTTCAATAAGTTATAAGTGAAAACTGATTTGTTTTGAATCATGTTAAAGTAGAACAGCAACTTCTAAAGAATCAGACTAAAGATTAAGTGTGAATTTGGGATAAACATGAGCATTTTTTTGGTGAGGCCTTCCACACATAACAGGTGCATGGGGATTTTTGGAGAGAGAGTTGGAGGGGTGGACGGGGGCCTGGGAGAGAGATGGCGTTGAGGGGAGAGGGGTGTGAGAAGGGGTCCCGGGGTCATCCCGAGCTGAATGGAGAGGGGGCACTTGTTCTGCAGAGAAAACTCCCCGAGTTAAAAGATCGCGGAAGGCAGGCTTCAACACAATGACGAGCCATTAGAGAGAGCTGAGAAAAACACAATGCAATTACTCCCACTATGGCTAGATACCACGGCTGGATGGGAAGACACTATTTCACACTTGTAATGCTTTCTATCCAGATTCAGTGCACAAGCACTTTACACATTACCATTCTCATTTAAAGAGGGGAGGGATTTATGACAACTGATTGCAAGGACACACAAGTACACAATCTTTATTTGAAGTGAATTTTAGCAGCGTCTTACAGTCTCTGTGGAGTTGAAATGGAGTAGAAATAATCTAAAAGCACTTGATTTGAACTGAGGGAGTGCTCTCATGTGTGCTGTGTCATGCTGAGTTGTTAAGCTCTACTTTCAAAAAGCTTGCACTCCTTCTTTGCCTCTTTCCTCTGGATCGGGCAAACAGTGTCTTTATTTTCATATCGAGGAGTTTTTGATGAAGAAACGGAGGAGGAAATGATGTGTGTGTGTGTGTTAGTGTGTGTGTGTATGTGTGTGTGTAGAGGGGGATGGGGCAGGCAATCTCTTCAGTGCCATGATGAAAGCCCAAAAGAGGTGGCAAAGGAAAACCACGGGAATGTTCCGAGGTTGCCACGGTGATAGAGAGGGCCCACTCACAGCATGGCTTTCAGAAGTTTGCAGGCTTTATCTGTGAGATGCAGCATTGGGCCTCAGGTTAACACTCTATGAGTGCGCGCACACACACACACACACACACACACACACACACACACACACACACACACACACACTCAACCAATGCACGCAGTGAACACAAAGAACACAAACATGCACACACTTAATTTCATATCAACTATATTCACAATAGAACACCATCACATCACACACACCACACACACACACACACACACACACACACACAAACACACACACACACACACATCTGGGCAAATCACAGCAATGGTTGAAGCTTTACTGAGGGGGAAAATAGTGCTTGTTCCTGACTGGTTGATGCACTTTTTATACTTAGAGTGCATCTTTGTTCCACCCCAATAAAAGCTCCCTCTGAAGTAAAAGCAGATGAAATAAAACTAGTACAGGTTGATGTTGAGAGATAAAGGCAATGGAAAGCAGCTCAGGTTGAGTAACTGTTCTGTGTGGGGCAGAGGGAGGAGTCTTATAGAGTTCTTCTGGAGAGAGAGGAAGAGAAGAAGGAGTGAAATGTGGAGGATGGTAGCAGGTGCAAGCATATGGACTCTTAGGAGCAGCAGATACCTTAGACAGAATTATATGCAAAAATAATTTTGCACAACATTCAAACTGTTTGTGTGTGTGTGTGTGTGTGTGTGTGTGTGTGTGTGTGTGTGTGTGTGTGTTTGTTTGTTTGTTTGTTTGTTTGTTTGTTGAATGAATGTGTTTGAAAGAGGTAGAAAATAATGTTCAAAATTACTTTTATTTATTTATAAATGACTCCAAACCCTGACATTGAAAACTGGATATGAACAGTATTTCTTGAGTACCATAAATACGTTCTTGATATGTGTATTTCTTGGATGGATTCATGTCCCATTTACCCTGCAATTTTGATAGCTATAGCTATGTTTTAGTGGCTTACAGTTGCTAAACAATTTGTGGTTGAAGCAAGGTTAATATTATCTATATCTTTCTGTAAGCATTAATGTAAATGTCATTTTGTTAAACTATGCATTACAGAGATGTCAATGTGTTGTTTTCTTGTGTGTTCTGGTAGCTATGCCATGCTAAAGCTGCTGTGATAGATATCATCACTGGCAATAAATACTGAGAGAATCGGGTCTATATTTTGAAGCAATTTCACCTTCCCACGTAGATGTCATAGTCTACACCCTAAAAATGTTTGTTCAAGGTTTTCAGTAAAGACTACGGTTCCATACAGAAACATTTACACTCAAATAACCATTTGAATGCCTACATCGTGCGTTGTCCTGTTTCTCTGTAATGAATGACATAGAATAAATGGCTCTTTAAAGAACATATTGAAATGATCCTATATAGCACCAAAAAGGTTCCGCTATCAGGACCCAGGAGACCATAGACTCTTTTTGGGTGCTGTACAAAAACATCTGAACTAGTGTATGCATGTGTCCAAATACAACTACACACCAACAGTTTTATTATATTAGGCATATAAATGACAAATCAATTTGGGATTTTGGAACACAGTAACTGAAATGTAAAAAAATTAGGCCTGCTTAGAGTTTTTGTTTGTTTGTTTGTTGATGAAAAACATTTCAGGTTGAAAATCTGCTTTTCAAGCCTAACCAGTTTTCACTGTAGACCACAGATCACTGTAATCTCACAGCAGGAGAAAAATAGCCTAACATACTCCGGTTTGGATCTTGATAGATGCTGTTTATGCTGTGGTGGTACCCCTTTGATGAATAGGAATAAAATCATCTAACGATCTAATTAATTCATCTAATGATGTAATTAATTTAGTACTATTTTTTGACCTGCAATTCCTTTTTGCATTTCCCAGGTTGCTTTTACTTGTATTTGAGTGATTTTATTTTAAGGAAACTTTTAGCTGTGGGTTATATCTGGCTGAATTCAGGAACTGCTCAACTCCCCCTTTAAAACTGCCGAACAGTGACTCACCCTGACGTTCACAATGATACACACATATGTAGTTTCAGAGGATTAATGGACTAAGACACAAAAAGCTCGGAAATACACAATCATACACACACACACACACACACACACACACACACACACACACACACACGCATACGCGTGTGTAGCTGATTTATATTCATTGCTAGTCACAGACTCGCAGCAGGACACTGGCAGAGTGCCTTTGTGTGCAGGCTGCCATTACGACTTGGCATGGCGCCAGGATCTACAGGGAGTCAGTGGGTCAAGATGACAGCGGTGGGGCAGGAGCAGTGAGGTGCCCTCCAGAGCCAGGGCCTCCAGGGCTGCCCAGCTGAGCTCTATGACTGCTCCGTGGGCTTCGCTGCACCTCCGTCCGCCCCCCCAGAGGCCTGAAGCTGCCAGTACTCTTCTGCCCCACAGCTGCCCTCCCTCTGCCAGCCTGGACCTCTCCAGTCCCCAGGCAGAAGCATCTACCCACAGAGAGGGATTGTCAGTGGTAATTTTTGTGAGAAACACAAACATGCATATATACATACACAGGCTTGTTTTTTTATATATATATATTCTACTACAGACCTGCAAAGGTATTTCATACACAGTATACCCTGATCCAATATATATATCCTTGTTACGACCAAATACATGCTCCTGACTTGATTGAAGGCGGTTAAATGTGTCGAAAAACCACAAATATTTTTTCTGGTTACTATATATATATCAGATCTGGTTTTAGTGCATTGCCATTTTATTTGTGTTATGAAAAATTAAAACTGACTCAATTCTTCAACATCTCGCAATTATTTTGCTTTACATATAACTATATAACATATAAAGGGATAATGATCCCAAGCATTCTTCAGAATTGTGCCAAAATTATATACAGTCCAAAGAAAAGTCAAAAGTTTGGAGAATTATGTTTTGGCCTCCAGAGTTCCCAGAGTTCCTTCTTCCTTTAAGCTGGCACTGGACAAGCTGGACAGACAAGTTCAAAATGAGTGTCCAGCAAATGAGAGCAAAAGATGTGTTTATTTCGATGAAACTCATATATACACTTTTGCAACCATTCAATTGCATTACATTTCAAAAGCAGTCAGTTGCATTTGTTTTAGATATTTCTAATGTTTTATTTTCATTCTGAAAGAGCAGACAATTTTTTTTATCTGAGAATGGGCCCATAGTGAGTACTGTATATGTGTTTAGTTTTTTTTTCTAGCCTTGACACTGCTTTTATTTTACACTGGTCCCAGTCAGGCTGCTTGTCCCTGATTTTCAGGACCAACATGTGCTCTCACACACACACACAAACACACACACTTGAATGTACACTTGAGTTCTTCCTGCTGACCGCCTTTCAATACAATTATAGTTTCCAGTCTTGGGCTCTGCTAAACATGGTAGTTGTCCTTTCAAATGTCTTCCATAGGTAATTTTTACTCAAGGCAAATATTTTTATGTTTGATTGTACACATATTTTTATAACATTCACAGTGAGAAAGATTAACATTCCTACATTGGATTTTCCACAGCGCCCCATGATGCCAGGCGCGCTGTGTGGCTGCAGTTTACTGTTCTATATCCAGTGGCACATAGCTGGGGATTACTGGGAAAGACTTGGCAACCTGTAAAGCAGCTTCAGCAGAGCTGCTGTGCCATGCCAGTGTGTGTAGACTGGAGCCATGATGGTTAGCCCAGCAGGTGCTCTGCTTGTGGCAACTTATGCAAACTGTGTCCTGTATCTGACTGAATGGCATGTACTCAATAAAAAAATATTGGTGGCTTGTTCATATTTCAACACTAGTGACGGCAATTCATCTTGTACATGTTGGTATGTTGGATTCACCCACTCCTCTGGTTTTTGGATCAGGGTATACTGTGTATGAAAGACCTTCGCAGGTCTGTAGTAGAATCATAAAATGGCACTTTTGAGAAGGCTTGCAGTGTAGACTGTAGAGGAGTTTTAAGGCTGCTTGGCAGTTTTAAGGTGACCCCCAGTCTCCAGCACAGGAAGAGAGGGAGAGAGATGAAAGAAGACCCTGTGTCCACAGCTTATCAAACTTTAATACACTCCGTCAGCACTGGCAGCAAAGACGAGAGGAGCAGTAGGAGTTTGTGCTCACACACACACACACACACACTCACTCACTTACACTCACACAAACCATGTGTGCTTCATCTAGCTCTCTGATACCGTCCTGTGTGATTGAGAAAGAAAAATAAAGGATGGTCAGCATTATATTAGAGGACAGTTTAGTTACATTAAAACAGTCGCTGTAAAACAATTCTGTTGTACATCATTTCAGTTCAGTACAATTCAATTCAGTTCAAATTTATTTGTGCAACCAATGTTGTCACAGAGCAGCTTTGCGGTAATCCGCACCCGAGCCTGTAAGGAGCAATCCGAGGGTAATGGTGGCAGGAAAAACTCCTTAAGAGTGTGAGGAAAAAACATTGGGAGGAACCAGACTCAAAAGAGCCCATCCTCCCATGGTTGACACCGATCGCAGAGAGCTATGAGAATTGGGACTGGAGCCTGAGATTAAACATTGAACATTGTCCAGATCAAGCAGTGCTAGAAATCACTGCGATATATCAGTAAGTAATAGCTGAAATCCATTGTATAGTTCAGGAAATCTGATCAGGTGTACTAGCAATTCAGTTAAATATACAGATCAATAAGATATTAAAGACTCGAATCTGTTTTGCAAAATAAAAATGTCAGTGACAATCTGAAGTTCTTCACACAAATTATGTAACATATACTCTAAAAACATATTATACTATTTGGATTGCATATATAAATTTTACATTAAATGGATTGAGCGAAAAGTTATACAGTCCTAATTGTTATTCTAAAATATACTCAACAATCAAATGCACACACAGAGGGTTGTCAGCAATTTATTCTTTTTCAGTTCAGTTCAGTAGCTTTTGATTTAATAGTGTACCATTTGCAAAGCAAAGAATTGTCCTTGATTAATTAACTGACACTTCAGGGACATTAGTTTTATGTCATTAGTAAACCTACAGCCAGCTGAAAGGTGGAGCTTCAGAGCATCCTTAGCGATTTGTTGGTTTCTGGTAATTATCTTTTATCTTTCTTATTTTTCATCATCATCAAAAAAGAATTCTTTTATTTTGTAATTTATGTATGAATACATGCTACTTTCTTTGTAATGATTTTTCTGACATTTATGCTTTCTGCCGCAGTTTAGTGGTTCAGCCTGTATTGTTAATATAACAGACAACTGGCCATGATCTATCAATTGGCATTGCAAGTTCACAAAACCAGGTAAATCACATGAAATGGGTGGTTCCTGTTTCTGTAGTCAATTCTTTGCTACTTATGGAGCAGTGTTCTTTGATACAGATGTTCTCATAGAGCTACCATCAGCCAAGCTTTTATATTGAATTAGAGAGGTTAATATGGCTTAAATATTTTGAGTAGGTGTGTGGATGACAATTGATGATTTGTTTTTTGATTTACTTGTACTCACTTTATTAAAGACCATCAGCTGTCACATAAACATAATAACAAAAAATAAAATATAACTTAAAATCTACTTTATAATAAATATTGTAATTGCATGAAATTAAGGCAAAAGTTTTGGGTTGTTACACATATGCTTCACACTTTATGTTTACATTTACCGTAAGACCTGTTCTTACCTTAAACTTGTAAACCAATTGCCTTAATTTCATGCAATTACAATATGTATTTATTACATGCAATTTTCAAATGTAGCTTTTAAGTTATATTTCATCATTTGGCACAACAAAACCTTTACAATATTCATTGGGAGATGGAAACATTTTTTCATATATTTTTGGTTTGCTGCAGTTAAAGTGAAAGTCATACATTGGAGAAATACAGTTAACGACACCATGCAAGGTTTTCATTTGTGAAGTAAAAGCAGTCCCATTAGAGGAGTACAGAGGGGGAGCAGGGTGGGGCCAGAATGAACATTTAGGGGTTGAACTTCATCTTCCCTTGCTCTTGTCAGTGTGGATTACTGAGGTGACTTTGAGCGTTCCTTTCTTGTTTGGTAGTGCGAGCTCTGCCGGCTCGGCACGATGTTGAGAAACACATTCACTGCCTGAGGACAGCTCACACTCACACAGGCTGTTAGTGTGTGAGTTTGCAAGAGGAAAGGTGAAGACTAATGGCAGCTAGAATTTTCTTTTCCTCATTTAGACCTTGGTGCCTGAGTTACATCTACAATGCGATTAGATATCCATATCATGACAATATGAGGATAAACACAAACATCGAGGTTTGTAGGGGTGGGCTTATGTGATATGCAGAGGTTTTATTTGAGTGTGTGCGCATCACTCTGTCCGAGGGTGCTTTTCTTAAGCAGTATTTGAGCAGTGACAGCCTGTTAAACACCACAGACTGAGGAAGCTCTTGTGAGAAAGAGATAAGGCGTAGAGAGAGAGAACCCAGGAAAGTGACAGGGGAAGATCGAGTACAAAAGAAAGAGAAAGAGAGAGAGAGAGAAAAAGAAAGAAAGATGGGGGAGGGGGGCTGAAAGGGTTTTAGTTGAACTTCAGCAGGCTAACTCAAGCTGCTCTCTGGAGAAGTTCCTGGCTCTTGTGACTGAAGGTTTGGGGATAATGATTCTAGACATTGTAAGGTATGTGGTTCATTCAGACTGCAGTTTAGAGGGTGTGAGGGTGAGGAGAGTGGGATGTATTCTTATAGGCGATAAGGATATAACAGAGCACATTAAGGATGTTCTCTGCTCTATGGTGTGCCTGAGGTGTGTTTAGAAGAACAGCCAGGATTGTTGAAAGCCTCTTTTCTCCTCTAAGGAAGGAGTGGAGGAGCCGCTCTCTCTCTCTCTCGCTCTCTGTCTGTCTCTGTCTCTCTCTCTCTCTGTCTCTCTCTGTCTCTCGCTTCTCTTTCTCTCACACACACTCTTTCTCCTATACAGGTTGTTTCTAACGTCGTCCAGCTATTTTAAAGTTGTAGGGTGGAAAGGAATATTTTATACATGAGAGAGAATTCTCTACACCCTTAAAAATGGTTTGCCAATGGTTCTCTAATAAAGGTTAAGGATATAGAACTACATTTATATGGACAAAAGTATTGGGACACCTGACCATTACACCAATAGTAATTTAATGTCATTGCATTTAATGATAAACCCGGGCCGCAGCAGTGAGAGTGGCGAATCACAGCCACTAGACCACCAGGGAAAGAGCTTGCCTCTGGACCAAGAGATCATGGGTTTGAATCAAGAGGTCATCTTCTGCATACAACCACTGGGTTCCTGAGCAAGACCCTTATCCCCAAGTTGCTCCAAGCAGACTGTCCCCTGTAGTAAGGGCACGGAAGTCACTTTGGATAAAAAAGCATCTAAATGCCGTAAATGAAAATGCAAATTTATGAGGTCAGGTACTGATGTTGATCTCCATTCTAGTTCATCCTAAAGGTGTAGGATGGAGTTGAGGTCAGCGCTCTGTGCAGATCAATCAAGTTCTTCGGAACTCATCCAACCACGTCTTTAGGGACCTTACTTTGTGCACTGGAACTCAGTCATGCTGGAATAGAAAAGGTTCTTTCTCAAACTGTGTCCACAAAGTTGGAAGCATGGCACTGTCCAAAATGTCTTGACATTAAGAGTACCCTTCACTGAAAGTAAGAAGCCTAGCATAAGGCCTGAAAAACAAGTATATATCAATACTTTCGTCCCTATGGTGTATGAACAGTCAAAGGACCAGGCAAAACAGCAAAGAAGAGACATCTGTTATATGTCAATATTGCATAGGTCACTCCAGGACCATACCATCATGTCTGAACAACGTGCAAATTAGTTTAGTAGTCTGACTACAAACCCTCTTGGACGTCAATATTCAGTTTAATATTTGAATGTCTGGCTAGGAGATCTGTGTAAGAAATAGACAAAAGCTGTCAAAATCAGTGGCGGTACAGTTGTAGCATTATATTCCTCATGCTGTCATTGTTTACTGTTTCTGAATATTTATTTGCCAATTTACAAATATTTGTAGATTTAAAAAGATATCATGAAATGTTTCTTATCCTGAGGGACGTCTTCCCTACTTGTGAAAAAGACATTCAAAAACATGAATTTGGACATGACTTTGCTCAGCATTCATGGTTCCATATATTGAACCAATGCTCTTATTAAAAAAGCTTTTCAATGCAACAATTATTCTTCGTCTCGTTTAATAGTTTTTCTTATCTGTTTTGGAAAAGTTGTTTTAAACTATTCTTTAAAGAACCTTTTACTTAAAAAATATTTGGGGTATTATAAAAGCTCTGCATCTATGTAAAAACATGCCCATGATGCGTTAAAGTGAATATCGGCAATCCTTAGTATTTGTATTTTATTCATTTCATTTTTCCTCTTTTCTCTCTCTCACTCTCTCTCACATTTTTTTTTTAATGTTAACTTTCCCGGCAAGCTCACATCGCCGACGGCAGCCTGCTACCACAGGTCCAGTGTAAGGTAAATGAGTGTAAGCAGCAGCTCCTGTGTGGGGACTTCCAGAGGTAAACATCTCGCCTGGCCCGGGAGTGACGTGCAGCACTTATCTTTTAACAGCTATCACTACCCACGCTGCCTAAATGGAGGAAAACATTGGCATTATTGATTTAGGTTTCTCTGCATTTCTCTTGCTTTTTTACACTTTGACAGCAGTTAGAACATTTTTGGCATGTGAGATTTCTGGCCAAAAACTGAGCAGTTTCTCCAGTTGCTCTGTCTCCTTCTTTTGTTCTTCTTCTACTATATAATGCTTTCATTATGAGCATACTGTAATACAACACATTGACAGACTTA
The DNA here is from genome assembly GCA_037974485.1 of Hemigrammopetersius urotaenia. Classification (NCBI taxonomy): domain Eukaryota; kingdom Metazoa; phylum Chordata; class Actinopteri; order Characiformes; family Alestidae; genus Hemigrammopetersius; species Hemigrammopetersius urotaenia. The sequence goes on along the minus strand of JBBPDC010000002.1, from coordinate 11,042,111 downwards.
ACTGTCTTCTGAGTCTTTAGACGTTTATTTGTAACTAACCTTTTCTGTAAGTATTAATATTTATCAATACACCATTTCTTTAAAGTATCCAGGTGCCTCTTCTAATTGGTAAATTCAGGTGTCTTCATTGCTGATACAGGTGTGCAGTTGTGTATACACAGTTTGTATAAATTTCACAAAAAAGCACCCTAAAAGAGTGGGACATGCTAGAGTCATTATGGTCCATGTCACCAAGCGCAGTCCCAGGTGTCTGCTAGAGGGGTATAAGGCACCCCAGCTCTGAGCTGTAAAGTAGAGGGCTGTGTGCTTTGGAGCTCGATCCAGGACCCTTGGGATGAGTTTAGTGGTGTTTGTGATCCAGAATTAATCATTCAATATTAGTACCTAACCTTACTAAAACTCTTGTAGCTGAATGCAATCAAATCCCCATAGCAGTGTCGCAACATATGGTATAAACACTAGAGATTGCTGCAAAGGAGGGACACACTCCCGATTTAATATCCCTGATTTCAGAAGGAACATTAGATGAGGAGTTATAGTTATGAATGTGATGAACTGAAATGTAGACCCATATAGAGGCCCTTAGGGGTTAATGCCCCTGGTAAACACCAAGCAGGAGCAGGCAGTAATATACAGCACAGGGTTATGAATGTTGAAGATTGTTCATTACCAGCCTAAGAATGCTTGCGTAAGTAGCGGGATATGGTAAACAGAATGAATTTTCAAAGCTTTTTAGAAAAGAAATCTCCCAGGTCACAAAAGTTACTTTTGTTTTCTTTGCTTTTTCTTTGTTTTTCCAATGATATACAAAACACAACAAGCATTTATCATGTCTAATCCATGATAAAAATCTGGAAAATAAAAATACATATGCCTATGAATCAACCGAATATCATGTACGTTACCTGTCTAATATGAATCTAAGGTTTCTGGTGTGAGGGGAATATCTGCCCACTTTTTATATGAAAAGGGAATTTGTGATATTTGCGGGAAGAGATCAATGTTAAAATTACACCCAGGACCCTAAACTGAGCATACAGTAACATATAGTGTGCACATTTATAAATGTGTTAAAGTGTGTCAGCTGATGTGTGTGTGTGGGGTCTCATCTCAGCATAAAAGGAGTAATATCTCCCTCTTTCTGTGTGCGTGTGTGTGTGTGTGTGTGTGTGTGTGTGTGTGTGTGTGTGTGTGTGAATGTGTGTTAGAGAGAGAAAGGGAGAGAGAGAGAGAGAGAGACAGTTAAGATGAGAATCATCATCTGGCTGTGACTGGCATAATTGGCTCTTTTCTTCCCTGCCGCTACTTAGCGCTGATAGCCCAATTTAGCCGCCGCATGCTAAAGACACTTTCAGAGTGTAATCAAAATTAAAGAGAATGGGTTTTACTCACTTTAAAGGCCTTTTTGAGGCACTCTCTGTGGACTGAAACGCTGATGGGTCCCTTTAGTTGTCAGAGGAGCTGGGACCACATGCAGTTAGTGAGGTCTGATGACGATCACTCGCCTGTGGTGTGTCCTTAGGTAACGATGGAGGATATACTCCACACATACCAGCTCCTCTAAGGCCAGCCCAGTCCTCCACAGACTGGCGAGCATTGTGCCTCTGCTCTCTAGTAATAATCGCATGGAGATTTTTGTAAATTGGACTCCAGATACTATCAAAAGACTATTTAAGGCTTTCAAGTAAAGATATCCATAGTTAAGTGACAAAGGATGAGTGGATTGCACTTCATATCGCTGTGCGCATGCTGATGCATTTTTCCACCCTTTTTGCAGATGATTGGCTTATGACTACAGTGGAAATGGACAGTAGCTTTGAGATAATCTGTCATTTCCTTTCAGGCTGCTCTGTCGCTCCGTCTGCCTCTGTCTCCCTTTTTACTCCTGATCTTTCATATTCTGTCTCTCTCTCTCTCTCTCTTTCTTTCTCTCTCTCTCCTTCTCTCTCTCCCTCTCTTTCATATATGCATAGTGGTTTGAGTTTTCTCGCTGCGGGCTATTTCCTTTGGTAGGCTGAATAAAATGCAAATGCAGCAGATGAGAATGAAAGGAGAAAAGGACTGTTCTGTGGTTTTGTTCCTATTAGTATGAGCCATAGTCGCAGAAAAGCTTGAATGTATCTGAGGAACACTTCTCCCTAAGAGCTCAGAGCTAAGCGCCGTACTATCCTTAGAAAGCTGTCACTTTACGCTTTTGGCCGTATACATGGCCCATACAGCTTTGTCGGCTCATGACAGTCTGTTCATAATATGCTAATTTCTTAAATTAAAGCCATAACTACAAATATATAAACCCAGTTTTGTTCATGCAGACTATATAGGTACTAATTTGTGTAGGTAATATTTTCGGTGCTTTCATACTAAGTAAAAGTGTTAAAACAAAACAAATCAGTTGAGAGCTTTAAAAGAGTTATCTTGCAAGGCATTCACTTCTAGTTTTACCACATTGTTATTATGAAATCCCAGATTGTGCTTTAAAAGAAATAAGATAAGAAGTGCTTCATTACAAGTGCCATTAAATATTGACAAACACATTGCACACAAAATGAGTGAAACTGCTGAATTTAAATTAGAGCTGGGAAATTTTCTTTTCAATCTGATATCAAGTAATTCCGGTGCTACTATCCCGGTACAAAACTGACACTTTTTCTTATCATATAAAACTGAATTCTTTATGATTTCTACAGTATAAGTAGTACAAAATGATTAAAATGACATTAGAAGGCTTCCAAACTACCTATTAATGAAACTGTCACATAAAGTAACACTTGACGTTTGTATATAAATAACTAGAAATAACCACTTAATCTGTCGTTCTATAGAATTTGCTACATCTCCAATGGCCGTCTACATCTCTGTGTGTATTAGTATTTCCTATCCAAAATAATCATTTATTAAAGTCATTAAAGTCATTTTTCACTTTTTCTCCATCATAGACACTCTTTGACTACCAGTTTAATAATGCTGATGTGTTTAGTGTCCTCATATTTTAATGTGAGGATTGAGCCGCCCGCACCTATTTCAAATTCTGTTCTTTTGGTACAGCATCAGCAAAAGCTTTAGAATATGACCACAACATAATTGTACCACACTCTTTGTCAGTAAACTCTGAGGCTAGTTTCAGGGTGTCCTGGGTGCTGCTCTTCATTTGGGGCTTTACTGTCTGACATGGAGCAGCGGGCTAGTCAGCTGGTGCTGTAAAGGAGAGAGGAAGAGAGGAGGACAAAAGGAAAGATAATCCTAGCCATCCTGCCCCTGTAAAAGGAGCTTTCTTTGAAAGAAGGCCTTGTGTGTTCAGCAGAAGCACCGGCTCTCACCTGCAGGAGAGAAAGAGATTTGAACTGTAATCACTTAAAGATGAGAGTGCTGCACAATCAAAACTTTTTCTCACATTACAATAAGCTAGGAACATACATGATATGTGATCTATATGTAATCCATCCAAGAGGTTGATTGAGTTTTATTTTCTCATCACCAGGTCAGTATTTCTGATACATTTGACCACCTCAAGGTGCATCAGTCTCTTGAATGACATTACACAAAATGTATTAGAAAGAGCAAGTTTTCCTGTTTCTTGGCTTTTAGGGGTGATAGTGCCAATAGCCTTGTGTAGTGGAGATGGAAAACAGGAGCAGAACAAGCACAAGTTCTGGTTTTGTTTGCTGTTTATTCTACTCCCTGAATTCTTCTTGCGTTCATATAATGGAAATATCACGAAAAAACATGTATAGAAAATAAGGGTTGTGTTACAGAGCTACGCCTATGTGTGATTCAATTTCACTTGGATTTGCCGTGATCCATGAGTGGACTCCCTTGGGAAATATGTACTTTGATTAATGTAATCCTACGGAATGGGTGAAATAGGTGTGGGTGTGTGTGTGTCTGTGTGGATGTGTGAGTCTGTGTGTGTTTCTGTGGATGTATGTATGTGTACGTGGAGGGAAGCAGAGCAAACGAAATCATTTGGGAAAGTACATGGACACACAAAACAAGCAACAACACTTAACTCACACCTCTAGAAATCAAATCCCTCTTTGTATACTTTTAGTGATCAGGGGCAGCGTTGAGGCATTTTGATCTGTCTGTTATTAGCCATGCTAAAATGATGCTGGCTGACTGATTCCTATATCTGTTGTTACTATTACATGTTTGAGGCTATAAGCTGCTATAGAACACCGTGTCTAATGAATAGGCTGCACCAGGCACTTCATATCTGTGTAAACAGGACAAGAGATGGATGTTTCCTGTCTTACACTGAACAGCTTCTGACACAAATGAACCTGCACAGCTCTGAACCTGCACATCAGGTTTTACAAACACACAACTTAATCGTGGGAAAAAGAACAGTGAGGGACTTTATGGGCGGTGGTGGCTTGGCCACGCGGTCCAGCTGGACATATCACTGTTCTAAATGTTCTGCGGTATTCTCCAGCTCTCACCAGTCTGGATGATGAGTGAGCACAGGTTTCACATCCAGAAAGGGAGTTATAAGGAATCAATCCATCCAGTAAATAAATAAATACATAAGGGTCAGTTTAGCCCTCTCCTCTTGATTTGTTAATATGCATCAATGCAAATGCATGTGGGTGTATATTACATTTTCTTTGCACTCTGTAACATGATGTCAAGGTTCAGACAGTCCCACATATGCCCTGATTAAACCATTCATAAGCAAGAACTAAACTGCTACAGAACTTCTTACGTTTACAGGAAAGTTTTTATTTAGTCATATATATTTTATTTCCACGTTTTACATGCAATTTTCTTACTTGTATTCACAATTAGAATCCTTGTTTTTGCTTTTTTTTTTTTTAAATAAAACAATAGTGACCACGTGACCAAGGTGCTATTTTGAATACAATACGTGATTAAACAATAAAAAAGCCAGGATCCCAATTTGGCCATGAATGGGTTAAGGCGAGCCAGTAGGCCGCTCAGTAATCACCTCAGTGACGCTCTAACAAAGATGTTCTCCAGCAGCTAAACAGCAATTCATCATCACCTCCCATCACGGGACGAGAGGAGTCCTGCAACTCTCATTTACAGAGGGTCCTCCTGAACGCCTCAGACACATATAGGACTGTCTGTGGAAATGTCTCAGAGGTGTTTTTCATACTAGCATCTACTGTCCCTGTGGCCTATAGAGAGAACATCAACTGTCCTGGACGGGTCACCATGAACATGATGGGTTTATCCAAACGCACAGAAGAACAGTCACCACGAAGCGTGTTAAATAACTCACCTTAATGAGAGAGTGAAAGAGAGCGACAGAGAGAGAGAGAGAGAGAGAGACAGAGAGAGAGAGACAGACAGACAGAGAGAGGCTGGTGGTCTCCTCCTTCAGTGTGTCCAGGCTCTGCTCTGCTCGCCGTGTTCTCCTCCTGCTTCTGCTCTCCACCCGACTGAGTCCCTCTCTCTTCCGCTCTGCTATTATTTCCCCCTTAAACAGATGAAAATTTATGCTAATGAAAAGCAGCACTAACTGTTAGTTGGTTGTTATGCAGGAGAGTCCTCTCTCCGAGCTGCGCTGGAAACAATAGAGCACAACATGGCAGACCAGGATATCCTACAGCAAGACATAAAAACAAATAAACAGGGACGCACACCATCCAAATTCTCCTTAAATAACCCCCCCTTCCTTTCATTAGTCTAACGAAAGCTACTTACCAATACATTTTATTTAAACTTTATGCTTTACTCCGAGACCGCCCTGCTCGGCTTCTCCTTCAGAACCGCTTGTCTGAGTCTGACCAAGCAGCGTGAGAAATAAAGCAGGAACAAAATTACAAACGCAGATTTGAAGAGCCAGCTAAACTCAATAAATTTAATTTATTTAATAATAAATAAATAAGTAAATAATAGGAAGTAGCTGAATTCCAAGCAACGACGCGTTTTATAATGTAAATAGTCATATGTTTACAGGACAATAATGTGCAAATTCAACAATAAGCTAGTTTGAAAGCAGGCTGTCTTTAAATCATTACGCCTTAAATAACCAAAAATAAAACCGCGCTAAATACACAATGGGAGAAAGTATGAAACTTAAATTGATACTTTGCCTTTAATATTTAATTTACAATATTTTCTACGCTGTAATGTTCAGAGTACCCGTTTTCCATGTTACTTGAAAAACAAACGTACCACTTTTAAATGTTTAACAATTTCCACGTCTACTTTTTAAAACTTTTTCAATTACTCTAAAGAGAATACAAACGCATGGATAAATTAAACAACACACACACACACACACACACACACACACACACACACACACACACACACACACACACACACACACACACA